>JALJEG010000018.1:222537-410396 GCA_023653615.1 Apiotrichum siamense
GGCGAAAAGAGAAGGTGTGGATGAAATAAGTGGGGCGTCGCCCTGGGTTGGGGGGGGGGGGGCGGGGGTTTTTTTTTTTTTTTTTTTTTTTTAAAAAAAAAAAGTCGGATGCCGACACCGGCATGTCTCGCACACACCACACGATGCCAGACCCGTCCGTCCTGTGCTCCGTTCATAAACCCCGTCCTCGACCCCCTCTCATCTCCGTCCTTGCCCCCCTCTCATCTCCCCTCCCCTCACCACCCCACCACACTCTACCGCCGTCAAAATGGAGCCGCAGCAGATCGTCCTCCCCGCGCCCGCCGAGTGAGTGCCCGCGCCGCGATATTACCTGACCCCCAGCTTCCATGTCCATGTCCGCCAGGGCGCCATGTGCGAGCTGGTCACCCCCCATGTCGCGCAGGGTGGTATCCGCACCGCCTATGTCATGGTGCGTGTGCGACGAGGCCGCGCCGCGGGCCACGCCGGGGGTGCTGCGGAGGCGTCACCCAGCTCACTCCGCTCCCCTCCCCCCCGCCACGCCAAAGCCCGAGCCCAAAGCAACCGCCCCCGCAGACCCCTGCTGACCCCCGCAGCCCAACCTCGTGCCACCCCTGACCAAGACCGAGGACGTGCTGGCGTACCAGGCCGAGCTGCAGCGCATCGCGCCCGACGTCGAGTGGCTCATGACCCTCTACCTCCACCCCGAGGTGACGCCCGAGGAGATCCACAAGGCCGCGGCCGCCGGCGTTCGCGGCGTAAAGTCGTACCCGCGCGGCGTCACCACCAACTCGGCGTCGGGCATCGAGGACTATGGCGTCTACTACCCCGTCTTCAGGGCAATGGAGGAGGAGGGCATGGTGCTCAACCTCCACGGCGAGGTGCCGAGCGACGACGACAAGGTGCGCATGGATCCCGCGGCTGGTAACTAACAGAGGCAGAACATTTCCATTCTCAACGCCGAGAAGCACTTCCTCGAGCACCTGCGCAAGCTCGCAGCCGACTTCCCCAAGCTGCGCATCGTGCTCGAGCACGCTACCACGGCCGAGGCGGTCGAGTGCGTCGCGTCGCTCCCGGCCAACGTCGCGTGCTCAATCACCGCCCACCACCTCTGGCTCACGATCGACACGGTCGCCCCCCAGCCGCACCACTTCTGCAAGCCGCTCGCCAAGGAGCCCCGCGACCGCGCCGCGCTCCAGAACGCCGTCAAGTCGGGCAACCCCAAGTTCTTCCTCGGCTCCGACTCGGCGCCGCACCAGAAGCACGCCAAGGTGCCGGCCGTCACCTCGGAGGGCCTGCACGCGTGCGCGGCCGGCTGCTACACGTCGCCGTACCTCGTCCCGCTCGTCGCGACGCTGCTCGAGTCGTTTGGCGCGCTGGACAAGCTGCCGGCCTTCGTCTCGGGCAACGGCCGCGCGTTCTACGGCAACCCCGCCCCGGAGGGCAAGGAGCTCACCCTTGTGCGCCCCGCCACCAAGGCGGTCGTCCCCACCAGCCTCGGCAAGGACAACATTGAGGTCGTGCCCTTCTGGGCTGGCAAGGAGCTCACCTGGGCGATCAAGAACTAGGAGGGGGAGACGGGGGGAGAAGCGCAGAGCAGTTTGTAGGGTTGCAATCGCAGAGTTAGAGATCATCCAGTCATCACCATTGAGGGCCACAATGCATGTTGTCGAGTACGAGATACAACGCCAGAGCTCCGACTGCCGAGAGCGAGACCAAGAACACATACTAGCGGCAGGGCGGGCGGGAACCGAACAGGCGCAGCCCGCCATAGGACAGCTGGAAGGAGAAATACAAAAAAAGGAGCGGCGCGGGCTGCGCGGGACAGCGGGCGGGACGCCCAGAAACCAAGCGACACAGCCGACTCAGACAGCAATGACCAGCCGCGGCCGGCGGTTGCTGGACGAGGCCGACACGGGCGGCGGAACGGGGGGCAGCATCGCGGTGTCGCTCTCGTCGCTGTCGCTGTCCGTCGGCGTGCGCGGCCTGTGCGGGTAGCTCTGGTAGTGCCAAGCGCTCCGCCGTCGGTCCTGCAGCGGGAAGGCGGCCTCCACGTCGGATCCCGACCCCGGCCACGGCCCCGCGTCGTCGTCGTCGTCTTCGCCGCCGCCGTCGCCGGGCCCGGCGACGGCCTGCTTCCCGCGCAGCGCCGAGGCAATGCGCGCCCGCGTCGCGCGTTCGCTCGCGGGAATGTGGACGTTGATAAACCAGACCTGTGGCCGTCAGCCCGCTGCCTCGCACACACACACGTGCGCAACCCACAATCGCGCCGAGGAACGCCAGCAGCACGACGGCAAGCGCGAGCGAGAGGCCGACGACGCGGTGGTGGTAGTCGCGGACGACAATCTTGACAAAGTGCGTCGTGTAGCTCGTGTCGCGGGTCGCGGCGACGACGGGCGAGACCAGTGTGCGCGTCACGGTTGTCGCCATGCTGTTGAGTTTTGCCATCTGTGGGTGTGGGAACGAGTGAGAAGAGATCGCGAGTCGGGCACTGTCCCGACGTGTGCTGGAACCAGACGCGCAGTAAGGCAGCCACAGCGCCGCAGTTCGGGGGTCCAGTCTATCCCTGGGAATGGACGCCACTGATGCAGCCCCGGTCAAGAGCGTTGAGTAGGAGCCTTTGAGAAAAGCGCCGACGAGCCAGTGTCCGCTGCCGTTATATACTTGCGGCGTGTCGCTGCCGTGCTCGGCATCGGCGGCAGACCGCCGGCCCTCGCCTCTCCGCCCCTGGCGCCAAGCAAGGGGGGTCGCAGCCGAGGCACGGCACTGTCCGTCACAGTGTCGGCGCAGCGCGCAGCACCGCTGCGGCACTGTCGCTCGCCGCAACGGGGTCGCCGCGTCGGCTTCGGCGCAGCCTGGTTGCTACGTCGGGTATCGGGCCCGGGATGCCGCCGGAAACGGACGATGATGCATGCATGTTGGGCGGTTTCAAGTATGTAGCGTCCGTGCCTGCGTGGCCATACCCTGCCTTCGGTTCTCCCTTCACGACGCGGCCGTCTGCGCTGCCTCTACGCCTCGGGCTCTGGCTCCTTCTTCTTCTTGACCTCAACCTCGCACCTCAGCGGCATTCGACATCGCATTACTCACCCGCTGGACCTGGTCCGCCGGCGCGCCCTTGAGCACTCCGACCTGCTGGCGCAGCATCTCGACCTGCGGGACAGGGTTAGTCCGCGCACCCCATATAGCGCGCAAATTTCCTCTACCCACAATCTCGTCCCCGACATCGCCCTGCACGACAATCTCGTCCTCGCCCTGCGGGTTCTTGCTGACGCTGCTGCCCGTCGCAAACTTGGACGCGAACAGCTTGGCCGCCTTTTTTAGGTCGACGCCGAAGAGCTCGAGGCCCTGAATGTGGGTCTGCTGCTTGCGCTTTGTGCGCTCGGCACGCTTGATGATGATCTTGGCCGCCTGCAGAGTCAGCAGTCGATCCCCCGGCCCAAGCCACCCCCCACTCGGACTCACGCCCTTACGCTTGGCCTCGAGCTCGGCCTTCTTCTCCGCCTTAGCCTCCGCCTTGGCCGCGTCCGCCTCGAGCTTCTCCTGCTTCTCGATAGACAGCGTGCCGATGCGCGCCGCGAGGTTGCCTACTGTCAGCGTCACCCGGCCACCGCGTCTGGTAGTCCCGCTGCCCCCTTGCGGCGTTGCCGCAGCGACTCACCCTCGCCCCAGAGACGCTCGTACTCGGCCTTGTCGACGCCCTCGAGCCACGTCTTGCACTTTGAGACGCGGCCGCCAAACTCGCAGTACTCGGTCGGCAGGCTGCAGACGCCGCAGTACGAGACGGTGATAGGCTTGGAGGAGGGTCCGGCGACGGCGCTCATGGTGGTGGTGCTGTGGAGTGATGGGAGGATGGTGGAAGGGTGTGCGGTGACGACGGCGTTGTGGACGGCGGCGGGTGACAAAAAGCTGCGGAGGTGGGGGGATCTCCGGAATTCCCACGTGGGATTCCCTGAGCGTCCACCCCCCCTTCTAGACGGTATCTTCGAGTTGCGACTTTGGCATCCTCCCCAGCTCCGCTCCGTCTCGCAAGTCGTGAGCGCGAAGTGCAGCGGGGATTGTTGGCTATCTGAGGCTCGCCAACCGGGCGGGGCGCTTCCTCCCTGCCGAGCGGGGACCTCCTGGCGGCAGCAGCAGCGAGGGCCAACGCCGCCGCCGCGACCTGGCGGTGTCCGCCAATGCCGAGTGTGGCGCGCGGGAGCACGCGTCTGCAGTCGCGTACGCGCGGGGCGCGGCATACAGCCTGCTCTCCCTGGCGTGTGCACGCACTTTCCGGTGCTCGAGGTGCGTAGCAATGTCGAGGGCTGCGTCTTCAAGTGGGTATCCTATGGTCAAGTGGGTATCCTATAGCGTCTGAGGCCCACACGCCACAGACGAGCCGCGGGACGAGGGTGCCGGACGACGGTGTCGAGGAGTGCGGAGGGTGTGAGGAGCTCACGGCGTACACCGCGGCAGAGGCGGAGCTTCACCTGCACGGCCCCGGGGATGGAGTTGGCTGGCATCGGAGGCGAAATCTGGAGGCGAGCTGCCGGTTGGGACCGGGAGGCGCTTCAGACTGTCCCCGGACCTGTCCCGGCTGGTGAGCGTACATCGGCAGCGAGGAGGAGGAGCAGTTATCAGTATGACCATCATCAGCTCGGGAAAGCACAAGGTGTTCCAGCACAAGGACAAACAGGACAAGGAAGCAGACATTCACCACCGCGGGCAATCATTCATCGCCGGATCTCGAGCCACAAGCCCCACTCAGCGTACAGTACAGCGCCCAGGGTAATCGCACACCATAGCTCCAGTACGTACACGGCCCCAGCTCTGCAGTACCCTTACCTACACGGCAGCCACAGCTCTCAGTATCTACACGTCACCGTTCCACCGAAGGGTGAGGTGCCCCTCGGCCATCCACTTGCCGGCTTCGCTGCTGGGCATGGTGGCGAACCCTCCCTCGCCGCTCATGCCCTTGAGCTCGCCCCTGGCTCCTGTCAGCCCAGCTCCGCTCCGCCCGCGCGTGGCTTGCACCTGGCCGCGTTCACGGCCCCTCGCACGCAGACTCACGTAGTGGTCTCGGCTGACACGACCAGGGAGCCCGTGAGATCACCCTTGTCGAAGATGCCGCTCGTGTTCATGGCAAACGAGCCCTTCTTGCCGAGCACGGTGCCGTCAAAGAGTGAGAGACCCGCTGGGGCTGGTCAGCAGGTGCGGGGCACTCCTCGCGCGACACGCACCCCAAGCGCACTGCAGCTGGTCCGGGGCAGCCCCCGGCTCGGAATAGTACGACCTGGGCGTCAGCGCGCGAGCATTCCGCTACAGCCGGCCGCCCGCGCACATGCCGTAGTTTGTGGGTCCCCAGCCGATGAGGTCGCCGGTGTACTCGCGCTCCTCGCTCGCGACAGTGAACCGCGTGGGCGTCTTCTTGGACGTCTTGACGTCGGTCTCTGTCCAGTTGGACAGGGTGAAGGTGAAGGTGACTGGGCGTCAGCGCGCGACGCGGTGCGTGTGGCACTGGCGGTCTGGCGTGTCCGCCACGGCCCCGGCGCTGCGGCTGCCTACCTTTGTGCGACATTTTGGTGCGCGGGGGGAAAGCTTTCCAAGAGGACCCTCGCACGCGCCGTCTTATAACATCTCCAGGCGCGCGCGCGCGCGTCACGTCGCATCAGCCTGACGGCGCGTCGCGTCAGCCCGCAGCTGACGGGACGTGAGCGTGCAGCACGAATGTCGTTGCCATGTGGCAGCCAAGTGCCAGGCACGCCGGCGGCAATGGACGGCCACCCGACCGGGTGCCACACGTCCACATTCATTCTTGAACACTGTTACAACTCTCCCCTCGTCGCCCGCTGCCCCGTCACCGCGTCCGCGCCCGCGCTACATGATATACCTAAAGTGGAGGTTCTCGCGGTCGGTAAGGTCCTGGTTGTTGGCGATGTGCTCGGCCAGCGCGCTCGTGTCCGGGGCAGCGGCAGCCGCGTTCTCCGTCGCCTGCCTGTCGCGGCGCGCGTTCTCAAACTTGTAGTAGTAGAAGAGCGCCACCATGGCCACCATGGTGATAATGTTGCAGATGACGATCGTGACGAGGGCGGGAACGTAACGCGGGGCGTCCTTGGCCTTGAACGTCTGCGGGCCGATGAGGTTGCCGACGCAGTAGATGACGAAAAAGGCCGCCGCGGACACCGTCTTCTTGGTGCGGCCCGTAACATTGGAGGAGATGAGACTCATGCACCCCGTCATTGCGACCGCATACACGAGCGTCAGGTAGAAGGCGGCGAGACGCGCCTTCTTCTGCGTCGTCGGCAGCTTCCACACGAGGATGCCACCGACCATCGAGACGATGTGCGGCACCGCGCAGGTGAGCGTGCGGCGCCGGAGCTTGTCGCCGAGCACCATGGCGATGATGGTCACGACCGCGACCCAGCAGTTGATCATGGACAGGAGGATGCCCGTGCCGACCTCGATGCCCATGCCGACCACCATGATGGCATAAAAGCTGCCCGTTAGGACGTGCTGGTGTGTCTCGACTCACTTTGTGATACCTCCGTTGGGGATCGAGGTCGTGAGCGCCACCACAAGCATCAAGAGCACCTGCGGGTCCATGAACGCCTCCTTGACCTGGTACCAGCGCCACGTCTTCTCCTCGAGGACCTCGAGGTTCTCGGCGGTGCGCCGCTCGGCAATCTTCTTCTCCTCGGCGCTGAGGAACCATGCCTTTTGCGGCGTGTCGGGCACGAACACGACGAACAAGAGGCCGATGAAGATGGTCAGGCATCCAAAGATGATGAACAGGATGCGCCAGCCGCTCATGCTCAGCGTCCTGGCCTGATCACCGCGGAACAGGCCGTATGCAATGCCGGCGCCGAGGATGCCGCCCCAGGTGGTGAACGACATCCATACACCAGTGCGCGAGCCCTGCTCCCGCTTGCGGTACCATTGCGCGGTAAACAGCATGAGCGCGGGGCTGATAGACGACTCGAAGACGCCGAGCAGGCTGCGCAACCGTCAGTAGCCGGGCTTGGCATGTCTCGGTGGTCCCCGGATGCCGCGGCACGCCCGGGACGCCACACCACGGCGACGTACAAGCGAACGGCAAGGAGCTGCTTGAACGTGTTGCAGACGCTCATGAGCGCCACACACAGGCCCCACGCAATGATGGTGAACGACGTGAACTTGGCCAGAGGCAGCCGCTGCTGCAGAAAGCACATGGGGTATTGGCCGACCAGAAGACCAATGGCTGCCGGTGGTTAGCGTCAGGTGCGACACCCATGTTGCTTTGGTTTTGACGCCACGCACAGAAGATACTGCCCAGCCACGAGTAGTTGTTGCCCGTCATCTTGGTGTCCCACACGATGCCCTGCGGTGTCAGCCGACTGCCCGTCGCCCGCGGGGGCAGCACCAAAACTCACCATCACACTCGTGTACGTCAGAGCAGTCTTGTCCAGCTGCGAGAGGAGCGGTCAGCGGCGGCCCTCGTGGGCTTGGGAACCCCAGGCTCGGCCCCCCCAGGCTCGGCCCTCCGCACACCTACAAACTGAAGCGCGACAATGGCGCAGAAGACGGGCATCAGATAAATGTCGACCTTGCGGAGCACGGCCTTGTTGTCGGCGGCGCTAACAAAGTGGGGGTCCGCCGGCTCGAGGTCGCCGCCGGCCGCGGCCGCTTGATTCTCGATGTGCGTGACGCTCTGCTTGTCGTCGTCGGTGTACTTGTCCTCTGCGTGGGTCATGGTGGATGGGACTGCCGTGGAGAAGATGAGCAGCCCTGCTCATATAGCAACGCACCGACCCGGGTGTGGCTGCCGGGTTCATTGTCGGCCTGGCTCGAGGCAAACCCACGCACGCGTAGCGCAGAGTGGGGAACCGCCCCCGCAGCTGGGCTCCACAGTGCCGTGCGGCCTCGCGTCTCGCGGTCATGGGTCAGAGGCGTTAAACCTCTTGGCTAGCCCGTCCCCGGGTGTGCCATTAGTGGCTTGGCTCAGGCCCACCCGGAGGGAGGAGGAGAGCAACTTAGGCGGCAGTGGCCGCGAGCCACTCGGTCGCTGTCATACTCCACGGCGTCTGCGCTGCTCGTTGGCGCCAGGGCAATGCCGTTGGCCATCGCAATGGCCAACTCCGAGACTATCCCGCATCAGCTGATTGTCGCCCCCGTCGTTGCCGGCTCGACCATTGGTTGCTGCGGATGACCGCGTGGGGCGCGTCTGCGTGGCGCCTAACCCTGGGACGACCATAGGGCCCGCTGCTCTAGCGCTGCGGCCGTTCGGCGCGGACGGCGGCATGGGTCGCCATCAGTAGTGGGGCCTCCATCAGCGATGTGGGTCTCCATCAGGGGTGTGGTCTCCATCAGGGGTGTGGTCTCCACCAGGAGTGTTTGGTTTCGCGGCCATCACCGAGGTCAGTAGCGGCGGTCGCCCTTTGGGAGCGGGTTCCGCCGCCGCGGAGACGTCGAGTGACGCGAGGATGCCATCCGCGGCGAGGGCACGCGTGGTGTCCTCCGCGGGCCCCCCGCGGCCGCTGTCTGCAGAACGCGTCTGCGGGGGTCGTGGGTGATGCCTGTGACCGGCACGCTCCGCCAGTGACCGGCACGCTCCGCCAGTGACCCGCTGCGCAAAGGGCATTGGTGGCCGCACATCTTGCGCGCGCCGTGAGCCGACCGCCCCGCCGCTCAACTGCCGATGGCGGACTGGGCTCGATCCGAGCGACCCGCAGCCCTGCGCCGCCGCCGCGTCCTGCCCATCGCACGCCTGAACCTCCGCTACCGTCCCTGCGATCTGGCGCTCGGCATCGCGTCCGTTCCACCCTGGCGTCAGTCGGGCCAGTCCCTGTGCCATGCACGGATGGCAATGTCCCGGCGGCTGGTTGACAGCATGGATATCTTGGGGGCAAGTGGGTAGTGGCAGAAAATATTGTTCCCTCCCCCGCAGGGATGTCGATCGCACCGTGCACGCACGAGAGGCCGTGCACGACGGCTGATGGAAGGAAGATGCGAGTGATACCGTCCTCAGTGACTCGGTGGTCGAGGTCGGTCGCCCAGCTTTCCGGGATGCACGACACATCCCAGACCGCCGCTCTGCAGCCTGCATCCTTGTTCGAGGCCGTGTGGCGACGGAGGACATCTCGCAGCGGCCAGGTAAACGCGATGGGCCACGGTCGGACCAGCCGAGAAAGATGAGATTGCAATCCCAGGAGAGCGCTTACTGCCGCATGGTCAATGCGCAAGTCGTCTTTGCGAGCGTCTCCGGCGTCAGCACCATTGCGGAAGGCCAGCCAGGCGGTGAGGGAGGGCTCGTTCGCCAGATGTCGCGAGGAACTGGGCTGGAGCTCCAGCCCTGGACGCCCTACCGCTGGCCGCCACAGGTCCCGTCAGACTGGTCTTCACCACTCTTACCCACCGACTTGACGCGGCCGTACACGACCCCAGCGCCAACGGTGGATGTCGAAGGCCTGCTGACGGACGAGGTAGACGGCGGTCTGGGCGATGCGGATATGGGACGCGGTCTGGGCGATGCGGATATGAGACGACTGAACAGTGCAGAGGCGAAACAACGCCGACGGCCATTGTCCATCGTGGACCGCTTGTCGAACTGTCGAACGGTCCAACGCAGCTCACTCGGTACCCTCCTCGCCTCCTCGTCTCATCGCCAGCGTCCTGCTCGCCATCGCGCCCAACGTCCGCCTCGGCCTGACCTCTCTCTCGCCCCCTCGGCTCGAAGGGAACCAACACATGTGCCCAAGCAAGATGGACACACGATGCCCTCGTCTAGTTCGCCCACCGCCAGGGCGACGTTGTGCTACGCTCCAACACTCTCGGCGTGTGCTGCTTAGGAAGCCCTCGATAGCTATAACAGGACAACATGTCCGTCCATCCCCCCTCGTCAACTCGTCACCACTGCCTGTGGCAACCCGCAGGCCATGCCCACCGCCGTCCGACAGGTGGAGAGGGTACGTCCCGTCTCTTCTAGCACCGCTGCGCGACCCCCTAACTTGCAGGCCCTCAACGCCGACCTCGGCCAGCTCCGCGCAATGATCAGCAACGCAGCATTGTGGGAGCTGCTCGGCGACATCGGTGAGCGGCTCAAACAGACGCCACCCAGTCTTGTGGCAGACCTACCGCCCAGCCCCGAGGTTGCTCGGCACAAGGCCGAGCAGCTGGGCGCCTACTTCTGCGCTGCCCTCGCGCTGCACCGCGACGTGCGCTCAATGCGCATCCCGGCGGGCTCAGCGGACGCGTTGCTGGCCCAGTGTGAGGTAGGCTCGCCTCATCCCACATCTGCTCACGAGTGCTGGCTGACTTCCAGCTCGTGTGCAAACGTATTTCCGGGCTGAACTACCTCCATTCGGAGATGATGGACAAGAAGGACAGGAAAGACTCGGCCTCCGCGCTGGCCACCTCCCATGTCCCTGCACTGGGCCAGACGCAGGCGTCCATCGCTCTCCCACCTCCCGTCCCAGCTGCCCGTCCCTTCCTGACTATCCTCGTGCCCGGCTTCGCTGAACCAGGCAGCGCCGGCTCCTCCCCCCTCTCATCTGTCCCCGACTCTAGTCCTGCAAGCGCAGTTGCTGCTCCAGCAGCTCCCGCCCCGGTCGCCCGCCCTCTGTCTGCCACCGACGCGTCCTCTCTAGAATCCGTTTTGTCAAGAGCTCCGAGGGCAATTCCAAGCTGGGAACAATCGTCAGCCCTCGTCGCAACGACTCCCTCGACGCCCTCCACTTCGGGGTGGGCCGCATCTCTCCCAGCCCCCGACGCCGTCCCGGAGCTGTCCACTATTGAACAGTCCTGTTCGGGCACCCCCACACCTATCCTGACGCCGCCAAACTTCCTTGCATCACCAGACTTTGCCGCTCTCGCCAAAAAATGGATTGAACAGGCTATTGCAGGCTCCCAGCCTTGTCCTCAATCCTCGCCCCGTCCCCCAGCCCAACTCCAAGCCGACGCCTAAACGCCGGGTGACGTTCCCTACCCCCTTGGAGATGTCACCCGTTCAGAATACCCCTCCTAAAGGCAATGAGCGGGCCCACACGCCGTTCACCCGGGTGCAGCCCGCCAGGCCAAAGCCCACGCCCAAGCCCAAGCCCAAGCCCCATCCTCAACCTCAGCCTCAGACTCAGCCCCAGACCCAACCGAACCCCCAGTCCCAGCCATCGCAGCTGGGCAAGTCCTTCTTTGACAATGTCCAGAGCATGATTAACGAGATACGGGCGGACCATCGTAGGGAATCGCGTCGTCGCAAAGGAGGCCGTCCCCAGAAGAATCCCCGGGAGAAGGACACAGTCCTCTCCTCTGGTCCCTCTCGCTTGGCCTTACCATCGTCCAGCGGTCCCTCCTCGAACACTGGGACCGCCACGCCGGCGCTTCCCTTCGTGGCAGAGTCCTCTGCACGCGGCCCCCTGTCCTTCCGGCCATCGGGAACGACCCGGGCCATATCGTCAGCCATTGCCCCCCATGCTCTAATAACCGAGACCGTCGGGGGGCTGGAAGCACACGAATCGACCACTTTTTCCGCCGAAGGGGACTCCCACGGCCCTGGCCTGGAGACAGACCGCAGCCTGTCTAGCCTGCTCGCTCCTTCAGCCTTCAAGCGACTCCCGGTAGTCCCGGCCCACTCCTTCCCCACCTCCCCCATGCCCGGCCAGCGGACCCGCGACCAGTTCCTCCAACTCCAGTACCCAGACATGCCGCAGATCAGCCTTGAGCTCTCTGGTGTCCCCGCTCCGTCCGCTCACCATAGCTTTGGCCCCCTGGCGGGCCCGTCGTCGCTCTCGCAGATGCCGCCCCCGGGGATTATCCATCCCCACTTGTCTTCTGGCCTTGCTATACTCGATTCCCCGGGCCGCGACCCCAGGGTTGCCCAGCTCGGAGAGAGCACATCGCGGCGCGGACGGGGGAACCGGGGCCGTCCGCGTGGTAGTGCCCGCAACAGGCGTTCCCTTTCTCCATGACACCGTCTTAGGCAAAATCCGTGACAGCAATATCCATGACAAGACGGTGGTGTTTGATACCATCAGAATTAAGAACGTGCAGTGGGAGGTCAGCCGAGACAGCAGACTTTATAATATAGCCATTGTGTTTTTTGCTGAGTGTCTGATTGTGTGCAATCAGGCAGTCGTTGCGTCAGCAGAGTGTGCGGTCGTGCGAGGTCGTTACCCGCGAGGAGGGAGGCCAAGGGTGGGAGGCATGCCGTATTCACCTGTGATATTAGGCAAAGGTGGGATAGGCAAGACAACTGATGCTTGCTATATAGAAGTAGCAGATGAAGAGAGAGAGGGAGCGAGAGAAAAAAAGAAAAAGAAAAAAAAAAAAAAAAAAAAAAAAAAAAAAAAAAAAAAAAAAAAAAAAAAAAAAAAAAAAAAAAAAAAAAGTTGACGCCCCGCTGCTAGACCGCACGCTATCGCAAGGGACAGCTGCTAGGTCGTCGGCAGAGACCTCGAGCACGCCGGTCGCTACGACGGCCTCACTGCAATCTGCGTTGTCGCCGTCCTGCGGCCCTCGCTGCGACTCGTCTTGTTCTCTCCCCCTCTTCGTTTGTTGTCTCTCTGCTCTCCTCGTACCGCGCCCGGTGGTTTGTGTGGACCGACTCGCGCCTCGGCCACTGCAATCGCCCAGCCGATACAAGCCGATACTCGCTCCTTGACGACTGCCGTGCTGCGCTCGCTGCACGCGAGCCCCGCCGCTCCCCGCTTCGCACACGGCGCTGGACACATCGTGCTCGCCACCGCTGCCCCGCCTCGCCGCGCGGACCGACCTGCCGCTAGACGCCGATACCAGAGCTCAATCGCGAGGTGACACATTCCCACCCGGTCCTACCTGCCTCCCCCCTGCGTGCGCACAGATCCGTGCTCGTCGTCTCATTGTGCTCGTCGATCTGCTGTCTGGTGACCCGCGCTGCTGCTGCTGCTGCTGCTGCTGCTGCTGCTGCTGCTGCTGCCGCTACTGCTACCGCCGCCGCCGCCGCCGCCGTACATCTCAAACACGTCCCCGCCACCTGCCGGCCCCGCGTCTCACTCGGAAACGTCTATTGCCCGAGCTCGGGCCCGCCGTCTCGCCGCCTGTGGACGCTGTCTGCCGCCAGACCATCGCCAGCGGTCGCTCGACTCTCGCCACCGCTGCCCCCATCATCGCCCAACCTCCCTGCCATCAGTGAGTAGCACCAGCCGCGCCGCGGCCCCCTGCGGCCCACATGAACGACCGCGTTGGCGCTAGCCCGCGCTCCATTGGTTCACCCGGGGCCAGCGTGACCCGCGATGGGTCCCTCTGCACGCTATCCGCCATGCCATTGTGCACGAGCCCCCGCTGGCGCCGCGACGAGCAGCGGCCAGGGGCCGCGACGAGCAGCGGCCAGGGGCCGGCGACCGTGGCGGGTGCGTCCCAGCGCGAGCGCGTCCACGACCCAGGCGACTCACGGCGCCGCCTCGCGACCGCCGCGGCCACCGCAGCGGCCACCGGCAACATCTGATAGTGTGATGCCCCGCCCGGACGATCAGACACGATCTCTCCCCCCTCATGTGCATATTGCATCTGTTCACTAACACGTACAGCCCTCCCATGAGCCTCGCATTGCCCCGCCCGCCGGCCGCGGCGCCGCCCCTCGAGTCGGACCGCGCCTCGGTCGTCCTGCCGACGGTCAAGTGCTCGACGTGTGCGGGCTCCATCCCCCTCAACGCCCTCGGCGAGCACGTCTGCCGCGCGCCGTCGCGCCAGCCCATGTCCCCCGCCGTCCCCCCCATCATCACCCGCGGCCCCCCGTCCCCCGCTCCCCCCCACGCCAAGCTCCCTGCTGCAACCCCGGGCCTCCAGCGGCCAAACGCCCCCGGCTCGCTCTATCCCGCAAGCCAGGATCGCTCCCGAACCGGCATGGTCCCACCGCGGCCCGGCGACTACCCCGACGTGCCCCACTCGGCCGCCAGCGAGAGCAGCATGGGACGCTGGCCCATCGGCGACGGCCAGCCTGCTGGCCACGTCCTCCCGTCCCCGGCCTTTCCGGATACCACCTCGGGCGGCTTTGCAGGCATGGCGGGTGTCGGCCGCCGGGCCTTTGCCGCTGCCGCCTGGAGCGTCCGCGCGGGCATCGGCCTCGCCCACCAGGCCGGCATCGCTACACGCGACCAGTCTATTCCGATGCCGATTGCACACCCTTCCACCCGCGCTCCCGAGATGGCTCGTGGCTCTCCGCCGCGAAGCTCCCCCTCCCGCGGCTCGCCGCCTCGCGCTCCGCCGCTGCCGCCGCCGCAAACCGACGACCGAGGCTCAGTCCTCATCCACAAGACCAGCATGGGCCGAACTCCAACCCCCCGCGGACCCGTCATCCTTCCCAAGGCCCCTCTCTCTGGCCGAGCGCCTACCATCCGTGCCGGCAGCCGTGCTGAATCCCGCGCCGACGACCGCTCCGCCTCCCGCGCCGACGACCGACCGCCATCCCGGCCGGAAGACCACCACCGGACAGCGTCCCGCGCCGACAGCCGCCCGCCTCCAAAGCTTCAGCTCGACCAGCGGTCCGCGTCGGCCATGTCTCATCGCGACAGGGAACAAAACGAACCCAGTCCATTCTTCGAACGGTACAAGCAGACCATTGGCTCCAAGAGCGACCAGACTCACGCCGCCTCCAGTCGTTGGGACAAGGACGACGACATGCTCTCCGTTTCAGGCAGTCTCGAGGACGCATCCCAGCTGCCGTGGCTACGGTCCGCGTCTCCGACCGAAGAATCCCGAGTCGACCACCAGCGCAAGCTCACGAGCGACAGCATTGATTCGGCCTCGAGCTCCACCTCATATGGCCCGGGAGGCATCCGAAACGCGGCCGGGTTTGAGGAGGTCGTCATGACTCCAAACCAGAGCTGGGAGGGTCTTTCAGAGCGAACCGGCAACCTTTCCATCGACTCCAAGGCCTTTAACACCACCGCCACTTTCAGCCTCCACGAATCCTCACACTCACTCGCCGAGATTGGGGAGGAGGACGAAGACGAAGACGAGGGAGAGCACTTTGTGATGGGCGCGCCATTCGCTGGCAAGCGCGGCAGCAAGAGGCAATCGGGAGCCAACCACAACCGATCAAACTCAGAGTCCACAGTGACGCTCAGCAACTCTCCCCAGGGCATTCTCGACCCGCCCCGTATCGCTCTCGCCAACACGCCCTCGTCGCCCTTGCGCAGCCGCACCATGCCCTCCTCAGCTGCAGCGGACACTGCCACGCGGCGACGGCAGCGCGTTTGCGCCAGCTGCGGAGACAACGTCGGCGGCTCGCGTCGTTTCGTCGAGCGTGACGGCGTCATTCTCTGCGAGGCCGACTGGAAGAAGCTCTACCTCCCTTCCTGCCGCCGGTGCAAGCAGTCCATCGAGAAGAGTGCCGTCTCGTCCTCTGACGGCCAGCTGAAGGGCAAGTGGCACCGCGCCTGCTTCACGTGCACCCGCTGCGATCGGCCCTTTGATGGTGACGACTTTTACGTACATGACGGCCGTCCATGGTGCCAGTACCACTATGCCCAGGAGAAGTGAGTCGCACCCCTGACAATACAGGACTATAGCTGACAGCCCAGTGGTACATTGTGCGCCTCTGGCTCTTGCGGCAAGCCCATCGAGGGCCCTTGCATCCTGGCGCCCGGATCGAACGGCTCCAGCGACCAGCGCTTCCACCCGGGCCACCTGCGCTGCGAGCACCGCGGCGGCGCGAGTGGAGCCCAGAACTGCCGCGAGCCCATGGACGAGTTTTACGAGATTGGTGGCGCGCGGCTGTGCGAGCGCCACGCCAACGAGGTTGTGCGCCGTCTGGCCGGCGGCGGCAGTGTGGGCAGCGGGCGCGCCCTCAAGCGGCGCACCCTGCTGGAGAACCTCTCAAACCCGCTGCTGGTTTCTCGGTAGACCAGCAAGTGTAGCAGGGCGGGAGCGGGCAACGTATAATCATCATAATTCTGGTTTTTTTCATCGCCATTGCAATCTTCGATACTGCTCGTCCCGCGTGAGAGTCGTCTGCGACTTGTCTCGACGTACGGACGGAGCCTTCTTTGTACGACTAGCTGTATCTCTGATGACAATTCCATATACAACTGACGTCCGGAGAGTTGACGGGGTAACAACCTCTGCTGCGGAGGAATCGCGTCCAGGCAAGCCCGTTTGCGAGAGCTGCGCCTGTGCCGTCCTGCGTTTCAAACAAGCGCGCACCGCACAGCCGTCGCTCTTGCGTCTACAGGCCGTTGGGCAATTCAGTGGTTGCCAAGCGCAGAGGTGTGGTTCGCGGCTAGTCGTCGTGGGGTGTGTTGGAAACTCACATCGTGAGCTCCTCCCCCTCTTCGCCCTTGACGACCGCGCTCAGCGAGGCCACCTCACAGCAGACCAGCAGCCATCCCGCCTGCCTAGACACTGGTGCTTGTGCCGTGCACGGCCACAGATCTCATCGCCGAGTAGAACTATTCGCGCTGGCGCCATTCCGCGGCCGACAGAACTAGCCGGATTAGGACATGATCGCGTTAGCTGCTTCAGTGAATGTGTAACACGATCAATCAGTAGTAGGCTGGTACCGCGCTCTGAGTAAAAACGGTCCATCTTTCATTCTAGCGTATCTGTGGGACGTGTAGGTAGCCGAAGTCGGGCCAAAGGAGGAGCTGCTGGCAGCAGGCGGAGCAGGAGTGAACATGGACGGACAGGTATCTGCTGTGATCGGTACCCATCCGGGCGTACGGAGAATCCGCTTGATCTCATCTATTCGGAGCCAGCCTGCCAGACAGGCTGGGCCTCGGGGTCGTCGGACGGCGCCTGCATTGTGCTGTGCGGTTAGAGATCAAGCAGCGCGCTCGGAGCCGGCACACATGTGTGGTGGGCGGATTACCGCGCAGAGGCGTCCCGCCGCAAGATACCCACCTCGGGGCCTCCACCAGGTGAAGGAAGTTGAGGGCAATGTAGATAAGACCGACCAGGCCGACGACCGAGCCGCACACGTAGAGAATCGTGTAATAGTTGAGCATCAGGACGCCGAGGAGGAGGTAGACTGGGGATCAGCAACGCCCTCGACGACAACCGGCCCCCTCTCCGAAGCGCCAACGGTGGAACTGCCACCCGCGGTTGCCCCCCATCCGCTGAGCTGGGCCCGCGGCGCCGCCGGCGCTCAGGCAGAGACTCACAGACACCGCGGCCGATGAACGAGTGCAGGAAGCTCGCATACTTGTGGACGAGGGCCTTTTGCTGATCGGTTGGTGTGCGGACCTCGAGGAAGATGATGAAAGCACCGGCGCTGTGCGTCAGTGAGCTGGGAGCGGCGGCGCACAGCGATGCAGTGCGCGCTGCCGATCTCGTGCTGGCGCTCGCAGCAGTGCTGCGAGCGTTCCACGGCCACGAGCCCGGAGGGCTGCTGGACACGCCGGGACGCTCAGACTGGAGAGCTGCGCCAGCACCCGCGCTCGTCCTTGTCGCACTCACATGACCTCGTAGATGCCGATGATAATGCTCGAGAACGAGTGGTTGATGAGGGAGCCCACACCACCGGCAATGGCGAGGCCACCGACGGCACTGGCTGTCAGCTGGAGCCGCGCCGGCGAGGCCGCGCAGGGAGACGGGAGGACTACCGCCTACAGCTCTGCGTGGTGGGTATCCGGTGCTGTAGCCGGTGCTGGCAGCATGCAACGGCACCCGTTGTGCCCGCTGTCCGCCGCCCGTCGAGGCCCTTCCCACGACGCCTTATCAGCCGCGTCTACGCACATGTTCACAATCCTGGCGCGGTCAGCAGCCTGCACAAGAGTCCCCGCGCTCCGTGCTCACCGCAGCAGCTCGGCAGGGTTCTGGGTGATCCTGTCCATGGTGGATGGCGGGGTAGAGGGTGGATAAGAGATAGCAGCCGGTCGGTCGCCACGTCTCGACCTGTTGACGCTGGCAACCGCGGTGGTGACGTGCAGGTTGCCGTCTAAATGCAATGTACTGCCACGTGCACCACGTGTCGGGACCGGAGACGTCTAGACGAGACGACCTGCACATTGACACCAGCGCAGGCCATGCATGAGGTTGGGCGAGCATGCAAGTTGTCGCGGATGGCATGCAGGACAGGCAGCAGATGCCCGGGCAGTGCGGTCGTGCGCTGTTGCGCCAGCGTTTGGCGAGCGGTGCCAAGGCCATGCGCGATACCAGCAGGGTCCCTTGCACCGCGCCTCGCAGGGTAAAGAGTACATGCATCTATGGGTACACTAGTAGTCAAAGTCGCCTGCAAGGTCAGCGACGCGCTGCCAGAGACGCCCAGCGGCCACCACGACTCACCCTCGTCCATATCCTTCGGCATCTTGGGCTCCTCGTCCTCGCCGTACTGCATCATGTTGTCAATGTGGCTGAGGATGGTGTTGACGCTGTCCTCGTCCTGGACATCGAGGGGCAGGAAGGACACAATGTTCTGGTCCTCGATGAGGTTGACGACGGCGCGGTTGAGGTTGTGGAACTTGTCGTTGGTCTGCGCGTTGGCATCCTCGAGCAGCAGCGTCGGATCGGGGTCAAGGTACCGCCCGACCTCGCGGCGGATGCGCCCCTTGGGGTCCTTGACGAGGTCCATCTTGCTCATAAGGCAGAGCATCGGGATGCCCAGGGAGAGCATGCAGCTCATCGCGGAGAGGACGCCGGCAAAGTACTTTGGCTTGTCCTGCATGAACTGCGACTCGAGGAGATAGACGGCCGACGTGCGGAAGTTGAGCCGCGTCTGCAGGAACTGGGTGAGCTGAGGGAGGATGGGGATGTGCGTGTAGAGCTCGATCTGGCCCGGGCAGTCGATGATGAGGTACTCGTCCTCGTAGTCGCCGAGCTCCTCCTCGAGCCAGTCGAGGTTGTTGACAAGATACCTGCGTGTGTCAGCACCGCGCGCGCGCCCCGCTGCCGCCGCACTCGAAGCAGTATATCAAGCCGCCGTTCGGCCCAAACTCGAGCTCCTCCATGACGTCCTGCAGGGAGACGAGGTCGCGGATGTCGAGCGCGGGCTTGTACTCAAAGTTCTCTGCCGCGGGGTCGAGGTTGACGAGGTGGACCTGCCGCCCCATGGCCTGGGCGTGCGTGATGAGGCCCGCGCAGAACGTCGACTTGCCCGCTCCCGCAGGTCCTGTGACGAGCACGGCGTAGCGCATGTCGGCGGGGGGGTTGAGGCGAGAGAGAGAGATGCAAGAGGTGTTTCTAGAGTACAAGACGCGACATGGTCGCCACTGCATGTCATCATTGCGGAAAACCAGCCGGCGGAAGCAAATCGGCGGCGCTCATTGTTGTTGGCCGGCCTGGACCGGCTGCCGTCATCGCGACCCTCTCGACTTTTCTCGTCTCGACTGTTCTCCTCTCGACTGTTCTCCTCTCTCCACATCTCACCATGGCCGCCACTCCTACCGACGAGTACGTACAGCGCGCGCAGCAGGGCCGGGCGGTTGACCGAGTGCCGACGACGCAGCTCCAACTTCACGTTCACCCCGATCCACCCCTTCAACCTCGAGGACCCGAAGAGCTGGTAAGCGTCTGTCCGCAGACCCATGTGCTGCCGGTGCTGTATAGTGCGACGCGCTGACGCTCAAAGGGCTGGAGACCTCGGTTAGTTGCGCGCACCGGCGGCCTGTGCTGACCCGTCCGCAGGACAGCTCCACTGGGACAAGTAGGTGGCGAGAATGACACTGCCCCCCCCCCCCCCCCCCCCCCCCCCCCCCCCCCCCCCCCACGCCCCCCCCCCCCCCCCCCCCCCCCCCCCCCCCCCCCCCCCCCCCCCCCCCTTTGTCGCGATATCTCTCATCCACTCTTATGTCATTCTGTTGTCCGAGTCTTGCAGGCCGATAGTGAAAAACTGGTCCGCGTGGGGTGTTACGTAATGCGTCCCGCCTGCGTGGATGCCACCCTGGCGTCCTCCGTCGTCGTCACCACAATTCATCTCGCACCGACTCGGACCCACGACATCCACCCACTCTCCCGTCGACAGAGCATCGCCACGATGGACCCCTCCAAGGCGCAGACAACTGCGGCGTTTGCGCATCTCAAGGCGCAGAAGGCGAACAAGGTGGGTGCAGCGGCCCTGGCAGCCTGGCGGCATGCTGGCCGTCGGGCTGGAGACCGGGGCGCGACCAGAGCACAATCGGGAATGGGCGTAGTCTGCGCGGCCGGCGCTGGACCGGCCTCATGGACCGATGCGGAGTGGGCCTGGCTTGGGGCTCGGGTCGGACGCGGGGCAGCGGAGGCCGAGCAGGGCCCTTGGACCAGGGCTCCGCGCCGTACGGCCGGCAGCGCGAAGCGAACGGCCCCGGGCCATGTCTGTCGTCCTGCCCGCCGTCGGAGCGCTGGGCCTGGCTGCAGATGAGTGGCGGCCAGCAGCTGTCGTCCCTCAGCGCGGCGTCTGTGCTGCGCGGGCGGGCTTTGCGCGAGGCGGCAAGCGCCATCGGCGCGTCTCTGCGTCTCTGGCCCAATCGAGCCCGCTCCCCGCTCCTCTCGCTCGTGTGCTCGCGCTCGCGCTCGCGCTCGAGCTCATTTGCGTCCCGTCCTCCCCCTCCTCCCTCCCCTCCCCATGTCACTGACCCTCCCGCAGACCTGCTTCGACTGCCTCGCCAAGAACCCCACCTGGACGTCTGTGACATTCGGCATCTACCTCTGCCTCGACTGCTCTAGCGTCCACCGCAACCTCGGCGTCCACATTTCGTTTGTCCGGTGAGTAAACTGGAGCAGCACGCGCGGCATGAACCTCATGGCCGCCGCTTCCCCTCTCCCCCCGCCTCGGCGCTCCGCCCGCTGCACCCGCTGACACCCAGCTCGACCAACCTCGACTCATGGTCGCTGCAGCAGCTGCGCCAGCTCAAGGTCGGCGGCAACGGCTCGCTCACCGAGTTTTTCACAAAGCACGGCGGCTCGTCCCTGCTCCCGCCAGGCAACAGCGACGTGCGGTCGCGCTACACGTCCCGCCAGGCCGGCCTCTACAAGGAGGAGCTCGCGCGCCGCGTTGCCGAGGACGCGCGCAGGTACCCGAACGGCATCCACATTGACGGGCTCGACCTCACCCCGATGGGCTCGTCGACCCCGGCCGCAGAGAAAGAGGCCGACTTCTTCGAGTCGTGGGACAAGGCGGCGCCGACGCCGAGCCCCCGCCCGTCCAAGCCGGCGTCGCCAGCCCCCCCGTCGATTGGCCTGCGCTCGACCCCGACCCCGCCGCCAGCGGCTGGCGCCGCGGCCGGCGCGAGCAGCGCGCCCCGCACCGTGACCTCGTCGGCTCTGCGCTCGTCGAACGCGGCCGGCCGGCCGATGCGCCTCGGCGGCGGCGCCAAGGCCTCCAAGCTCGGCGGGTCCAAGCTCGGCGCCAAAAAGGCGTCGACCGGCATCAACTTTGAGGAGGCGCAGCGCAAGGCGCTCGAGGAGGAGGAGCGCATCAAGCGCCTCGGCTACGACAAGAAGAAGGAGGAGGAGGAGGCCGCGGCGCTCAAGGCGCGCGAGGAGGAGGAGCGCCGCAAGAACCAGGCCGCAGGCATTGCCACGAGCCGCTCGGCGACGCCACTTTCGCAGAGCTCGCGCGCCGCCGTCAAGGAGGACAAGCCGGCGCCCGTCAAGCTTGGCTTTGGCCAGATTGCCGCTGCACCCGTGGAGAAGAAGACGGTTACGTGAGTCGCAGCCCGCAACGCACGCGCGCTAACTGGCCCAGCCGCCAGCTCGCCGAGGAGGACACGATGACAACCGCAAAGGACCGCTTCGGGAGCCAAAAGTCCATTTCCTCGGACATGTACTTTGGCCGCGGCTCGTACGACCCTGCCGCCGCCTCGGAGGCCAAGACCCGCCTGCAGTCGTTCCAGGGCGCGACCGCCATCTCGTCCAACGCATACTTTGGGCGGCCTGATGACGACGATGAGGACGACGGGGCCGGCGACCTGCGCGGCGGCGACGGCATGCTCGGGCTCGAGGGCAACGAGACGCTGGCGGGCCTCGAGCGCAGCGCGCGCGACATGGCCAGCCGCGTCCTGGCCGATCCCAACGTGCAGAACCTCACCGACCAGTTCCGTGCCGGCGCGCTCCGCCTCTCCGACTACCTGGCGAGCTTTGAGGGTCGCTAACTCGCGCTGCGCGTGCATGTAGTTGTAGCCCTCTAGTGTTTGTCGTAGGCCCCGTATACCCGCCGTCCTCATCCTCGTGCTGCCGCTGGCGTATGCACCGACGACGTCTGTCTAGCGCAGCCGAGGCCGTATGAATGCCATTCTCACGACCAGAGCCGTCGCCGCTGCTGCATCGAGGAGCAGGTTGATGCAGCGGCAGTGGACGCTGGCAAGTCGCGTGGTCGTCGCCGCCACTTTTGCCACCCTCTACGACGCGCACTGACAAAAAAAATAAAATAAAATAAAATAAAATAAAATAAAAAAGTTGAACTTTTGTCATCAACCATCACAATCTTCTGTCCAACACCCATCTCTCCACAATGTCCGAGTCAATGTCCACACCAGCAACGCACGCAATGGAGGCGGAAGTCGATGCGCCTCCCGCCCCGGCGGCAGGCGCGAGCAGCATGGGCGACGCCGCGGCGGGCCTCTCGCTCGAGGACGCGTTTGATGTCGAGCGCACAGCGGAGATTATTCTGCGCGGCGGGTACAAGACTGTGAGTGCGGAGAGGGAGAGGGGGCAACGGGGAGAGGTGGTGATTCCTGCACAACCAGAGCGCCAGCGCCAGCACCATGTCCCCGCGCGACGACGACTCGACACCCCGGGCACGCTGACATGTCCAGATCGGCCTGCAGTTCCCAGACGACCTCCTCCCGTCCTCCGTGGCAGTGTACCGTGCGCTGCAGGCCCGCATCGGCGCCGCGGGCGCCCAGGCCTACGTCCTCGCCGACAGCACGTACGGCGCCTGCTGCCCCGACGTGCTGAGCTGCTTGCACCTCCCCGCCGATCTGCTGGTGCACTATGGCCATGCGTGTTTGACCCCGTAAGTCTGGCCGATGAGGGCGGATGTGGGTGCCGTGGTCGCCAGCGATGCCGTGTCGTAGTCTGGCGAGAACTAACGCCGCAGCACCGACGCGCTTCCCGTCCACTACGTCTTCCCGCGCGTCGCCCTCGACCCGGCCGCCGCCTTTGAGGCATTGAACGCAAAGACCGACTGGCGAGGCAAGGAGGGCGCCATTGTGGTGTGGGACGTGGCCCACGACTGGCTCGCGGACGAGATTGTGGCTGCCTTCACCAAGGCGGACGTGCCCGTGTCGTTTGCGCACATCTCGCGGCCGAATGTGGAGCGCAACGAGTCGCCGGTGAACGGAGAGAGGACGGAGGGGTGCTGCGGCAGCAACGGCGCGGCGGCAGCACCAAGGTCATGTTGTGGCGACGCGCCCTCCAACTCTTGCTGCAACGGGACGCCGGCCGAGGGGTCCAGCTGCGCGAGCGGTGCCGCACCGACCGCCTCGGCTTGTTGTTCGTCCGCCTCTGCGCCCACATCAGCGGCACCCCATGCCTCTGCCTCGGGCCCCACCCGTGCACTACGCTCCATCACCCCGCCACCCGGGGTCGACCTCGCGGCCTGCGTGCTGTGGTACCTCGGCCCTGAGGGCCGTTCGCTCCTCAATCTCCAGATGACGCACAGCAGCAGCGACCTGTACGCATACGACCCGGCGCGCGGCGCTCGCGAGTGCATGGGCACGTCGCGCCTCCTCTCCCGCCGCCTGTTTGCCGTGCACCAGGCGCTGGCGGCGGACGTGTTCGGCCTGGTCGTCGGCAACATTGGCCTGGCGTCCTCGCGGCCGCTGCTCGCCGAGCTGCGCGCGCAGCTTGCGGCCCGCGGTAAGAAGAGCTACACGCTCAGCGTCGGGCGGCTCAACCCGGCCAAGCTCGCCAACTTTGCGGATATCGAGTGCTTTGTGCTTGTCGGCTGCGCCGAAGGGGGGATTGTGGACTCGAAGGAATTTTTGCGACCCATCATCACGCCGTACGAGCTCACGCTCGCGCTGACGGGCGCCGAATGGGACCCGGCCAAGTGGACGCTGGATCTCGGCGAGGTGCTCTCCACTGCGCGGGCGGACGAGGGCCGAGAGGCTAAGGCCGAGTCGGAAGAGGAGCTCGAGTTCAGCCTTGTGACCGGCACGTACCGCACGCGCAAGGTATTCACGGCCGCCCCCGCACCTGCCGCGGCAGCGCCAGCCGCCGATGCAGACGCGGATGGCGCCGCGGCCGGTGTGCAGGACCTGACGCTCCGCGGCGACTTTACTGTCGCGACGCTCGAGTCGGCGGGGAGCATGTTCCTCGCGAGTCGGTCGTTCCAGGGCCTGGAGCCGCGGTATGGCCTCGACGAGCCGGCGCTGCTCGAGCAGGGGCGGAGCGGGATTGCGCGGGGGTACACCGAGGAGAAGGAGTAGGGGTGGGTCCGCGCGGGGCATTAGCATACTGTAGACATAGACGACATGTGCAATTCTATCACAAAGATGGCACCGGCAGTCAGTGGATATCACGCCTGACCGCATTCAAGTGCCGCATGGCCAAGGCAAGGGCTGCGATACCCGTTAGATGATCAAGTGTTCGCAGATGAGCAGAGAGAGTGATCGTGAGAGATGGTGGGGGGTAGGATGGGGATGGGGACTGAGATGGAGTAGGGTCAGATGGCGGCCCGGGGGCCGTCACATACGTGGCGAAGATTGGGCACGAGTATCCTGCTGCTGGAGAACCGTAAGGAGGGGCTGGTCGGTGGCCGGTGGCCGTGGCTGTGGTGGGAGAGGTACTGGCGAAACTCGTTCTGCGGCTCCTTGGGATGGCCGATGCCCTTGCAGTGTGCGTTGGGTAGTGCTGCACGGTGACGTAGTGAGGTACTCGAGGTTGGGGTCGAGCCAGCCTGTGTTGAACACGTCCGTGAGCTCAAAGCCGGCGCGCTCGCAGCACACGGGGGATAGGTCAGGCCCGTGGGCCTGTCGAGACCGGAGTTTGCTGCACAAGGTCGCGGAACTCGAGGAACTCGGTAAAGTACTCAGAGACCGTGTACGTAGACGGGCGCTTCTCGTGGCTGGTGTAGCTGGTCGCGGGTCGCCAGCAAGCTGCTGGAGCAGGAGGTAGGGCAAGAAACGGCCGCGCAGAGCAGGCCCCCTGTGTGGTTCGGTAAACGGCCATGTGCTGGGTCTAAGGATGACCATGGGCCACCAGTCCGCCTCTCATCGCCTCGCCCCCAGCCCTGTACACTCGCCGCCACTCACAGGTCGGGCTCGTTGGCCATCGACAATCCTCAAGGTTTCCGCCGAGCAACTTCTGGCGTACTGCACGACGAGGGGCACGTTTTCCGTCCGGTCGAAACTCTGGTTTGGTTGTAGGAAAGGTCAAACCCCACTCTACGTTGAGCAAGCCAGAGATAGCGGCCATGAGAAAGCAAACCAGAGGTAGCGGCCATGAGAAGAGCTCGAGCGAGAAGTGGACGACCGGAATGACTGTTGCCACCACGAAGGGCAGCCAGTGAAGCTGCCACCTTTTGGACGCCTCTATCATTATTTGTAGGTGGGGGGGATCATAACGCAACTGGATTCCCGCTTGTAAGAGCAAGACAAGAGAACGAGATATCATATGCTCTTCTAATAAGAAATAAAATAAAAATAATAAAATAAAAATAATAAAATAAAATAAAATAAAGTACAATAAAAACAGAGAACAGAAAAACAAAGACGAGAACACTGTCTGGTCACAAATGTCTCGATCCAGGACAGCAGCTTCGATCGCCTCCTCAGAGACGGTCACAATAGTAACCACCAGAACACTCGCCGACGGCCGTCCAGAGCTGGACCGTGGCTAGGGAAGCGCACCAAGGAGCCGCCATCGGCCGCTTAGCTCAGCTGGTTAGAGCATTGTACTAATACGCCGCGAGCGCATCAGTCCCTGGAATCCTTCCTGTATGCAAAGGTCGGCAGTTCGATCCTGTCAGTGGTCAGAACCCGCTCTCCGCGAGCGTGTTGTCCTTTTTGGAGACTGTCAGTCAAGAGAGGCCAAAGGAAGGCGGTCGTGCGCTTATCGACCAAGAGAGAAGAGTGGCAGTGTGGCAGGAGTGGCGGGTGATCGGCGGATTGCCGGTGATCGGGCGATCAGGCAAACAGGTCTGATCGGCGGCGTGGTTACAAGGGGCCCCGGGACCAACGCCGGGGGTCCCCCTGGTCGATGCCGGCAGCGGCTACCGCCTGCGAGGTCGCCTGCGGAGGAGCGGGCTGCGACGCGACTCGCGCGCCGGCGCGAGCGGCTGCAGCCCGCGCTAAGCATGAAACAGCCGCAGACTACGCCACCGCGTGGGCGGACTGCGACCTGTGAGCCAGTGGGCGCGGCGTTTCTCGAGCACCAAAGGCACGATCCCACTCTGCCACCACCCTGGCCGCGGGGCGGCGGCCTGGGAGCAAGTCCCGTGCGAGGCCGCGAGGCCGTGAGGCCACCGTCCTCCTGCGGCCCACCCGGGGGGGTATACGCCTCGCGCGCCGCCGCTGACAGCCGGGGATGATTGACCGTCAGGCGCCCGCTGCACGTCGACCCCCCTACCCCGAGCTGCAGAGGCCACAGCCGCTTGACCCTCTGCGACCCGCCGCGACGCGCCGGCGACTCGCCGATGCACAAATATCAGCGGCCCCAAGGCCAATACGCTGCGACCGGTGTCGGCATTCCCTGACGTCATCGGGGCTTGGGCCTTTTTCCCCGCGGGCCCTACGTCATGGCAAATGCTCCCGCGCGCGCCGCCCTGTCAACACGGCGACGGCCCAGCCGCAGTCACCGCCGGGATGTGACTGCAGCGCGTTTATTGTCGCTCGCTATCTCTCGATCTCGCTCTCGCTCTCGCTCTTCCCACATCCCCTCGTCCCCCCCCATCCACCGCTCCTCGCACCGAATCGCCACCATGTCCACCGGCTACTCGATCCACGTCTCCGGCCTCGCCGCCACCACCACCGAGACGACACTCCACGACTTCTTCTCGTGTACGTGTCGTGATGCCAGGTGCTGTCACCGCAGCGATGCGCGTTGCTGACTTGCGGACCCCATACTCACGCATCTAGTCTGTGGCAAGCTCACGTCGGTGAAGAAGGCGGGCACCGAGGCGGACATTACGTTTGAGAAGCAGAGCGCCATGCGCACCGCCCTGTGGGTCCCGCCGTGCGCGTGCAATGACTGACGCCCGCAGCATGCTCAACGGCGGCACGGTGAGTCGGGCTCGATGGGACATGCTGGGAGGGTGGCGTGGTAGGACACGTCGCTGGGCACTTGGCCGCGCTGCGGGCCCAAGTGTCCTTATCTTGCCTCCACGTCCGCAACCCCGGCTGCTATCCCCCCTCCAGCGGCAGCGGCTACTTGATGCCGCGGATCGGGGTCGGTAACTGCCCCGCGAGGCAGCCGGCCTGGGTTGTACCTGCGCCGTGGCCCGTGTCCCCAGCATCCTATCCTCCCAAAGCCTTGCCCAAACTAACCCCCAGCTCGACGGCGCCCACCTCGAGGTCACCGCCAAGACCCCCGAGGCCGACGCCCACGACGGCGCTGCCACCCCCGTCGGTGCCGCCCCTGCGCCTATCGGCCAGGAGGACAAGCCCAAGGTAAGAACGTTTCCCCCGTCACCCAGCGCCGTTCCGGCCCACATGACGCGCCCTCGGACGCCCGCTGACCGCCCAGACCGCCATTGCCGCCGAGTACCTCGCCAACGGCTACCTCCTCGGCGACCACATTCTCCAGAAGGCGATCGAGGTGGACCGTGAGTACCGACCCCGGCGCTCACTAACCTCTCAGAGCGCCAGGGCATCTCCACCCGCTTCCTCCACTTCCTCGGGGACATTGACAAGAAGGCTGGCGAGAAGCTCGTCGGCGAGAACCAGACTGTCTCTGGCCGCGCGCTCGAGACGGCCAACACGTTTGTCGCCAAGACGCGTGAGGCCGACCAGCAGCACCACGTCTCGTCCCGCTTCCACCAGTACTACCTCAAGGCGCTCGCCACCCCCATGGGCCAGAAGTGAGTGGCGCCTGCGCGGCGCACAGCTAACACCCCCAGGGTCTCCCAGTTCTACCACGAGGGAGCCCAGACCGCCATTGACATCCACGAGGAGGCCCTTCGCATTGCTGTGAGCCCGACTGCACCCGGCTGCACCCGACTGCATCCTCCCCACTGACTCGCCCAGCACCAGAAGAAGACCGCCAGCGGTGCCGCCACCCCCGCCGCCCCCACCGACGCCGCCGCTGCGCCCGCCGCCGCCGCCGCGCCCGCCACCGCCCCTGTCAACGCCGAGGTCGAGGCCAAGGAGGCTGCCCAGGCCGCTGCTGCCGCCGCGCCCGCTGCTGCCGAACCCCCTGCCTACGAGAAGTCGTAGACGGAGGCCACGATGCCGTAGTTGTGATAGTTAGTGACTGCTGTGGTGCTCGGACACGGAGACCCCCCAGGAGTGCGGCACCGGCTGTGTGCCACGCGATGCAACGAGTCTATAACGCCGAAACGCCGGTGCCACCGGTGCGAGCGCGACCTCCACCGCCGTCGTATTTCTGCCGGCGCTCGCGATCTCTCGTTTTTCCTCTCCACGCAGGCCCAAGGTCACAATGCTCGTCACGAACGGTAACTGACACCACCCTCGCGAGCGGGCTAAGGTCCTGGCCTTCCAACTCCCACCACCGGCTGCGCCCAGTGGTCACCGGTCTCAGCGGACCTGCGCCTGACGGCGTACAGCGCTCGACCAGAAATGCGGCGTCCGGGCCACGACTCCCAGAGACGCGCCCGCCGCAACGCGGGCGCCGAGGGGGCCCGGCGCGTCTTGGCATGAGCGCGGGAGTCGCCGTGTGCGGATGCTGCTCGGCGGCAGTGGCGACGCTCTGGCGTCGCCCCGTACTTGGCTTTAGTGCAATTTGGTGACGTCCCCGACAACTGCTGCCGCCCTTGCGGCCGCGGGGGGATAACTCGATCAGGACTACTCTGGGCCTGCGTCCATGGCTCTCTGAGCCTAGATTTTTCTCCCTTTCTGTTCCATGTATGTGCTGTGTTTGTGTGTGCTGTGCTGTGCTGTGCTTTTCTGTTGCTGTTCTGTTGTGTTCAAGCTGTCGGCGGGTCCGAGCGGCACTTTGGCTTGCGCGAGAGCGACTAACGTGGGGACCAATTGACTGACCTCTGACAACAGGCATGACACGCGGCACCGCACTCTGGGCGCATCACGACTGGGCTCCTGCGAGGCGGCAGACTGTCTGTGGCACCCGGTCGTACACCCTGACAAGCCTGACAAGATCCATGACAAGACAGGACAGATGGCGAACGGCGAAGCGAGCCGGCGGCGTGCGGCAGCTTAACCACCACGCCCTTGTCGGTCCCCCCCCCCCCACCGCCGGTCGTGCCAGTCAACGCGGACACAGCGTGTCAGTCATCCGTTCCGCGCCCAGCTGCTCCGTCACTCAATGACAACCGGCATGTCCCATGCCTGCCGCACTCCAGCCAGCCGAGGACCTGCTCACGGCGACTCCCACACACGTGCACACCAGGCACGACACGCGCCGCACGCATGATCGCGGCCGGCCGTGGGCCCCGTACACGCGTATCACAGCACGGAAGAGGCAGGAGGCCGCTCGTCGACAGCGGCCGCTGGCTCTGGGCTGGAGCTGGATCGGATCGTACTATCACACTGGCGTGCCGCCTCTTGGCAGGACAGTGGCAACAGCGCTTGCTTTGCGCTGCCGTCCCGGAGGGTCACCGTCATGTCTGGCGTCACTACCGACCAATCCCAGCTGCCGTTCCCTGCCAGAAGCGACTCGGCGCATGCCTGCAACGCGTATCCGGTCAGCGAGGGTCGCCCCCGGCGACGCGTTGACGGGCACCGGCGCACCTCGGACTCCACCACCGCTCCAGACCCGCGGAATGCCAGCCAATGCCAACCCACCCGCGCAGCCCCTCACCCCCCCGGTCGTCCGCCGCCGTCCACCCCGCATGTTCCGCTACCGTCGTGGCGGTAGTCACCTCCTGGGCTGCAAGCCCCCGAGATCGAGGCACGCGACAGGAATCGGAGGTTGTGGGTGTGGCGCCGGCTCCGGACCCGGCGCGGGCCAGCTGCTCCGTCTCGGCCTCGTTCTAGCGTGTTAGTTCCTTGCGTCCTTTGTTCCGCTGGCATTACATAGTCGTCAATTAGCACATCATGATTCTACTTTCAGCGCCGGCGCGCACGTGGCGCGCGGCGCGCGACAGGTACAGCTCGGGCACGAGCACGGTACAGCACGGCCGCCTGCCGCCCGCGCGCACCGCCGGCGGTGAAACGTAAGGAGGGGTGTGGGTGGGCAGGAGTAGAAGGTGGATAACCGGAAGCGAACAGCCAGCGTCGCTGCCGCCAAGGTTAAAGTTGTGGAGAAAGGGGAAACGGAAAAATAAAACGAGAATAAAAATGAGAATGAGACGGCAATGCAAGTCCATGGATCTTGAAAGTTGGGGAAAGACAGGACAGGCTATTACATCCGTGTCGTGCGAGCGCGCGCGCGGCGCACGTGTGTTTCTCGTCGCGTAGCTGGCTGGCATCGGTACAGGGCTACGCCTACTTGTCGTCCTTGGTCGCGTGGGGCGCGTACTCCTCCTGCCCAGGAGGATGAGGAATGTCGAACTTTGTCCGAACGTTGTAGAAGACCTGCGGGGGTGAGTATCCTGTGCTAGTGCCACGCAGCAACCTGACGCGCTCTGCGGCGCCTTGCGGCAACGCACCTTGAGGAACTTGCTGCGCGCGCCCTGGGCAGCAACGCCGCGGTCCTGGAGGTCCTGGTCGGTGTACAGGACCATGTCGCGCCAGTTGGAGCGCTCAAAGTTGGCCGTGTACTTGTGCAAGCGGAGCACGCGGAGCCAGCTCGAGACGTCGTCGAGGATCTTCTGGTCGACGTCGTCGGGGCCGGCCACACCGGCACCTCCGCCGGCACCACCGCCCTGCTGCACACCAGCAGGGTTGGGGGAAGCGCTCTTCTGCCCGGGGAGCGGGGAGCGGCGGCCAGAGGGCGCGCGGCTGCCGGGTCCGGAGCGCGGGGCGTTGAGCGTCGCGCCCGGGAAGCCGTAGCCGCCGAGCTGGGCCTGCTGCTGGGCCTGCTGCTGCGCGGCGTGGTGGGCGGCGACGGCCTGGGCCTGGGTGAGCTGGTTTGCTGCCTGCTGCTGGATCTGGGCGAGGGCCATCATCTGCTGCAGGTTTGGGTTGTTGCCGAGGTTGAGGTTGGAGAGCGGGAGATTGAGGGCGGCCCCGAGCGTGGCGGGGTCGTTGAGGCCAAGCGAGGTGAAGTCGACGCCGCTCCGCGAGCCGGCATTCCAGCCGCCAAACGCCGCAGCAGCGGCACCCGGCATGGACAGGTCGTCTTCGTGCGAGCCGTGCGAGATGCCCGAGACGCTGCGGCTGCCGGCGACGCTGGGCTGGCCACTGGGGCGGCGGTACTTGCGGGCGTCGTCAAACTGGATGCGACTGTTGGCTGCGGCGTTGCCGGCGGCTGCGAGCTGGAGCTGGGCGAGGGCCGAGAGGTCAGCTGCCTTGTTGGGGTCTGCGAACATGGGGGCGAGGGGAGAGTTGACCATCGAGGCCCAGGATCCCGAGTGGCCGATGGCGGGCTGGGGCGCGGCGGTGACCTCGCTGGGGAGGCCGAGACCGAGCGAGCCGGGACCGGCGCTGAGGCGTGGGGTGTTGGAGCGCGAGGCGACGATGGAGGGCTCGTGGTGGGAGCCTGGCCCGCCGCTAAAGTCGGTGCTCTTGGGGCGCATGTCGGGCTGGGGCGAGCGGCTGCGGACACATGCGTCATCGAGGCCGGGAGATGGGCCGCGCTCCATGACCTGGTCGAGCTGGCTCGACCAGCGGGCCTCGTTGGAGGATGAGAGCGTGCCGGGGGCGGAAATGCGGTTCTGGCGCAGGGTCTTGGCCTTTTGGGCCGACGACTCGAGGGCCGACTCTGGGGCGAGGTAGTTGTTGACGGGCGACGTGGCGGCGTAGCTGGCGGAGGGCGACTTGAGGCCCATGCCGACGAGCTTGGACTCCATCTGGGCGTGCATCGAGGGGGGTGCGGCGGGGCTCGGCGAGAGCATGGCGGTCAAGGGGTCCGACTGGGCCATGTGCTGGAGCACGCTCAAGAAGAAGCGGATCTGGACGGGGGTGGAGTGCTGGAGCAGAGAGTACAGGGCGGCGGTGCGCTCGGCTTCGGACAGGACGCGGAACCCTGCGACATGTGTCAGTGGGGTGCGGGGCGCTCCCACTCACAAGACTCGATTGCACCGAGCTCCTCGGTAAAGTTCTGGTCCGTGCTGGCGGCGGCCATCTCTTCCTGCAATGTCAGTTGCTGGCAGCAAGCGCGGGGCGGGGGCGACCCACAAGGGTGGCCTCCCAGGAGGCGAGGTGCTTGAACCACTGGTCAATCTGCTCTGCTTCTGGGGTGCGAGCCTGCTCGCGCACGGCGGCCGAGGTGAGGAACTCGGACGAGGGGCGACCGGCGCCGCCCGAGACTGCGCGGGCGGAGCTCATGGAGGGGCGCGGCGAGAGGCTGTCGCGGTTGTTGGAGAAGGAGCCGAGGCCGAGGGCGACGCCCGAGGTGGAGACATGGCGGGGCTGGGAGAGGCCGGGGGACGTTGGGTTGCCGAGGGCGCCGAAGCCGCGTGCGGCGCCTGCGTTGCCCGAGGTCGAGGGCGGGCCGAGCGACTGGCGCGTGAGCTTGGCGGGGTTGGCGGGGTTGACGGCGCTGAGCGGGGCGGACGGCGCGGGCGACGGCGAGCGGTGGGGGCGGAGGGTCGACGAGGCCATGGTGGCTGCGGGGGGTGGGGGGGTGGTGGTTGTGGAGCGGGCCAGCCGGGGGCCTGGGAGGTTAGATTGGGGATGACGGGCGGGGAAGGAGGGTGGGTGAGGATGCAGGAAACGAGTGTGCGGGGGGGGGGAAGGATAGGGGGTGGTGGTGAGGATGGGAGTGATGGTGAGGATGGTAGTGATGGTGATGGCGATGGCCAGCGGGGCAGCCGTCGCCGTGTCGTCGCGCCGTCTGCGGGCGTAGGGCGACGGGGCTCGCCCGCGCTGCGGTGGCCATTGGACAAAAGGGCACCAGCCCATGCCACCGCGCAGCGCCAGGCTCCGGCTCCAGGGAAGGCGCGCGGCGATGTACCTGCGGGGTGCGCCTCGCCGCGTGCATGTCCGCGGCGGCGCCGGCGCCGGCGGCGGCGACGACCACTGCGCCGTCCGCGGGGTCGAGGGGTGCCCGCTGTGTGCTGGCACGCGCGCGGCGCTCGGTCCCGCTGGGTGCCCGGGGCGGGGGAAGGCGCTGGCTGCACGCGCCGGCGCCTCGAGGGACACGTACAATGTGTACACGGGGCTGGATCCTGATCCGAGTCCCTCTGGGCGGCGAGGGCGGCGGGGTGCTGGGGCTGCGATGGACGCGGATGCGGAGGATGGCGGAGAGGAGATGGGAGATGGGCCGGGCGGGCGCGGCGACGACGACGACGGCGGTGGCCCGGGCGGGATCCTGGGTGGCTCCCGCCGGGCGCTTTTTCGCCGCCACACCCTATATGCCGCGCAACGGCTAGATCTTGCGCGCGGGGTGACGCGCGGCGGGAGCGTCCCACGTGGGGGCTGGGTGGCCGCTGGGCCGCTGCCGCATGGTTTGCGCGTTTCGGCGCGGGGGCGGCGACGGCGGTGGCGGCGGCGGCGGCGGCGGCGCTGCGGGGGTGCTGGCTGCTGGCTGGTCGGCGGGCGGTCGTGCCGGCGTGTTTGTTGTGTCCGCTGTGCGTGCCGTGTGCGGTGGTCGCTGGACCTGGTGGCATGTGGGCGGGGGTGTTATTAATATTGTTAATCGTGGTATTACTTTACCCGTATTCCAGTATTTTATTACTACGAGTATTACTAGTATTCCCAATGTAGCGAGTATTGCTCTTATTAATATAATTACTACCCTTCCTATGATTAATACCACTATCATTACCATTATGACTATCATGTCTTATGGTTACTATTATTAGCATTATTAGCATTATTACTATCATATCGTCATCACCATGGTCACATTGCCCGCTCGGTAACGATGGCACCCGGCCCGCCCACCAGTCCGCTCGGAACCGCCCGGCGTCGCCTGGCGAGACCAGCGAACACCTTGCGGCTGCCGCTACTGTCGCTACTGCTGCTGCTGCGCGCCGACCGCGGACATGGGCCGGAGCGATCGCAGCGCACACCTGCTGCGGCCCGCGGCTTGTGCGACAAGAGCAGTCGCTGCGAGATCACTCTGCTTGCGCTGTGACTGAGACGGTCCCCTGCTGCGACGGAAGATGGTGCCCTGCTGCGACGGAAGATGGTCCCCTGCTGCAACTGCAGACGGTCCCCTGCTGCGACTGCAGATAGTCGCCCTGAGCTGCGACGCAGACGGTCCCCCTGTGTTGCGACAGACGGTCAGTCCCCAGTCCCTCCCCCTCGTCCCGCCCCAACTGCTTGCGCAACTCTATCATATGTTGTATCTGTCCTGTATATATATCCTCTATCCACTCGTCGGCCATCCGAGGGCAGCGCCCGGGGCCCGTGTCGGCGCGCTGATGTATCCATGGATCGTCCCGCACCACAGCGTCCGTGGGCGTTAAATCTGTTTAATCTGGTTTTCGTCGCCATTCTCGTGTTCCCAGCCTCTGGGCGTTGCCGGGTCCCCGGCGCCGCTGGCGCGCGCCTACTTGGCAGGGGTGCCGGCGATAAACGCCTTGACATAGTCGGCAAACGAGACCATGCAGATGGTCTGCCACACACCGAGACCGATACGCGGGGCGACGCCGCGGTACAGGCCGCGGATGCCGTTCTGCTGGTAAATGTACTTTAGCGTGTTGGCAATGGTCGGCTTGGCAGGGCGGTTGGGGTCCTGGTTCTTGAGCGCCGACTGCATCTGCGCGCGTTAGGGGCTGTCGGAAAGGGCACGCCGGGAAGCATCACATCTCCTCCGCCACCACTCACCTCCACACGGACGACCTCGATGGGCTGGTTCCAGGTCGCGAGGGCACCACCAATGGTCGACGAGATGATCTTGTCAACCGCACCGAGCTTGTCGTCCTCCTTGAGGCCCTTGGCCTTGCGGAGCATCGACTCGGCGAGACGGGCAAAGCCGAAACGCGAGCCCCAGTTGGTCGCCTGACGGACGGCGACGGCGTTGACGCCCTTGTTGATGCCGCGGATGCCCTCGCGCTTGTAAATGTCGGCAAAGACCTTGAAGGTGGACTCGGGGGGCGCGCCGCCGGCGCTCTGCTTGTGGCGGGTGATCTCGACCGTCTTCATGCACGTGCAGAAGCCTGGGGTGTGAGAGACATGCGTGTGCGGGAGAGTTGCTCTCAGCTCAGCACTCACCCATGGTGGCGTAGGCCTGGGCGACACCACCGCCGATACCACCGAGCATGCCGGCGCCGGCCTGCGACATGCCGAGCGAGCTCATGGCGTACTTTTCAATCTCACCCGAGGTGAAGATGAGGACGGCACCCTTGGTGGACGCCTCGATCCAGGCCTGGGACGGTCAGCGAATCCCGGGGCGAGACTGGGCGGCGCTGGACGGAGAGCGCAAGGCAGAGCACATCCGGGGGCAGTCGCGTGCAGTGGTCGGGGAGACTCGATGCCGACATGCCGGGGCCAAGGGGCCAACGCCGACGACAATGCCGGGAGCGCCACTGACGGGCGCGCGTGGCTGATCGGGCCCAGGGCCCGAGGCATAGCCGGAGAGGCTGCGCGCGGGTATACCGACCGGGCAGGCGGGCGGACTATTGTCGGGTCGTGCAGGGGGGACACGGCTGGCGCGGGGCTCGCCAGCTGGTTGGCGGGGGCGGGGGGGACGACCGGGGCGGTGGCCGATAGGCCGATGTGTATTTTCTGGTGTGCGTGCGCGGGGCTCTGCCGAGCGCGCTGTGCGCTGCGCGCAGCGCCGTGCTCTGCGCTCGCGCTCTACGGCTGCCCTCTACGGCCTGGCACTCACCCACGGGATCAGGCCCTGGTAAAAGCCCTTGAAGCCGCCGCGGCTCCAGATGGTGCGGAACGCGTCGGGCATGGACTGCTTGCGGTTCGCGGCCATCTGCGTCTTGATGACCTCGAGCGGCTGGCCGAGGGTGGTCACCTCGAACTGGGGGTTAGGGGAAGGTCCGGGGGGTGGGGAAGGGGGAAGGTCGGGGGAAGGTCGAGGGGGAAAGGTCGGGGGAAGGTGGGGAAGGCGGAATGGGGAGCGGGGAAGGGGGACGGAGCAGCTGCGCGGGGCGGTGGGTGCGACGCCGAGGCCGCTCCGACTATGGATTCGGCGCCGCGCGCGGCGCCGCATCGCGGTGTCTGTCGCCCACGGCGTCCCCCCCCCACCAGATCGACCCCATACTCACCAGATTCATCGTCGCGCCAACAGCAATGTTGGACCAGCTAAAGCCCTTCTCCATCGGCGCCATGGTGGATGTGTCGCAAGTGTTCGGGTGTGTCGGGGGACGGTGGGCAGGAAGGATCTAGACAACGATCTGGACGGAGCGGGGACAGCGGAGACAGCAACGAGCACAGTGGATGAGCACAACACAAAACACAACCGGGGGGTATAGACATGGGGGTGTCTGGGGCGGACCGCCGCCCAGGGCGCGCCTTATAAACGGCCGCCGCCCCGAGATACGCGGCCCCAATGGGGACGACGTGTAGCTGTAAGCGCCCGGCTCGGGTAGCCTGGCGGCACTGGCCCCCCGCCTCCACCGCGCCGCCCTCCACCGCCGCCGTATTTCACACCGGCGGCGGCCCCCACAAGTCGGCGGCGGCGGCGGCGGCCGCCCGCGCAGCGGAGAGTCGCGGGGGGGAGGGGGGAATGCGCTGGGGAGCGGCACGTGGGGGCCACGTGGCACCGTGGGTGCCCATGTTGCCGCCTTGGGGGAGGGCGGGCTCCGTGGGTGGGTCCATGGCGCTGGTGCTGCACATGGGCGAGGCGGCGTGCGCTGGGGGATACCGCGGGGGCTGGCTGTAGCTGATACGCTGCTTGTGATGCGCCTGCGCTCCTGCTGGCGCGCTCTTGTGCGCGTGCTGACGCGCTGCCTGCACGCCGCGCAGGGTGGGGTTGCAGCGGCATCTGGACGCTGGCATCTGGAGGCGCGGGCTGGGTGGCAGTCGCGCGCGCGCCAAGATGCGCGCGCTCGTCTTGTGCTCGTCTTGTGCTCGTCCTGAGCATGTTTTGGGCTCGTCTTGGGCTCATATTGCGCTCATCTTGCGCGTATCTCGCGCTCTCTGCCGCTCTCGCTCTCGCTCTCGCTCTCGCTCTCGCTCTCGCTCTCGCACTCTCCCTCTCCCACTCCCGCTCATCTTCCCCCCTCCCGCCGGTCAAACGGTGCATCCCGGCATAAGAATACACAGCAAGGCCCCCCGCTCGTAAGGCGCGCCCAGCAGTCCGTAAACAGCTCCCCGTATAGTCTACCAAAAGGGCTAGTTTACTTCTTGGCCTCCTCGGCGGCGGCCTTCTTCTCCGCAGCGCGCTTGGCGCGGATGCCAAAGTGGCGCGCGTCCGAGCGCGCCTTGCGGAGAGTCGCGTACGCCTGGAACTCCTTCTCCTCGGCGGTGATCGCGCGGGGCGCCTCGGCAGTGTAGGCGGTGGGGAGCGCGGGCAGGTCGCGGGTGATGTGCGCGGTGAGGTCCTCGCCCTGGGCGTCGCCGGCCTTGGGCTTGCCGTGGACGCGGGGGAAGACGACGAGGCGCGAGCGGTAGGCCTGGAGGCGCTCAACGTTCAGCTTCTGGCCCTCCTCCGACTTGGAGCGGCGGCGGTGGTCGACGACAATGCCGAGGCCCTTGGCCTGCTTGCGGGGGATGCCAGCAAGCTTGAGCTCGGAAAGGGTGAAGCCGCGGCCCTCTGTGGACAGGTCAGCACTGCTGCGCGGCAGACGGCGCGCCGCTACATACCACGGATGCGGATGTTGTAGCGCTGGGTGGCGCAACGAACAGCGGGGCGGAGGCGCTGGAGGGGGGCGGCGCCCGAGGCGAGGGCCTTCTTGGAGCGAGCAACACGGCGCGAGTGCTTCTTGCCGGGCTGGTCGAACCAGGTACGGACACGCCTCTGCCAGTCCTTGCGGAAGTGGTTCTTCTGGAGCTGGTTGTTGTGCTTAACCATTTCTGCCCTGTGGGTGGAATGAAGAGTTGGATGGGCGAGTGTGCGACGCGAGCGGGAGGTGCAAAATGGGTGGTCGGTCAAATTTGGCAGTGGGTCGTACGCAGCGGGGCGAGCAGCACAGCGACAGCGGGCAGGACAGCACGACGAGCACAAGTCGGCAGATTGCAGGTTCGTTTGCGCGGCAGAGACAAAATTTGCGCACCACCAGAGGCACCAGACCAACGTGCCGGATCAATGTCCACAGTTGCAGCCAGCACAAGACCACGAGCGACACGGCGATAGCACCAGCACCAGCACGAGCGCAACAGCACCAGCACCAGCACGAAAGCAGGCGACGAGACGGTACAGCACACGGATCGGCGCAGGCGAGACACACGACACGAGCAGCACACCAGCGGACACGGCGACGGCACAGCAAGAAAAAATCGAATACGCGAGCACAAGTCGGGGGAACGAGCGTCAGCACCGCATCCACACGCTGCACGCCATCACAGCCCGCGCGCTCGCTGGCGCTCGGCGCTGCTACTCACCGTTTTTTGCTGTTTGAGGGTTAAGGAAGAGGGGAGGGGCGATGGACGAGGACGTTGAATGGCTGCCCGACAGCGAGCACCGCCCGCCGGCGTCCCGCCAGGCGCTTCCCCGCGCCAGCCAGCGACGGGCGACCAGCCAGGGACCTGGCTGTTGCTCGAAATTTCGTCACGTGATGCTAGTGGGCCGCCCTGCCAGGCGCAATTTGGCTCATTTTTTTCAATATATTCGCCATAACGCCGCGATTCGCCGGAACAAGGCCGGTGTGGCACACGTGGTATTATGTAATCTGCACCATCCACCACCACATGCCCCCGCCCCTGCGGCACCACCCCCGCGGCACCTCCCCCCTCGCACCGCTGCCGCCGCCGCGCCGCTATATCAGCTCGTTGCATCGCTCTCCTTGTCCTTTACAAACGCATTTTAAATCTACACAAAAGCACCCGCAACGCCGCCGCCCTCCCACCCGTGGTCGAGGGCTCACGGCGTGCGGGCCGTCATTCTCGTAGATGAGAACAAACACAACGCGGTTTGGGTGGACCGCCGACGGGCGCCCGCAAGCGCGGACGCAAGTGGTCGGGGGTCCAAGCCTTGTTTGACATTTTGACTCGAGGGGAGATGCAGTCGTGTATTCTGTGATGGACGTTTGCGCGGGGCGGGGGCGCGTGAGCGGTGGTGCTTTGGAGTCGAGAGCGAGGGCTGTGGCCTTCGGCTGTGGGCTTTGGCTGTGGGCCTCGCTGTGGGCTTACGACGGTGCGCGTCGGGCTGTGGGCTACGCAGTGTGATGAGCGCTGCATGCTCCATGCCCGCGGCGGACGGCCTCAGCGCCTGGGCCTGCACGTCGTGCGCGCACGTCAAGGACACTTCATCGCCCAAGCTCTCTTTGCTTGTACTTGCAAAGGCCGTTCGTGCTCGTGTCTCAACTTTTCCATCAAAGTTGACCAGTTCGACTGAGCACGTGGCAAAACCATCGCTGCCAGCCGAATGTGGCTCGTGTCGCTCGTGTCATGACCCGCCATGCATTCGTCCTCTGTTCACAGCCCACCTCCACTACGTCCCACATTACGTGTATCTCTGTACCTAGTACGCCGCAGCGCCAGGCGCCGTGCCCGCGCTGGACAGCGTGTGCCGGCGGTTCGGGCGGTGGAAATACGTTGACTGCGCGTCAGCCTCATCCCTTCCACGACGCAGCAGCACTCACGGGGCTCACGGGCGGCGCCAGGGTTGACCCCTCCGTCTCCGGCGTGTCGTCGTCGTCCCCCTCGTCGTCCCACACATACTCGTCAGGCAGCGCCAGGGCCTCGTGGCCAACGTCGAGGCTCAGCCGGCGCGGGACCGAGCCGTAGTCGCCCGCCACCGGCGTCGTTTCGCGCGCCCACGGGTTCGAGCTGATCGTCGAGCTCGAGTACGTGCTGGCTCCCATCGCGCCGCCACTGACACCCGCCCCACTGTCCAGGAGGCGGCTCGTCTCGCTCGGCTCGCCCACGTCCGCGTCCCAGTTGGGCTGCGACTGCCCAAATGTGCCCGACGACACAGAGCGACCCGCGCGCTCATCCTCGCCCCCCGAGGCGGACGCCGCCTGCGACGGCGCTGACTGGCTACGCCGCAGGCGCTTGGCGACATTGCGGCGGAGGCTGAGCACGATGCCACGGCGCTCGGCCGCGCCATCGCCAAACGCCGGCGGGCGGTACTTGTTCGGCAGCCACGGCTGGGGCAGCCAGCCGGTCAGAGCCGGGTGGCCGTACCGCTTGCGGCCCGTGTTGAGGACACCAGGGTAAAAGATGTTCATGGGGGGCTGGGAGTAGTCGGTGCGGCAATCGGCGGGTGCGACGTAGAGAGTGTCGTCGTTCATGGCGTAGCGCTTGTGGTTCAGGCCGCTGAGGGAGCGGGGAACGTCGTCGTCGTCCATTGCCAACACATTTATCGGCTGCTCGCCGCGCTGCACGTCGCAGATGTTGCTGAGCGCCAGGAACTTGCTGAGAGGGGTGAAGTCTCGGGACATGACCCAGCCCCACCATATGGTGTACGCAATGAGCGGGAGCATGAGGATGACGAGTATGAACGACTTGCGGAGGGAGAAGAGGCCAGTGACAAACATCTGGAACAGCACCAGCGAGAATACCAGGCGGTCAAAGGTAATCTTCCAGGCCTCGCCATTGGACTCGTAGGGCTTAAAGTAGACTGCAGTCAGATGGGAATGCGGTGCGCACAAGGGCTTACTGAATAGCAGCTTGTACTTGAAGACGAGGTCTACGGTTAGCAACACTCCCGACTTTTGCCACTCACAGGCAACACCAAAGTAGATAGCGCCAAACACGAGGATCAGCGGCGAAACGACGCTGTACACCATCGTGATGGTGAAGATAAGCAGCGCCTGCGGATACACCCAGCCATAGTTGAGCATGGGCGGCGCGTTGGCTGTCGCATAGTCGCGCGGCGTCCGCGCCCAGAGCCGGCCCCACGAGAGCGAGCACAGCGGTCCTATGCTGAGCAGCTGCAACGGCATGAGACCTAGACCCTGGAGCATGACGTAGGAGACCATAAAGTGTCGAAGGTTCATCCCTTGCAGGCCGATGGCGAGCTTCTCGGGGATCTGCGCGTCAGTGGGAGCGGGGACCCGCGACCTACCTTCATGGGCGCATCGGCCAGCTCGCGTGCTAGGGCCCAGTACGTCGTGGTAACGTGGACGATGAGTAGGACGGAGACCACGAGGAAGAGGTAGTGTCTGTGGTTAGCCTGAAGCACACGAAGTGTGACCCACTTCCTCGTCAGCGAGTACTCGGCCGCACTCCGCGATTTGAACCCCTGCTGATAGCAGAGCCCTTAATGTCAGCCGCTGGCACCACACGGCATACACATACACTCCAGAAAGAAGGGGAGAGTGCTGTTGAACATGATCAATGCGAGGGAAGGCAGAGTGTTCTGGATGAGCGCTTCGAGGCGCGGGTTGCGGTCAATAAGCTTGGCCAGCCACGGCATAACCTTTTTGATCTCGTCGTACGACATAAGCGTTGCGAGCGCAGCGACGGGAGCTGGCGTCAGTCACCAGCTCACCATTTCGTATGGACTCACGGATCCAACTGGTCAGCAGAACGAGCATGAGGCCCATGACTGCAATATCCCGAAACGAGGCCTCGCGCGAGGAGATGCCAATCATGTTCCAGATCACGTCGCGCGGCTCGGGTGCCATGTCCGTCACCACCTGTGAATGCTCGCGGTAGTGCACCACCTGCGCCGCCGCTTGGGCCGACTTGACGTCCTCAAACGTGACGAACGCCGTATGGGTCGGTTTGAAGCGACCTGTCCTGCGCAACACGCGCACCTCCTGGTCAGCCTCGAAGAAGAGGTTCTCCCAGTACTCGATCGCGTCCACGGTGCGGCCGAGGCGGAGACGCTTGGTCGGGCGTGGCTTGCAGCTGTGGATGATGCTGTACCTCTGCCGGAGGCTCTCGGGGTCTTCGATCGTCGCAGACGTCCCCCAGTCTGCCGAATCGCCAGTGACTGCCCGTGAACTGTGCTCTTCAACTACCGGGTCCGTCCTCTTGACACGTTCGTAAATGTCCGGCTCGTAGCCATCGGCGTTCGCCGGGTTACCGACCCAGGATACCCACGCGTTCTCGAGGTTGAGCAGCGCGTCTGTGCGCTTATCGAGCGCACGCTTGACGGCGTCGACGTGTCGCACAACGCTAACCGATTCGACATCCCACCCACAGCCCTCAAAGTATTCCGCCAGCGCACGGTCGCCACGCAGGTGCGGGGGCACGTTCGTAACCACGACCGTGCGGGCGGAAACCGAGTGGATTAACTGGAGTCCAAAGGCCTGCCGCGCAGTGACGAAACGGTGGTAATTGTGGTGCAGGGTGTAGAGAGTCAGGGCGGTGAATACGTAGGCGAACAGGAACTGGAGCGTCGCGGATGTGCGTGGGTCGATGAGTATCTCGAACCAAGTTGCTGGCTCTGTGCCGTTCTTGTGGGGGCGGAACGGGTCGTATACGATTGACGAGTTGTCCGGGGGCGTCGGCACCTCTGGCGAATCTGTGCTCCCCCCGCGCTACCGTCAGTGGCGAAGCCGCAGACAACTCACCAGCCTGTAAATCGGCATCAGAACGACCGCTGCGAGCGCTGCAAAGACGCTGAACATCAGGAACGCCATGCGGAAGAAGCTAAGTAGCTGGCGACGTGAGTTTGGGTTGAGATCCACGACTTACCACCGCCGCATCGAGGCCAACCGTCTGAAGCACCACAAACTCGCTCGTGCGCAGCGCGGGTATCACCCAGCCAAAGAACCGCTTCACTCCAGACGCCTTCTGGATATCAGGCCAGTGAGCTGGTGCCGGCGAAAAGTCTGTGTGCAGCAGTCAGCTGGGTTACATGCCCACGCAGGGGGCGGCGCAGCACCCACCTTTCAGCCGCGTGCGCGGCATATACACCATTTCCCAGCGCGTGCGCAGGAAGCAGAAGAGCAGGAACGCGCTCACGCCGATGCTGAGCGAGAGGATCAGCTGGGTCGAGAACCAGCGCTCTGCGGTTAGCCATGTGGAGGCTGGAAGCCAAGCAGCCGAGGTTGCCTACTTGTTTCTCTCCCTGCCGAGGAAACCGAAGCGCGTCCGCGTCAGCATGTACTGGTACGAGCGCGACGCGTCGGGCTCTGTGCTCACATTCAGGCGGCGATCCGGGTACGTTTGGGCTCAGAAGCTCGCCGGCCTCCTGAAGAAGCACCGCGGTGAAGCGGTCCATCCTGCCGAACGTCCTTCGGTGTCGTAGGACCGCAGTGGGTCGTCGAGATGTGGTTCGAGGGGGGAGGGGGGGAGGGGGGGGGTTGGGCGGGGGCGCGCTCTGGCGAGAGAGGCTCGAGTTCTCTTGGGAAGCTGGGCAGGAGAGAGGCGCGCGGGGTGCACTGCGTGGTGCGACGATGGATGATGTGGTAACATGGACTAGGTGGATCCATCTTTCGGGTGGCGGCACCGCCAGCCCGATTCGGGCAGTGACGTCTGCGGGGACCGGCATAGGGGGGGGCTTAACAGGGCCTCCCATTTTACCGCCCCATCCTCCCCAAGCATCGAGGTGGTGCTGTGGCACGTTCATGGGCACAGGGAGACAGGAGACGAGCATGCATGGAGATTGCGGCTGCACATGCGTCGCTATGGATGACGGAGGGGAGAGCCGGGAGGGAAACGGGGACAGCGCGCGGATGGCAGCGGCGTATGGCAGTTGGGAGCCACCGTCGTGGTCGAGCAATCGATCCTTGCCAGTGCGGAGCGAGTAGTGCTGTCCACGTCCCGGCATTCTTATCCCCAAGGATGGGCTTTGATGTGGTGGACCAGCAAGAACAAAGTACAGAGAATTGTGAGGACTGCATACCATTTCCATTGCGAAAGATAATTCACTATCCCGGTTACCACCACCGCCCCCGCGCTCAACCATAACCAGTAAAGAAAAGAAACAACAATATCAGAAAGCATATAGGGGAGCCCGAAGCGCGCGGTGCCGTCGTATGCTTTCCCGGTCCCTCGGTGGGGCGAGGGTCCTTCCAAACACCCATGCACGGCTGTGCGCGTGCGCGTAGGCGGCGCCGTTTAGTGGGCAACGAAGCCACCGTCGGTGACAACGATGTTCTTGTACTTCTTCGAGGCCTTGACGGGGTTGGGCTGCTCGTAGATCCAGTCGAGCTCCTCGAGAGTGCGTCCCTGGGACTCGACGCAGAAGAGGTACCAGAGAACGGCCTCGACACAGTCCCACGCGACGAAAACGTAAATGTACTTGTAGCCGAGGTTCTGGAGACCGATGGGGCCAGCGAACTGGTTAATGAATCCGATGGCCGAGACAATGAAGCCAGAGGCAGCGAGGCCCTTGGCGCGCATGGTGGTGGTGAGGGCCTCGACGGGGATGACACCCTGGAGGGGAGTCTGGCAAATGTCAGTACGAGGCCGTGTCTCCTACTCTGCTATGACACACTCACGTAGGTGAACGAGTACATGCAGTTGAAGAGGAAGTAGAACGCGAGGGCGCCCTGGGCGACGCCGGTGCTGAACGGCTTGTCCGCCTCGATAGCGTTGTTCATGACAGCGGAAAGACCGGCGTTGATGGCGAGGAAAACCGCGCACATAAAGGTACCACTGGGGAGGATAGCACGACGGGGCATGCGGTCCGTGAGGGTTGCGGCCGAGATAGCGCAGAATGCAGAGATAACCTGGTTCACAAGGTTGTAACCGAGTCTCTGGGCAACGGTGTTGACGCCGAGGTTCTGGAAGATGACTGTGTTGAACTGGAGGGAAACGTCAGTTGGTGATCACGGCGGCTTGAAAAAAAAAAACGTCACTGAAGAGAAACTCACGTAGCCGAGACCATTGCCGGAGAACTGTCCAAAGATGGAGATCATAAGGACCTGGGACATGCGCCAGCGGCCGCCCTTGGTGAGGAACAGCGGGCGGTAGTCCCACCAGACCTTGTCGATCGAGTCGATGGCGATTGACTCGCGCATCTCCTTGAGCTGGAAGAGGACGAGGGGCGAGTTGGGGTCGCCGTTGCCGTGGTACTTTGTGAGGAACGCAATCGCACCGGCGTCGTCGCCCTGGGCCAAGAGGTAACGCGGCGACTCGGGGATGAAGAAGACGAGGACGATGACGACCAAACACGTGAAAGCCTGGAGAATCAGAGGGAGACGCCAGCTCCAGTTGGTGTTCAAGTACGAGGTGCCAAAGACAACAGCGGCAGCGGGGATCGAGCCACCGAACCAACCACAGTTGTAGAGACCCGTGGCGCGACCACGCCACTGAGGAGGAGCAATTTCCATCGAGTAGGCAGGGGCGGCCACAGTCATGATGGCGATACCGAATCCGAGAACGAAACGGCCAACCATAAATTGGGCAATGTGGCTGCCACTAGCGGTGAGAATCATGCCAATGATAATAACCCAGGCGCCGGCGAACATGGACTTGCGACTGGAAGATTAGCATGCGGTGGCGATGATTTGTGACTGGTGTTACTCACCGGCCGAACTTGTCCGAGAGAATTGCAGCGAAGGGGGCGCCGATCATGGAACCGACAGTGTAGATGGCAAAGACAGCTCCAATAAGCGCACCCGTCTTCCCGACGTTGAAGGTCTCCTGGAAGAGCGGCATGTCCTGGATACCCGTCATGAGACTTCCATCATAGCCGTTGGCGAACGCGCAGCAGCACGCGGTAAAGACCGCCACTGGGCAACGTCAGCGAATGGACCCCGACCACCTTCACCGGGGGCGGCCACGTACGGTAGAGCTTCCAGGAAGTGGAGGACCACGGGTTGATGTAAGAGTGGGCGAGCACGCTCTGGAGGTCGTTGAAATCAACGGCAGCAGCGGGGTCCTTGAGGTCGACGTGCTGCGTGTTGTCGGACGGCTTCTCAAGGTCGGACGACATTGTGGGTCGTTGGCACTTGGGGTTGGGTGTGCGTGTGGTGGGTAAGGAAGGTCTGCTGCGTCTGGAAGAGTTGGGGTTGTGGGCCTTGATCAACTGGATCCCAGCCCTTTATCTATCGCGGCGTCCGCGATGCCATCAGCAAGCTATCGGGACCTGCTATCAGAAAGGCTTATTTCGCGGCGGCCGGGAACGGCAGCGGCAACAACAACAAAAGCGCCTGGACGGGGAGTGGTGAGCAAGCACGCATCATAATTGTGTCTGTCTCAAAAACCGGGCCGCTGCGATGCGAGCCAGAGTGCTCAGGCTTCCCGGCTGGCAGCCTGCGCTGTGATCTCTGCGTCGACGAGCGCCACAGGACTGGCAGGCGGTGGGGCCGTGAACCTGGGGTATATGCCATGTCTTAGGTCCCTTCCGGGGCCGCGATCTACAGCACGCCGACGTCCTGAGGAGCACAGGGGGACGGACTGGGATAACAGCATCAGGGAGCGCGCTGCGATTGGTGAGTGCGAGGTGGCAGCCTCGGGACGTGAGTAGAAAGTGAGCCGAGAGGGTGCAGACGTGCACGGGCTGTGTTGGTCAGCAGACAAGTGGAGGGAGGTACAGCAGGATATTAACATGTGTCGGCCCATTTCTCGCCACTCTTGTGGATCTGGTGGCCAGCTGACGAAAGTTGCCGAGGTCGCCTAGTGGACATGTGAACATGGCGACCATCCAGCTCGGACGCTGACGACCTCAACATACGACGGATGAGAAGGAACAGGAATGCAGCAAGCTTGGTCCCAAGCCTTGGATTCCTCGAAAATGGCCCGATTCACCACCTGCACCCACGGCCCGAGCCTTTCCGGCATCTATTGCTCGACCCACTCCGACAGCCGCGGCATGAGTATCGGCCATCGCGAATGGCGCCCAGTGGCCGAGAAGTCTGTGCGATCATGTGCGAGACACGGCGCGTGCCGCTGACGCTCCGTGTCCGGCTCCATCCCTGGGCACTGGCCTTCGCGGACGGTGGAATCAGATGCCCGTTCACGGCGCTATCTCTCCGCTCAGCAAGGCCGCAGCCGTTACTGCTGGGAACACTCATGTCGTCGTCGTCGTCGTCGTCAGGTCCCAGAATGATATCTCAGGCCGAGCAATATGGCCGACCGGCCCAGCTGGCTTGGGAACGCGCCCGCGGGGTTGGTCATCCGATACTGCGTCCCCGTCAGGTAGTGCGGTCACTCTGTGCGGGCAGGTAACGCGCCCCGCCCCGCACAGACCATCGTCGGAGGTGCCCAGCGCGAAACCCACAACGCAACCCCCCCCTCCCGGTCAGCCTCCAAGTCCGTAGCCCGTAGAAAAACACCTTGGTGTCCCGCAGACGAGGCGTCTCCACCGCTGCTCCGAACCTCCTCCACTCCGGGGCACCGCACCCTCAATCGACGCACTCGACATCCGTAAACCCGCGATTGTGGATAGGAATCTACTTGGGGATCTCGACACGAGCCTGAGAAACCCATCTCATGCCGTTGTCGACTCGGTCCATTTATCGGGCCGAAAACTGTCAACGGCTGTCAAAAGTGGACGGACAGGCTCGGGCCCTCACTTCTGGTTGTCCCGATCGAGAACAATGGCTGAGCTCGTCACTGCCAACGGGACATCATTCTCGACACAAGTGGCAGGCCTGGTTGGCCCTCGCGATCGGTTGGACATGTGCATTGTGGACGTACCTCGCACTTGGACCGCTGGAGAGTGTTGTACATTTCCGCGAGTCGGGCCGCAGTGGCAGTCACTTCCACTTCGCGTTCTTGCACGGGCGACGCAGAACCGGCGAGTGCCGACTGCGATGTCGGAATGTCACAGTGGCCTTTGCGGACTTGACAGGGCAGGAGGTGCGACATACGACAAGTCAGGAGTGTCCATCACATTACTGCCAGTTCCTAGCGGCGGTCATGCAGGTACAACCTCAGCCTTCGCGTAGTAAGTTCTCCAACCCGTCCTCCTTAATCGTGTCCTGAACCGCCGCCAGGACCCGCGCATGCATCCCCGCCGGGGCAGCGACAAAGCCATAGTTGGCGACCATCTGCCGGCCTGCCGTTAGGCTGATGGGGCCGCCGTCGACGTCCGTGATCTTGCCGCCGACCTCCTCGAACAGCAGCATTGCACCCGCGTGGTCCCAGATCTTGGCAAGCCGCTTCCGCGAGCGGTACACCCAGAACGTGCAGTTGGCGGCGCCGAGGCCGAGGGCGGCCCACCGCACGACCCAACCAAGCAGGTTGTTGCCCGGGTACGTGACGCCGAGGCGCTCGGCGATCTTTTGGTTGATGCCAGGGACTGCCGAGTCAGATCCGTCTGTGCATGTAACAGAGATGAGGGGCTGGTCTGGTGCGTCGGCGTGGCGTGGAATCTTCGTCGGCAAGAGGTCGAGCGGGCCGGCGAGAGGGCGGACAAAGGTGCCGTGTGACCGCACCGCGAACATGATACTCCCCGTGCCGGTCGTGTCAATAGTGTCGTTGTTGATTGGCGGCTTGACATCGATAGCGATGAGGGGCAGACCAACGACCCCGACGCTCTGCCGTCCGCCCTCCATCAAACACACGTTGATCGCGTAGTTCTCGCCACGGACGAACGTCTTGGTCCCATCGATCGGGTCGAACACCCAAAACCGCCCGCTTTCCGTTGGTTGCCCGTTTCCCGCCCAGTCGAGCATGTCGCACATCTCTTCTGGCGATGTAGGCACGCGGGCAGGCGAGTCGGAGGCTTTCTCCGCCTCGACCTCCTGGAGGAGCCCCCAGACGGCGTCCCGCAGCGGCGCGCTCCGGCGCAACGCGGCCGCCGACTCCTCGCCGACAAACTTGTCCTCTGGAAATGCGGCGTGCAGGGTCGCGGTCAAGAGAGCCTGGATGGCGAGGTCAGCGACTGTCACTGGCGTGTGGTCCTCCTTCTCGACGACGCCCTTGTCGGGAGCGATGAGGACGCGGCGACTGATTGCCGCGGCGTGCTGGACGGCTGCGATGGCGACCTCGAGTTCGCCCGAGTACGCCCCGTACATGTTGATATAGCTGTAAGGATCGAGGCGAGTTGCGATAGCGGCAGCGTTTGCGTAGCTTCGAGGCGGGGACACTGGCAGGATGTGAGAACGATGGAGCGAGCCAGAGACGTTCGTTTACAACGGACCTCCACCTCACGGGCGATCACGTGATGCGACCGCGTTTGTTGTATGGTGTGGGCCGAGGTTGCCATATCCTTTTGCTTCCTCTTTCTTCACTCCTTCATCGTTCACCCATGGATGCCTTCTACTCGCCATTCGTACGCATGGCCCTCGATTTACGCAGTCTCGCCGAGCAAACCAGGCGCCCAGCGCAACGAGTGGCCGTGAGGAGCTCGGTGGTGGCATGCCTCGGCTCCTAACCCTAGCTCCAGTGCGATTGACCGCCTACCTGCGTGGATTCGAGTCGCAACAATGTGCATGAAGGCAGCGAGCTGGTGGCTACTCACTCATCCCCATTACCTATTTCGCCCAAGGTATTGACCCTCGCAGCAGGTGCCCAACTCAACCAGACGGCGCTGTTGAGCTGCGACCAATGACGAGATGGGGCGTCATTGAGTTCGACCTCTCTCTCTCGGTGGACAGTTTGGATGCCATTCCGGCGCAGGGCAGGGTACGCAATGCTTGTCCTGGAGACCACCGATCAGTTTCACCCTGGGAGCTTGTCACCCAGGACTGCAATCCATTCCAGCATCAGGCATGGCGCGCGGTCCAAGCCTCTTGAACAGGAGCTGTCTGTCTAGATGGCACGACATGCCGTCAATTGCGGGAGTGAACACGTCAATACTATCCGCAGCGGGCTCCTGTTTGGTGGGCGAGGGACTTCGTTCGACATGCAATGCGGAATCACCAACCAAGCTTCGCCGCGTGAGACGGAGCCACCTCCCCCAGCCCCGCTCGGCCGCAACCCCACCGTCATGACCTTGGTTCAAAAAGCAGAAGGTATCGTCGTCTTTTGAGCCTGCATCCATCTGTGAGCCGTCGTCGTCTTCCGTTCCGCGTCCAGGAAGACACATCGAAGGCAAGTTCAAGCCGCCCCCTTAGTTTAATGGTAAAACGAAGGTCTCATATTACGTAACATCCCTTACGTAAGTGATCCTCAGCCCTCAGTTCGATTCTGAGAGGGGGCAAGCAGCTGCAACGCTGCGTCGTTTTTGCGTCACGATGTCGAAGTGTCGAAGTGGTTCAGTGAAATGGTATGTGTGACTCAGACGCCGACAAACTGAGGATCGTGGTATGCGTGGGGTCGTATGTGGTTTCAGTAGCGACTCACAGCGCTGACAACCGCAGGAGCCGGTGTAATCAGAGGCGCGCAAGAGCGAGGAACCTTTCGAAGCCACCGTCAGACTCGATTGTAGCCTCACCTGATTCCTCACCTGATTGTGCAAGCAGGTGAGTTCTAGGCCGTTAACTGCAGCACTCTCTCGAGGCGAGACTTCTTTCTCTGTTTCCAACGATTCATTCGCACAGAGCTGTCGTGTTCGCACTCTACTATTCTTTTGATACTAACTACTGACTATTTCTTGGACAGAGCGGTGATCAACTACGACTACTGATTTTCTTCTCCTTCATCGTCTTCACAGCGTACACAGGACATTGAACTGAAGAGATGAACCATCGTTTTCGAGTTTACGAGATCGTGCGGCGCGTATTCTCGATGTAGCCGACCTCCGGCACGACCTTACTGGAGCCAGTGTGGCGCGGCTGGCCACGGGTACGGTCGTCGTCAAACGACTCGGGGTATGCCCCTGGGAGGCTGACACCTACAACCTCGTTCTGACCCGTGACGGGAGCGCGGGTGGAAGAGGGTATGGCGGAAGTGTCGGCGGCGTTGCCCGAGCGAACACCACTGACCGCTCCTGGGGTGTTACCCGTGGTCGGGTCGGTAGCCATGGTACCAGAGTGCGTACCGTGGCCGGCCGTGGCGGTAGTCGAGGCGTCCCTGAGGCCCGGGGCGTCCGCGCGGCTGTGAATGGCACCAGCGCCAAGAGCACCGGCGCCAACACCTGCACCAGCGCCGAGGGCAGCGTCGCGGCCAAGGTGGTGCTGGGTCTGGTCGCGCGTACCGCCCGTGGTGGAGTGGGCGGTGTTGGTGTCGCGACCGATTCCCGTGTCGGTCAACGCGGAGCGGGTAGTGTCACGAGTACCCGTCACGCCGGTCGATCCCAAGCCGAGACCGGATCCAGTCTCCATTTCGGGAAGCTGAGGGACACCAGCGGAAGTGTGCACGCCATGCGTGTGGCCGGCGGTCATGCCCGTGCCCGGCAGGAACTGGCCGGGCGCACGAGCCGCGTTCTGGTCCGAGGCGTCGCCGAGGTGGGCCGTTTGGTTGTCGTGGTGGCGGAGAGCACCGGCGCCCAGTGCGCCGGCACCACCAGCCAGGGCAGCGTCACGGCCGAGGTGGCTGCCAGTAGTTGTGGTCGCGGAGTGGCCGGTACGAGGGTCAACAGCGTCCTTGGCGGTGTTCACGGCGGAGGCGGTTCGGCCCTCACCGACAGTGTGGTGAGTCCCGGCGGTGCCGGTGGTGGTCGTGGAGTGGCCGGTACGGGGGTCGACGGCGTCCTTGGCGGTGTTCACGGCGGAGGCGGTTCGGCCCTCACCGACAGTGTGGTGAGTCCCGGCGGTGCCGGTGGTGGTCGTGGAGTGGCCGGTGCGAGGGTCGACGGCGTCCTTGGCGGTGTTCACAGCAGAGGCGGCTCGGCCCTCGCCAACAGTGTGGTGGGTCCCGGTAGTGCCAGTGGTGGAGCTGAGAGGGTTGGCACCGGTGGACTGCGTGCCATAGGTGGCCTGCTGCGTCTGACCGTAACCAGCCTCGTTCTGGTGATGGTGGTGGATCGCACCCGCACCAAGGGCGCCGGCACCGCCAGCCAAAGCAGCGTCACGGCCGAGGTGGCTGCCAGTACCGGTGGTGGTCGTGGAGTGGCCGGTACGGGGGTCGACAGCGTCCTTGGCGGTGTTCACAGCAGAGGCGGTTCGGCCCTCACCGACGGTGTGGTGAGTGCCGGTAGTGCCAGTCGTCGACTGGCCGCTGAGCGGGTTGGCACCTGCCGCGGCACCGCCAAGGCCAGCGTGTCCGATACCGTGCTCACGCTCACGCTCGTGCTCCCTCTCGCGCTCGTGCTTGCGCTCGCGCTCGTGCGCGTCGTGGCTGCGGTGGTGGTGCACCGCGCCAGCGCCAAGCGCGCCGGCACCACCCGCCACAGCTGCGTCGCGGCCAAGGTGGTGGTCCTTATTGTCGTGACCGACACCGGTGTCGCGCGCAAGCGTGTGGTGGTCGCCAGTAGTGCCAGTCACGCCAGTGCCAGTGGTGCCGGTGGTGTTGCGGTTGGTGGGGTCGCGGTCATCAAGGTGCGTGCCTTCCATACGGCGGCTGAGGCCTGTTGTGTCGCGGTCGCGAATGGCCGGGTCGCGAATGGCCGAGTCGCCCTGGCGGTCACCGTGGCGGCGTTCGGCGGCGGCAGTTCCGGCAGCGGCGGTAGCAGCAGCGGCTCCGGCCGCCCCAGCGACGGGACCCGCACCAGCGCCATTGGAGTGGAGTTCGCGGCTGGTCCGGGCGACATTCCCGGTGGCATCGACGTTGCCATCTTGCGCGACGGCCTCGGCGACCTTGCCGAGCTCGCTGTTGGGCTCCAGTTTCGCGCCGGTGATGGGGTCGCGACCCATAGCGGCGGTGAGCGGCGCCTGGCCGGTCTCGAGGAGGCGGAGCGATGCCTCGGGGTGCGGCAGGCCCCCGGAGTCGCCCTCCGAATCCGCCCCCACAGCAGCGGAGCGGGACGCGTCCGTGCCTGTAGTGCCAGCGCCAACCGCTGAGGTGGTGCGCGATGGGTCGTGCACATCGCGGCTGGCGACGTCGCCGGTGGCGGACCTCTCACGGTCCCTCTCGTGGTGAGCCAGAGCACCAGCACCGAGGGCTCCAGCGCCTCCGGCAAGAGCTGCATTGCGGCCCAAGTGGCTGTCGTGGGTGCCAGTGCTAGTGCCCGTTGAGCCGGTGTGGTGGAGGCCTTGGGTGTGGCCGGTTGTTGACTGGCTGGTGCGAGGGTCGACAGCGTCCTTGGCGGTGTTCACGGCGGAGGCGGCTCGGCCCTCACCGACAGTGTGGTGGGTCCCGGTAGTGCCAGTCGTGGACTGGCCGCTGAGCGGGTTCGCACCGGTGGACTGCGAGCCATAGGTGCCCTGCTGCGTCTGACCGTAACCAGCGTCGTTCTGATGATGGTGGTGGATCGCACCCGCACCAAGGGCGCCTGCACCGCCAGCCAAAGCAGCGTCACGGCCGAGGTGGCTGCCAGTACCAGTGGTCCCAGTAGGTCCAGTCTGGTGGAGTCCTTGGGTGTGGCCAGTCGTGGAGTGACCGGTACGGGGGTCAACAGCGTCCTTGGCGGTGTTCACGGCGGAGGCGGTTCGGCCCTCACCGACAGTGTGGTGAGTGCCGGCGGTGCCGGTGGTGGTCGTGGAGTGGCCGGTACGAGGGTCGACAGCGTCCTTGGCGGTGTTCACGGCGGAGGCGGCTCGACCCTCGCCGGCAGTGTGGTGAGTGCCAGTAGTGCCAGTGGTGGAGCTGAGAGGGTTGGCACCGGTGGACTGCGTACCATAGGTGGCCTGCTGCGTCTGACCGTAACCAGCCTCGTTCTGGTGATGGTGGTGAATCGCACCCGCACCAAGGGCGCCGGCACCGCCAGCCAAAGCAGCGTCACGGCCGAGGTGGCTGCCAGTACCAGTGGTCCCAGTAGGTCCAGTCTGGTGGAGTCCTTGGGTGTGGCCAGTCGTGGAGTGACCGGTACGGGGGTCAACAGCGTCCTTGGCGGTGTTCACGGCGGAGGCGGTTCGGCCCTCACCGACAGTGTGGTGAGTCCCGGCGGTGTCGGTGGTGGTCGTGGAGTGGCCGGTGCAAGGGTCGACAGCGTCCTTGGCGGTGTTCACGGCGGAGGCGGCTCGGCCCTCGCCAACAGTGTGGTGAGTGCCAGTCGTGCCGGTAGCGCCGGTCGTGGACTGGCCGCTGAGGGGGTTGGCGCCTGTGTACTGGGCGCCACGGGCGTCCTGTGCCGTCTGACCGTAACCAGCCTCGTTCTGGTGGTGGTGGTGGATCGCGCCCGCACCAACGGCGCCGGCGCCGCCAGCCAAGGCAGCGTCACGGCCGAGGTGGCTACCAGTACCAGTGGTGGTCGTGGAGTGGCCGGTACGGGGGTCGACAGCGTCCTTGGCGGTGTTCACGGCGGAGGCGGTTCGGCCCTCACCGACGGTGTGGTGAGTGCCGGCGGTGCCGGTGGTGGTCGTGGAGTGGCCGGTGCGAGGGTCGACAGCGTCCTTGGCGGTGTTCACGGCGGAGGCGGTTCGGCCCTCACCGACGGTGTGGTGGGTCCCGGCGGTGCCGGTGGTGGACTGGCCCGCGATCGGGTTGGCGCCTGCCTGGGTGCGTGTTCCCGTGTGGGTCGTGGTCCGCGGGTCGACCGCGTCCTTGGCCGTGTTCGCGGCGGACGATACAGGGCCCTCGCCGACGGTGTGGTGGGTACCGCCAGTGGTGCCCGGCGTGCCCGCAAGGGGGTTGGCAGTGCCAGTGCCAGTGGCGTGGGCGGGGCTGTGGTCGCCCAACGCGCCGGTGTGGCCGTGCGGGTTGCTGAGGGGGTTGGTGCGGTCGGTGGCACTTCCGGTGCCCATCGCCCCGGTGCCGGACTCGGCGTTGCCGAACATGCCCTTGGACGTGTGGTCCGAGGAGAGCGGGTTGCCCGTGGGGTGGGTACCGCCGGTGCCGGTGCCGTTGCCGGCCGTCTCGTGGTCGGGATGGTCAGAGCTGAGCGCGCTCTTGACCTTGTCAACTACCTTCGCCACAGGGTTCACTGGCAAGTTAGCTGTGCTCAGCCGACAGGGAGAGAGGGGATGATCACAGCCACGCAGAGTGTCGCCGGCACTCTGAAAGACGTGTCTGGCGCCCGATCGAGACTCACTGGTGAGGCAGGGCTATATTACGCTAACTGCTGCTACAAGTTCGGCTTCCAACTTCTGAGATCTACAAGACTTTGACTACAAGCAAACGACGAGGACAGAGATTGATCACTTCAATGGGGGGTGAGGTGGCAGAGGTAGGAGAAGCAGTGAGGGAGGTGCGATGTGGGATATGTGGGACCACCTCGAGGACACCGGCGCGCCCATATATCTGCCACAACCACCACCACCACCCTGCCTCGACGGCATCCACTGTCCCGCCTGGGCAACCTCAACGGCCACCCGGTAATGACGCGCTGAGGTGCTCTGTCGTCATCAGCACGCTGCGTTCCAGGGGAACGGCGGGGACGGTGTGGAGCGCGGCCCGATCATGTGGTCCGCAGCCCCCAGCTTGTGCGCCGGACGCAGCAGCTAACAGAACCTTGCTGACCCTCCCCCACAGCTCTCGCCATTGCCCATCTGCTGCTACCCAGGAGGTAGGGATCGCTTGCATGTTGATGGAGCGTCATAACGCATCATAGTAACCCGACTAACATAATGTCGGGCGAACATGTGCTGCGCGTAATGTAAGTAAACCTTGTGCTGATCAATGATGTCAGCCATCCAGTGCCGCCCGCGCAGTGATCTTGCTGTCCACATTGCACCCTGGCGGAGTGGCAACCCTGGGTCGTCCCCCCCCCCACGACAGCGAAGCCGCTGCGCTGCGCATCGTCTCCGCCTTTGACGACTCGACGTGTTGCCGTGGTGCAGGATCATGCGCAGCTGCCGCAAGCGCAGCTGTCGCAAGCGCAGCTGCCGCACAACTGCATGCCACATCCACTTGTTTCGGATCAAACCTCCGCCAACGTCGGCTCCACAGATGCGTTTCACATTCCTCTCCGGTGCCGCGATAGCCAGTGCCGCCTTGCTGTCGTCATTGACGAGAGAGGACATGGCAGGCACCGGATACTGCCAGGCGCGGTATTCGGCACGCTCGGCTCTGGTCCATGTCGAGAGCAGCAGGCCTGGCTGCTGTGGCCCGCGCCGCCGGCATCTTCGGCGGCTGCCACTCCATTTCTCCGCGGGCAGGTTCTCAAAGGCGTCCGCGGCGGCGCCTCGGCCAGGCTGTCGCCCATGTGGGGACTCTCTGTATCCTCCCGGGAGGCAGGGGCAGCTGGACGGAGCACCAGGTGGACGCGTGTCGAGGTCGTCCAGGTCTCGGCCGCGACCGTCGCCGGTTCCAATGGTCGGCCCCGGTGGCAAGAGCGCCGGCAATGTCTCCGATGCCGACTTCGGCCAGAATGCCGGACGGGATGCGGCAGCGCGGCAGCGGTCCTCGGCATTTTGTCCGGCCATATCACCATATCTAACAGCATCAGATGACCGCGTTTCCATCAACAACATGGCTTACTATCTCTGCGTCGACGGCGGCGGCACCAAGACCTCAGCTGTCGTCGCATACGTGGACGACCAGGGCGAGATGATCGCGCGCGGCGAGGCTGGCCCGTCAAACCTGTGAGTCCACTCGAATGCGCTCCGCGTCGCTGACGCCAAGGACATTTGGCCTCGACGTGTGTCTCGCCGCGACGGTCGAGGCCGTGAACGACGCGCTGGCAAAGCTCGCCGCCGTCGACGCTCGGGCGTCCACCACCTGGTCTGCCGACGTCCGCGGCAACGCGCCGGCACCATTCCGACAGGTGTGGGCAGCATACGCCGGGTGTGCCCGCCCGCCAGACCACGAGCTGCTGCTCGGCCCGCTCTCGACAGTCTTCGCCGGCTCGGAGCTCCTGTTAACCTCCGACGCGCAGCTCCTCACCGCGCCCGTGCGCACCAACCCCGTTGTCCGCGAGGTCGTGACCTGCATCTGCGGCACCGGCTCGAACGGGATGCTGTGGCGCCGCGACGGCGGCGGGAACATGGTGCCGACATGGCGCAGCGGCGGGTGGGGCCCGCTGCTCGGCGACCAGGGCTCCGGCTGGGCGCTCGGCAAGGCTGCTGTCACCTCGGTCTTGTCCGCGGTCGCCAACGGCGTGCCGCTGCGCCCGTGGCAGCTCGAGGTGCTGGAGCACTTTGGACTGGGCCCCACTGAGGGCGGGCGGCTCGTCGTGGCGTCGTCGTCGCTCGACGCCAGCCTGCCCGCGCCGTTGGCCGACTCGGAGCGCAAGAAGCGCATTGCGGCGTGTACGCGCATTGCCATCCGCGGCGCGCAAGACGAAGACGACGAGGCGCTGCGGATCACGCATCGGGTCGCAGCCGAGGTGGTCGACCTGCTGGAGCCGCTGGTGGAGCGGCTGTGCGGCCCAGGGACGCTGGTCGTCGCGGGAGGCCTCGGGCAGGTGGACGTGTTCTGGCGCGAGGTCGACAAGGTCATGGCTCTCAAGGGGTGGACGTGGGCCGAGGTTGTCAAGCTGCCAGACCCGGATATGCGCGGATTGCGGTCACTGCTCGAGTAGACACGGACGAGTGTAGGTTTGCATGTACTACCTGTTACCAGCGACAGCCGTCCGGTGGCCTCTGCCATGGCTGATTCTGATGCTGTCCCTCCCCCGCCGTCATCACAGTGTCACAGAACACGAAGAGGTTGTTGCAAGTCGCGGTGCGCGAGCTCTATGACGTAATGAAAACAACTGGGGATGTCTCCATATCGCGTCTCCCGCGGCCATTCCGGCATCGCCCACCTCGCTCCGTTGCCTCCCACCCCACAATGCCCACAGACCACGCCGACGGCGACAGCGACGCTGCATGGGCCGGAGTCGGGAGCCTCTCGGACGCCGACAGCAGCGATGGCGTCTTCGTCTCGCGGCCGCCGAGCGTCAGCGACGGCATGGAGGTCGACGGCGATGCCCTTCTGGTGCCAAGCTCCGGTGGCGAAACCGCACCTGCTGCGGCTCTCGGTGACCCACCACGACCACCATCGCCGGGGCTCGCGTCTGACGACACCCGTCTCTTCACCCCCGGGCAGATCACCCACCCATCGCCCCAAAGGGATCGCAGCGACGACGACGGCGACGAGGTCAAGGACAAGGAGCCCGTGGACCTGGACGGTGGCGCCAGTGTCGTTCTCGCCGCGTCTGGCGAATCGGCAAAGACACCTGATGTCAAGCCCGCTCCGGACGACCTGCCCAGCTCCTTGCACAGCACCGCGCCCCCTGTTCTCGACTGTAGCGAGGCTGACACGGCGGGGTTGCAGAACACGGTCCCTTCGCCACCGCTGGGCGACCACGGCCCCGCCGCCGCCAACCACACGCCACCCGATTTCACGCCCCTCAACGATACGGGGCATCTCCCACAAGCCAGTGAGGTGAACACCACAGGTGGGTCGTCGGCCAGGGTGCTCGTGACCCGTGCCCAGAATGCCACGGAAAAGCTCAAGCGTAAGGGTGATGCGACACACGGCGACAGCGCGGGAGAGCCGTTGGTCAAGAAGCGACGACTCACTATCACGGAGTTGTGCGAGCTTCTGCCTGGACCCCCGCCTCCTCCGCCACCGGAACGGATCAGGATACGACCCTACGTCCCCCCGCGTCCGGTAGAGCGCCCTGCTCGTGCCGCATGGGAGCGTAAGTTTGAGGACGACCTGGATCAAGACTTGCAGCGAGCACTGCTGCTTTCCATGGGCGCCGCCCCGTCCTCTGTACCTCCAGACGAGAACACTGGCCCTGCGGGATGTGCGGGAAACGGCGCGGCTGCCGTCCGTGGAGCCCTCGCGCCAACGGATCCCCGCCCACCATGACTTCGGGCCACAGCCAGCAAGCACATGCGCCGTCCGCTGTCCCCTCGGCACCAACTTCGAGCTGCAACCAGGATGACGAGCTCGCCACGGGGGGCAACGCTGTGGATGCCGCATTCAATCTGCGCCGAGACGGCACTTGCGACCCTCCTGCTCTGTCTTTCGGACTCGACAGCCAAGAGCCGGACGCTGCTGAGGCGGTCGACACCCGGGAGCCCTCGCCAGCGGCAAAGCGCCTCGACCAAGACGTCCCTGTGGATGACGGAGAAGTCTCCAGTGTCTCCACACTTCAAGGCGACACCACACCCGACACTTCTATCATGGAACCTGGCGTTAGCGTCACCAGCCCCCCCGATCCCACCCTGCCAGACCATTCGCCTCGCCTGGCAGACAGCCAGCCCTCAAACGACATCGCCCTCCAAGATGGTGAGGAACCGAGGACGCATCTGGACAACGAGAATATCGTGTCTATCGACATCCAAAGCCCCGTACACGAGCAATCTCCTTTGGGCCCAGTCAGTCCTCCTATCGACCACCACGAATACCACGACGTGGGACACTCCTTGTCGTCGAAGGATACCGGCTCGCAACTGGCGTTACCCTCAACATCCAAGCGCTGGCAGCGAGGTGTTGACGACGAACTTTCGGCACATCTTGTGATCTGCCTCACCAAATCTCTACTGCCGTTTCCCGGAGACTGCACTGTGGTCATCTCCAACAAAGCCCTCCGGCCGACGTTTTGGAGCTTGCCGAACCGCACGTACGATCCAATGACCGGACCTAACGGGAACTTCCGCAGTCTGCCGTCAAGTGTTTCCTGGCGCGTGCTACCGTGGTCGACGTCGTTGGGGGCGTGGGTCAACTAAAAGAGCTCCTCGACTTCCTGTCGAAGCTGAAACCGAACCTGTCTACCATCCGTTTCCGTACGCGGCAACTCGATACTTGCGGCACATCCTGGAATGCCGAAACCGCTGTGATATTTTGCCCTCCATTCAAACCTCAAGTCGGCCTTGGAGAGACGAGCTACCGCTTCCCTCCCGGTGTCAAGTCTGCTGTGCTCACCATTCCTTACGACCCAAAGGATCGAAGCATGCGCCTGCTGTCTCCTACCTTGAACATTACCAACATGGACAAGCTCACCATCCTGTTCATGGCGACCGGCCCGTTCCCGGTCCTGTTTCAGGTAATGAGTATTGACTGGCTGCTTTTGCCGCTCGTTCGCCTGCTCGTCAACAAAGTGCGCCATACTGAACTTCTGCTTGTTGGTGTCCACAACATGCCGACCGAGTGGTTTGGGATCGATGAGGACGATGCGCCCTCTGCGCCGCCCGAGGAGCTCATCACCAGCCAGATCTGGAACTGGCTTTCTTCCGCAGTCGGCACCGAGTATGGCGACGACGACCGCACGCTGCAGGAGGTCCTGACCCGTCTCAACACGGCAGTTACGTTCAAAAGTGTTGCAGAGTATCTCGACAATGTGGGGCCCGAGACGTTTGCCCTTCACACTGAGGGCTGGGACGATTCGTACGCTGCAGAGCTGTCGCACTGAGTTCGTTCCGAGTTACTCTGCCTCTGCCCGTTCACACCTAGCGGTCAAGAGGACGATACATAACAAGAGAACAGTCTATCCGCCGGGTCTAGTGACGGGCGTCTAATATGCAGCAGAGGCACAGCCCTATAGAAAATCAACGATACCTTACACTTCCTCCTTGCCCTCCGTCGCGCGGTGCTTCTCAGCCACGCGCGCCTCGGCCTCGGCCTCGGCCTCCTCGCGCGCGCGCGCCATCTCCATCATCGCGCGCTCCGACTTGGCGGCCCACTTGGAGTGCGCGCGCAGGCGCGCCCCGTACTTGCAGAACAGGACGGCAAACGGAAGGCACCCAAAGGCGAGGAAGCCCGGGACGGCGGCGGCCCAGTTGACGCCAAGAGCAGCGTACATCTTGGCGGTGAACATGGGGAACGAAGCGCCGAAGAGAGAGCGCAGGACTGGGGTGGTTAGTGGAGAAGGAGCGGAACAAGACCCACTCGCGTTGGAGGCCAGGACTGAGGCGGCGTAGAGCGGGTACGCGTCGACCAGGTAGCCCATGACGGTCAGGAAGGTGATGACCATTCCAAAGCCGAAGGGGATCTGTAGTCTGTGAGCGCAGGCAGCGGCCGGTGGCAACCGACTTACACCAAACATGATGCTCGCAATCCAGTGGACGTTGGGGCCGCAGGTGGCGGCGAACCCGGCAAGGCCGATGACGACGCCTACGCCGCCGACGACGGCACCGGGCAGCTTGTCCTCAGGGGTCTGCTGGGGAACTTCGATGCCGGCGGCGGCGGCGGCGTCGTCCTTGCGGTTCTTCCTAACCACCTGCACGACAATCATGGTGACGGCAAAGAGCACGCCGACAGTGATTCCGAGGAAAGCCAGGCCCTGCATTCCTGTGCTCCACCCGCGGCCTTGCACAAAGATGATGGGATAGGCCGCAAAGTTGAGGTACAGAGTGCCGTAGATGATGGCGACATAGATGCTGAGGGTGAGGATGAGCGGGTCGAGCAGGAACTTCCACGGGCGGGTGAGCGCGGAGCGGAACAGCTGCCGCGCGTCGAGAGGCCTGGCAAGGTCGCCGACGTAGCGGTAGGTGTGGCCAGTGGCCTTGGTGAGGAGAGCTGCGCGCTGGCGGAGGAGCGTCGGCGAGTGGGTCTCGGGCGCGAACAGGCCCATGATGATGAACATTGTGCCACAGAGGATGGTGAGGAACGCTATCACCCATTTCCAGCCGGCGGCATCACCACTGATAGTGTCAGCCTCTGCAAGCGCGCTCCACCTCACATGAACCCGCCGGTAATCGGGCCAAGGGCCGGCCCGAGGAACGGGGCACAGCAGAAGAGGGCCATGCCAATGCTGCGATCACGGGGGGGGAGGACGTCGGCGACGGAGCCGCCGGCGTTGGTGAGCGGAGACGAGCCAAAGAAACCGGAGAGGCCGCGCAACACGAGAATCGCGGCCGGGTTGGGGGCGGCGATGGTGACCGCCTGCCAGATGGTCAAGCCGAGGTTGGAGATGAGGTACACTGGGCGACGGCCGAAGACCTCGGACGCGGGCGCCCAGAGCAGCGGTCCAAAGGCGAAGCCGACGACGAAGAGGGCTGGGAGGTCGTCAGGATGCCATGTCCACTTGCGCGGCCGACTTGACACTCACAGACACCTCCGGTCCACAGCTCTGAGCTGCCGCCAAACTCGCGGAGGAGCGACCTGACGCCGCCCGCATACGCCGAGGAGGAGAGCGCAATGCTCAGCGTGAGGAACGAGACAATGAAGATCTGCGTCCACTTGTACGCGAACGGCCACTGCAGCGGGTCTTCCGGGTCGTCGCGCATCCAGTCGACGATGTACGGGTCGTCGTCGGTGCCGGCGCCTTTGTAGTGGTAGGCGAGGATGTGCTCGAACGGGGTAGTGTGCGGGCGCCAGGGCCGCCTGGGGAGGGTGTATTCGGCAGGGTTGATGACGGCGGTTGCGGGCCGCGCGCTGGACATTCCGGTCGAGGAGCGGGGCGACACGGACATGGTGAAGCAAGGGATAGAATGAGCGACTGAGGGTGAGTGGTACGACGGGTGGTGAGAAGCGGAAGGAGGGAGAATGCCGGCGTGAGGGATGCTAATGAGAGAAACGAAGAGGGCAGGCGCATCTGCCAGCCCCTCGGTGCATGGGTCTGCTGCTGGTGGCTGTGCGAGTCGACGAGGCCAGAGGCGACAGCAACCAGCGTCTGGGAGCCATAGCCCGGCGAGACAGCACAGAACCAATGGCACCCGGCAGTGCCACTCGCCCACGAGCCACTCGGTCACCGACCTCGCGTCGTCCCGGGCGCCGATTACATTCGGCCCGCACTGGCGCTACCGGCGTCTGGCACGACGGTGGTGCGTAGGCTGTCTTTGTAGCACCAGCAGGGCACTTGGCACGAATGCTAGGCCCGGGAGGTGGCGCTGCTGGGGCTTCTGGTCGCTGCAGAAGACGATGCGAACAGGTGATCTAACCACCTCGGCGATCAAAAATGCCCGACCCGAGATGTGATGCAACAAGGTTCAATCTTATCGTCGCCGGGCGCCGGCGTGTCGCGTGGGAGTCATGCGGGGGAGACCGTGGAGCGAGTGGACGCAGCTGGAGCAGAGCGCAAGCGCAGAGCGCAGAGCGCAGAGCTGGAGCAGCTGGAACGAGCTGGAGCAGAGCTGGAAGAGCTGGAGCGGAGCTGGAACAGAGCTGGAAGAGCTGGAGCAGAGCGGCAATTGTCGCGGCAGCCTTGCGGCACCACCATCTCTGTGCCACCCCTCGGTCGAAGACGCAGGCCGCGTTCCCGTATTCCCTCTCCAACCCACCGTCAGTGCCATATACTATCCATACTTTAGTCCTCGCTGGCAACCGGGAGGCCAGGGGCCGCCTGGTCCGCAGACGGCGAGGCCCCCCCTCCAGTCCGCTGCCCCGCACTCTCACTCTGGCTACCCTACCCCCATGGGCCAACTCTTACATGCGCAACGCATCCCTACAAAATTATCCCCACAGCCCACTATACCACACACTAATTCCACTCTTTCATTCCTCGAGAACGGCGAAATGGTCTCCCCTGGGACCCCTGCCGGGACCACAGAGGTATCTACTCGTGGCGGAGGTCCTTGGCATCGTGTGACTCGGCAAGGTGGCGGGCAGCCTCGATCTTGTGGCCGCGGCCCGGACGGTCGTCGTCCTCGGACAGGAACTCGCCCTTGGCCTCCATCTCGGTCGGCTCGGTGACCATGAAGACGGCGGGCAGCGCAACGACGAGCGCGGCGGCGATAATGGCCCAGTTGGAGATGAACTGCTTGCGCGCCGAGAGGTGGTTGGCCGTGAGGCGGAACGCGACCGCGCCGCCGACGGCCTGCATCGACTTGTACACGCCGACAAAGCGCGCGGCCTCCTTGGGCGTGTTGCACAGCGCGCCGAGCATCCAGTAGCAGAAGCCCTGCCACAGCGCGTCCAGCATGCCGTAAAAGATGTACAGGAAGCACGGGCCAACGTAGAGCTTGGCGTCGGAAAAGTCGATAAAGTTCTTCTGGCCCTGCGCGTCGAACCAGTTCTGGTACGCGAGACCGCCGCCCATGATCACGTTGCCGCAGACGAAGACGACGGCCCAGCCGATGAGGGCGCGGCGCGGACGTTGGAACCACGGCATGTCGAGCACGAGGCCGATCTGGGAGTCAGCGCTGGACATGGGAGCACAATGACACGCGCCGCCACAACACCCACCGCGACACCGCCAAAGCACTGGCTCCCCCAGTACAGGGCAGAGTTGAGAGAGCGAGCACGGAGGGTAAAGGAGCCTCCGTTGACAATGTTCTGCTGGTAGGAATAGAACCAGCTGGAAGGCAATGTCAGCAGCGGCAGCGGCGACAGCACCTACTTTGCGGCAAAGCACATGGGAAGGAGGAAGAGGATGCGGGGCTCGTCCTTGAGGGCGACGACGTGCCAGAACTCGGACTTTGCAGTGGCGGTGAAGCGCTGCCACCAGTGGGCGTCGCCGTGCTGGCGGACCGTCTTGCGGGGCGCGGCGTACGAGCCGTCGCTGCGGCGGACGACGTGCGAGGGCAGGAGGAAGAAGCAGAAGACCCAGCCGACCATCATGATGACCATGAAGGCGATATAGGTGCCGTCCGAGACGTTGCCGGCCTTGAGGCGGTGGAAGTTGAGGCCGAGCGAGATGAAGGAGCCGATCATGCCGCCAAAGTTGAAGATGACCCAGAAGACGGCGATGCCTGCTGTCAGCGATGGCGGGCGGCGGGCGGCGGGCGGCGACGGCAAGACTCACTGCGTCCCTTCTGGTGCGGCAGGGGGTACGAGAGCATGATGGCGCCCTGGGTGACCCACAGGAAGGTGGCACCGAGGCCGAGGATGGCGCCCGAGGCGATGACAAACGCGCCGTTCTTGGTGTGGTTGTAGCACAGGAGCGAGCCGGTGTAGAGGGCATATGTCCAGCCGCCGAGGATGATGGTGCGGACGCCGAGGAGGTCAAAGGTGGGCTGGCCGATGAGCAGGCCCGTCGCCGCGCCGACCGAGAGCAGGGCGACCGAGGCGTTTGCGCCGACCTGAGGGAGGTTAGCATGCGCGCCGCGCGCCGCCGCGGGCGAGCCCACTGACCGTCGGGTCGAGCTGGCCGCTGCCGCCGATGCCGCTGATGGCGTTGTACATGCCCGGGAGGCAGAAGCAGCAGAAGGACACGAGGAGCATCTGCGTCCAGCTGCCGGTGCCGAAGCGGTAGAGCAGGCTGCGGCTGCCGAGCTCGCTGCGCTCGGCGTCGCCGGCGGCGAGCGCGACGTCGGCGACCTCGTCCTGGGCGAGCGCGGCCTCCTTCGAGTCGAACGACCCGGCGTGGGGCGGGGGCGGGGTGGTGAGCGTCATGATGTGGGGGGCTGTGGGGAGGATGGGGCAGACGACATGGCCGCGCGCGACACTTATACCGTCGTGTTATCGCTCCTCGTCGAGAGCAAGGGACGAAGAACGAGGCGGGGGGGGGGGTCGCATGCGCCTCGGCGTTGCTCGTCGGCGGGTATGCCGGCGTCGGGCAAATGTGCGGCGACGACCCTGGTGGTGGGGCCCACGGCGGGGTCGCGATAACACATCTCCGGGGACCGTGGCCGACTCGCTCTGCATGAGGAGCGCAGCGCCGAGGGCTGCGAGGAGGCTGCGAGGAGGCTGCGAGGAGGCTCCGAGGACGTCGTCGTCTGGCGCAGGTCGGACGCGTAATCGTCGTGCGCGACTGTCGGTGCACGCGCAACGGCCGATGGCGAGCGTCCCATCTGACCCACGCCAGTCGGGTACATCTCCGACGTCGCCGCTCTTGCATCTCCATCCTCTCCATCCACCATGCCCAGGGCGACCACCCCCCCCAGCAGCCACGGCGACGCACGGCCCAAGCGCACCAGCGCGTGTCTCCACTGTCGCCGACAAAAGCTCAAAGTATGCGTCCCGGCGCGAGGCCCCGGCGCGGCCGCCGACAAGGCCGCCGCCGCCGACGCGCCCCTCGCCCATCTCGCCGACATGGTGCTGACTGCCGCACAGTGCGATGGCGCGCCGGATAAGACCTGCTCGAGGTGGGCCCCAGCCACCGCTGGCATCAGCTGACGACAGGTGTCGCGACGACGGCGTCGAGTGCGTCGTTCGGCCACGCGCCAACGCCGCAATCGTCGCCGACGACCTGCGTTGGTGAGCCGGCCCCCGCGGGGCTGTCGACGCTGACACAGCAGGCAGCAGTCGGTCGAGACGAGGCTGCAGACGCTGATGCGCGAGATGGACGAGGTAAGAGCAGTGTGCCGCGTGCCGAGCAGCCGCGCCGCCCGCAGCCCTAGCATCAAGCGCTTCCAGTCGCCGTCGCCGTCGGGGTCGCGGTCGTCGCCCCGGCCGCAGCCGCCGCCGCCGCCGCCCGCACCGCGGCTCGCCGGTGCCACGCCGCCGCCGACGACGGGGCCCGCCGCGGGTGCGGCCAGCCCCCAGCCGCTCCCGGCTCACCTGCTGGGGCTGCGCGACATCCTCCGCCCCGCCCTCAGCGAGCTGCAGAGCCCGACGCCGCTGGACGTGTCCATTGAGGAGGCAACACTGCTGTGGGAGTAGTGAGTAGCTCGGCGGCAGCCGACACCACTAACCAGAGCTTCTACGACTCTCTCGCCATCTTCCATGCGTTCACGGTCGCCACCGACCTCGCGACGCCGTCGCCGCTCCTGTTCTCCGCCGTCGTCACCGCCTCCGCCAAGCGCTTCACCGGACGCCTCGTCACCCCCGTCGAGCGCTGGGAGGAGCTCTTCCAGCGCGCGCTCGTCCGTCTCCTGTACGCGACGGTCCCAAAGAACTGGGACGACACGGTCGGCCTCGGCATCGCCCGCACCTGGTTCTGGAAGGCGGACGAGATCACTGCTGGCCTTATCTACGGCTCGTTTGTCGAGACCATCACGCCCAACGAGCCCAACTTGCGCGACCGCCGTGTATGGGACTTTCTCGAGGTGGGCACCTCCCCCGCAGCCCACATGATACCAGCGCTAACACGTCCCACAGATGACGACCGTCTCGCACGGCATCGTGCATCTGCCCACCCCCATCGTCCCCGAGCACCCGCCGCGCGGGGTCCCGCCGCGCACGCCCTCGCACCTCCTGCTCATGGCTCTGAACGAGCTGTTCGACTCGCTCGGCGTCGTGTCGCGCGCGCTCACCAGTCCGTGTGGCCTCGTCCACGCCGCCCTCTCCGTCCAGCCACCCTCAAAGACTGTGACCTTTGCCGAGCTCGTCGTGCTGCGCAACTGCCGCACCGACCTGGAGCGCTGGTGCCCCCGCTGGCTCTTCAAGATCCAAAGTGAGAGTGCAGCGCTCGGCACCGCGCGCAGCCGCTGATGCCCCAGACGCCGACCCGTCGCGGCTCCCGACAGGCAGCACGCACGCCTTCGTCAGCGACCTCATCACGCTCTACTACCACGTCGCGCTGGTGATCATCGACGGCTACCTCAACCAGGGACCGCAGCCGGAGATGCAGAGGTGCGAGACGTCGGCCCGCGACCTGCTCAACCTCGCGGCGGGGCGGTGGGCCAACTCGCTCCACCTGTGGCCCAAGCTCTTCATCCATGCGGCGCTCCTTGCTGCCATCCTCCTCCCGCCTAAAGGTACGCTGACGGCTCCGCTGACGGCTCCACGCCGCTGCTGACACGGACCGCAGACCCCGCCGTGCGGCGCACGTACGACCTCTTCCTGCCGCTGTCGCACATGCTGCAGACCTCGGGCGCCAAGCTCTTCCATCGCCTCTCGGAGCGCATCCAGGCAAACCCGGCCGCGCTCGCGCTCCCGGTCTTCACGCCGCTGCCCGACGTCGACTTTCCGATGGCCATGGCGTACACGGGGAGCGACTCGTTCTGGGCCGACCTGTTTGGGCTGGCCGAGGCCGAGCCGCTGCCTGTCCCGGCGCAGTGGTCCTCGTAGGGGATGGGATGCTCGTGTTGTCTTGTCATTGTTTGTGACCTCTGTTGTATGCATGCGCTTGTACGAGCAAATGGGAGCGCGCTGCGGCCGCCGCGAGCTCCTGCTGCCCTCGCTGGAGGCCGAGATGCCGAGAGGAGCCGGGCAGCCCTGTGCGGGACCGGGGGAGTCGCCGACGAGCCATGTCGGCCATCTTGCCGACGACCATACGACCATATGTCCTCGGTGTCGCTCGTCCCGCGGACTCCATAGCGCAGCGCTGCTTGATATATCCGTCTGCGCGAGGTTGAGGGCCCAGCCGTGCCCCCCTCCCCCCTCACCATGGTTCCGTACATCGACCTCTCGACTCTGCAGACGGAGACGCGCAACGCGGCGACGCGCGACATTGATGTCGTGAGCACGGAGGACATGTGCCGTGAGTGGAGCGGGCGGCTTGCCCCGCGCTCGAACACCTCCCGCGGGTCCCAGCTGATGCACAGGCCTCATCAACGCACAGGACCAGACGGTCGCGCTCGCAGTGTCGCGGTGCATCCCGACGATTGCCGCCATCATCGACGAGGTCGCGCCCAAGATCCGCCGCGGCGGGCGTGTCATCTACGTCGGCGCCGGCACCAGCGGGCGGCTCGGCATCCTCGACGCCTCAGAGATCCCGCCGACGTTCTCCGCACCCAAAGGCCAGTGGATCGGGTGAGTGCAGGGAGATGAGATGCCCATGGCCCCCGGCGCTGACCTGCTCTCCCAGGCTGATTGCTGGCGGGACGTACGCGATCCAGAACGCGGTCGAGGGCGCCGAGGACCAGCCCGAGGCGGGCGCCGCGGACATTGTCAGCCTCTCGCCGCCGCTGTCGCCCGAGCTCGACACGGTCGTCGGCCTCGCGGCGTCGGGGCGGACGCCGTACGTGCTCGGCGCACTCGACGCGGCGCGCGCGCTCGGCGCGTTCACCGCCGCCGTGTGCTGCGTGCGTCCGTCGGCGATGCGCGGGCACGCGGACCTGGTCGTCGAGTGCCCCGTCGGGCCCGAGGTCGTGACGGGCTCGACGCGCATGAAGAGCGGGACTGCGCAGAAGATGGTGCTCAACATGCTCTCCACGGGCGTGCAGCTGCGCATCGGCAAGACGTACGGCAACCTCATGGTCGACGTCAAGCGCTCCAACGCAAAGCTCGTCAATCGCGCACGCCTCATCTTCCGCTCCGTGCTCGAGCCGATTGCCGCCGCAGGCGTGCAGCTCGAGCTCGACCTCGCCGACGACCTCGCCATCGACCGCCTGATTGACGCGTGCGACGGCAGCGTCAAGCGCGCTATGGTCGCTGCGCGCTGGTCGTGCACGCCCGCCGAGGCCAAGCAGCGGTTGGACACTGCCGAGGGGATTCTCAAGAACGCTCTGTAGAGGATAGTCTGGGTCGTGTCATGTATTGCTATGTTCTAGCGGGTGCGCGGCGGCGACGCCGGCGGTGGCCTTTGTCGGGTACAGTCCGTCGACGCCCACGCTGCGAGCCTCGGGGCCGCGCTGCGCAGTGCGACCTGGCGCGCATGACAGCAGGAAGAGGGCCATCCATGACAATGTTGACCAGCGAGACGGAGACGAGCAGAAGCACGATGTCGGGGCGGATCTAGCAATCTAGCGAGGCAGTCGACGGGGTACTCGGACAAAGGTAGTCGGCGAGGCCGTCCTCGGAGACGTCCTGGGTCCCGGAGGCCATCCTCGGTCCTCGGAGGCCATCTCGGGTCCTCAAGAGGTCCAACACGGAGAGCGGTAGGGAGCTTCGGGCCGCTCCCACTCTCCTGCGGGGTCTCCCAATGCAACCGTCTGGTACTATGTGTGCATGCTCTATTAAGAAAGCTAAGCAAATGTCCCGCCCGGCGCGTTTCCACGCAGGGGATGAAGGAGGTGTGACAAGATGTCTAGAGGAGGACAGCGGCAAGAAGGCCGGCGGCAACAACACCGGCGGAAGCGGTGAGCGAGCGGCTGGCACCGCTGGGCTTGGCCGAGACGCTGGCGGCGGCGGCGGCGCCGGCGGCGCCGGCAGAGGCACTGCCAGACGCACCCGCGGCGGTGCCCGACGCCGCCGAGTCGTTGGACGCGGCGGCGGTGCCGTTGCTCTCGCCGGTGAGCTCAGCAAAGGTGGGGAAGGTGATGTTCTGCTCGACGTAGGGGTTGGTGATGTTGAGGCCCGAGGCGATGGGCACAATGTGCTTGAAGTTGGCCTTGATGTTGGGGAACTGCTGGATCATCATGCTCATGGTGTTGTTGTTGACCTCGTGGTTGAGGACGATGGGGCCGTGGGTCTTGTAGTCGCCAGCCTGGGCCTGGGAAAAGACCTTCTGGTAGTTCTGCGCGATCGTGTCCATGGTGACGTTCTGGGTGCCGACTGGAAAGGGTCAGCGGTGTGGAGCGGGGGTTTGCAGGCGCCTACGAACCCATCCAGTCAAAGGTGTCGTCGGACCAGAGGTGGAGCGTGAGGTTGAGCTTGGAGGCGATGAAGCGGATGCGGTTGTCGACGTCGCCGAGCTGCGGGTTAGCGGCGAACGTGGACAGGCAGGGGACGGGTCAGCTCACAGGAGGGCGCCAGCAGAGGGGCGTGCGGCCGAGGATCTTCTGGATGATGAGGCGGGTGTAGTAGAGCTCAGCAAAGGCCTGCGAGTTGGTGCGCGAGGTCATGGACGGGTGCGACCAGGTGTGGACACAGATCTGGTGGCCGTCCTCGACGGCGCGGCGGGCCTGCTTGGGCCAGTTGAGGACGTTGCTGGCGAGTCAGTGGGCGGCCGCCGTCGGTCCCCGGCGGGCGACTCACGAGCCAATGTAGTAGAGCGAGGCCTTGATGGGAGGGTCCTGGCTCTTGAAGAAGTCGTACAGGACAGAGTTGGTGCAGTTGGGCCCGTCGTCGATACCGAGACCCCAGGTCTCGGGCTCGGGGAGGGTGGTGACATCGGGCTGGAGGCCCGTGTCCGGGCTGGGCGTGGAGCACTTGGTCCTGGTCCACCTGGGCAAGGCGTCAGTGTCATGGGCAAGAGGGCGCAGCGCGCGCGCACGTACCAGCAGTTGGGGTCAGTAGCGTCGTCATACGGGACGCTCGAGACGTCCTGCGCGGTGCCGCCCGGCTGGATGTTGGGGAACTTTTGCTGGACCTCGGCGTTGATGGGGTCGAAGATGGCCTGGGCGACCGTGTCGTTGGGGAGGATGTCGGCGGCAGCCCACAGGCCGGGGAACTCGCTGACGATCGGGTCGCGCACGGCGTCGGCGTAGTAGACGCAGTTCTGGATGGCATCTGCGCGAGGTATCAGCATTGCGCGGCAGCGCGTCGCGCGAAGCGCGAAGCGCGATGGCAGCGGACCAGGTGCCACACGCGATCCGAGACAAGTCTGTGCCTGCTACGCTTCGTGCTCACCCTCGTTGGAGACCTGGCGGCGGAGGATGTTGTTGCAGCCCGTGTCCAGCTGGTGACCGCCACAGCCGTGGACCGCGGCGGCGGCAGGGCTGGCGGCGAGCAGGAGAGAGGAGAGGAGGGCAGCAGCGACCATGGCGGGCGAGAGTCACTGGGAAAACGAAGGACGGGGGACGGACAAGGACGGTGGGGAGACGCAAAAAAAGGACGGAGAGGCCTTAAAGGTAAGAAGGTCGCTCCGGGTCGTGGCAGAGAACTATAAAAATAAAGAGTCAACGAGTGTGCGACTCTCTGCTACAGCAATGAGGGGGGGAGGATATGTGCGAGTGGTAGACAACAGGAGGAGAGAGAAGAGAAGAACAGACGAACACGACGCGAGCCACCGCAGCGGCGAGCACACAAAACACCAGCCAGTGCTCGAGCAGGCTGGCACGTCTAGGACCCGCCCCTCGCCGCAGTCGTCGGAGTATTCGTAGCTGGTGTGCGTAGCACCGAGGCGACCCCCCGCGGCGCGGGCCATGGGCGGCGATGGCGCTGGCAGATGCTCGCTTTCGTCGGCTGCGAGTGCTCCCCCTGGCCAGCGGGCGCGTCCCCGCCGCAGGGGCCGTCGAGCACACACGCACACGAGCGCACCTGGCCCCTTTGGCAGCAGCCCCCCGGTGCTAATCCCGGCGCAGGCGGCGGCCAAGGACGACTGTGCCGGCCTGGCGGCGCCCAAAATAACACCTCGGCAACGGCAGCCCTGGCGGACCCTCCTGGCGCCAGCGGCGGCCTCGTACGCGTCGAGGGGTTGGTGACGCACAGACACGCGACAAGGGCTGCCGCAGGCAAAAATAGAACGCGCCAGGTGGGCCGTAGCGCGGCTCCCGGAGCGCAGTCGCCCGCCGCCGACCCGTTTGAGCCGAGGCTGCGCGGGCTGCCACGCAGGGGGCTGGAGGTGGCAGGTGAGGGGGTTCGACGGGTGGCAGGTCGGGGGGGGGGTTGAAACGGGCCATTTGGGAGGAGCTGGCGGGCGCCTGTGCCGCGCAGCTGCTGCCGCAGCGCACATGCTGCCCACCTGCTGCCCGGGGGCCTCCCAGTGACCTCGACAAATATTATCTGCGGGCACCGCGCCGGATGCCTTCCGCGCCTGTCGCACTCGATGCGCGATAGGCGCGAGGGAAGGTGGCTGACGTGGTGACGCTCGCAAATGGGGCCGCTCGCGATCGCCGGGTCAACAACGCGCCGATCAGACACACGTGCCGCACATCCTCGACCCAGTTTTCTCTTATCACGACATGCGCCATGACATAAGCCGCGAGCGAACAAGCGTCGTCTGGGCTCGCGACCTGGTCTCGCATGCTGCGTTTCAGCGACCGCCGAGCACCCTAGCTCACCGAGCCCGTCACGACATCGCGGCGGGAAGCGGACGACGTCATGCGACGGGGGTCCAGACGCTGCCCGCCGGTCGCCGCCGGTCGCCTTGCTACTTATCTCTCGGGCTCTTCGACGCACACTCACGCACCGCTCGCGCACCACTCGCGCACAACTCACGCACCACTCACGCACTCACACCTCCATACCCCCACCATGAAAAACGCGCTCATCACCGGCTGCTCAGAGCCAACGTCGCTCGGCGCCGCCCTCGCCCTCGACCTCAAGCAGCGCGGATACCGCGTCTTTGTCTCGGCGCGCAGGATCGAGACCCTCGCGCCGCTCGAGCAGGCCGGGTGCGAGGCGCTCGCCCTCGACGTCGTCGACGCGGACAGCATTGCCGCCGCCAAGAAGCTCGTCGCCGACAAGACCGGCGGGTTCCTCGACGTCCTCGTGAACAATGTGCGTGCGCGAGGGCACGTTCACGCCGCGAAAGCACTAACCCCAGGCCGGCGTCGCGGGCTGGTCCCCGCTGCTGGACACGGACATTGCCGCCGCCCGCGAAATGTTCGAGGTCAACGCGATCGCGCCGCTCGCCATGGTGCAGGCCTTCGCCCCGCTCCTGGTCGAGGGCGCCAAGGCGTCGGGGCAGAAGAGCGTGGTCGTCAACGTTGGCTCGGGGCTCGCGTGGGGCTTCCCATGGTCGGGCGTCTACGGCGCCACCAAGGCCGCGGTGCAGGCCCTTTCTGAGGGGATGCGCCGTGAGATGATCAATCTGGGCATTACGGCGATTACCCTCGAGCTGAGTGAGTAGGTTCGGGGCTGGGACATGCCATGGGTGTTGGGTCGTCTAGAAGGAGAGGAAGAAAAAAAAAAAATCATTACTAACCCCCTCCAGACGTAACCAAGACAGCCATGACCGCAGGCTCCAAGCCCTTCAACCTCATCACCCCCGCTCCCTCGGGCTACTTCTCTAACTGGGCCGACATTGACGCGCTGCGCACCGCCTCCTTCAAGAAGATGATCGCCGGCGCCCCGACGGCGCAGGAGGTCGCCCACACTCTCGGCGACGCCATCGTCGCCGCCCACCCGCCGCCCAAGATGTGGCTCGGCGCGTCGGCGTTTGTCTTCCGCTTCCTCCTCCCGCTGTTCCCGACGCGGCTGCTTGACAGCTGGATTGTCAAGGAGACGCTGGCGGCACTTGTCCCGCGCCCCTAGCGGGTCTGGTGGCGCTACTGTTCTAGTCCGACACACCATTAGATGATGCAACGATACGCAAACTGTGAAACGAGCGAATCGCTCTTGTTGTTGTCCACGTACCTCCTACACGACGGCTAGCACGCTGGAGGGCCGTGATGCTCATCTGCCGCAGGCCCCCCTGCTGCAGTGCTGTCGTGCCGTCCATCTGACCCACTGGCTGCAGGATGAGCCACTGTAGCAGTATTTGCATGCCTGGCATCTGCTTCCATAGTCTGGCCGCTATCGCCGGCCGTCTACCCAGCACAGTACGTCTGCCCTCGGTTCGCTGCTGTGGCTGTTCTAAGCAGCCACCACGCCAAAGGCAGTGCAGCAGTGCCGTGGATTGTAAAGAATCCCAGTCGGAGAAGTGCCACGGCGCCGCTCGTGCTCCGCCGGGAGTAGCCCCTCCCCTCGGCTGACATGTCGTGCGACGAGCGTTGAGCGATTTGTGGAATTGCTGGGTTTCTTCCACCAGCATTTATCAACTACAGCAGGGCTGGTGCTGGCCCAACTCTTCCATCAGAGACTCCGACACGGCTCCGCTCGGTCTTTTGCACATAAAAAAATGTTGTACTTAACAGCCCCATAGCCGGTTTGAACGACTGACCTTCTCATCAAGAACCTCCCTAAAAGGAAGCGTACAAGTGAGATGCTCTACCACTGAGCTAAGAGGGCTCACGGGATGGGCTCCATCGCGGCGATACATGAGAGGCAGGGGTTGGATGATGGGACGTTGGATGATGGGACGTTGGGAGGCGTGGTGTTGGACGTGGCGTGGAGTGTGGCACTCTTTTTGGACTGACTTGTGGTTTTATTTATTATATTGCCGTCTGGCCGTTCTTCGGCTCTGCTCAACACTCCCGGCGTTCGGATGCAAGGGAGGGCCTGACAGGAGGACCAGCGCGGCTTCAAGGTCCCAGGAAGTGTTCTAGAGATAGCTGTAAGCTGCACGTGTCTGCCAGCCGGACACCAGCCGTCCACACCAGTTCTCCCGACAAATCCAGACATCAGCCGACAACGACAACCAACAGCCCGCTCCACCAGCGACCCGTGTGTCGAGATGCCGACACCAGACAGATAACGCAACGATAGCATGACTAAGTGCCTCGCTGCAGTGAATTTCCATTGGGCACGACCCGGTAACATTACGACAAGGCACGAGCGGAGCTGCAATGTCTAAGCGCCACGCCACACTGGTGACAGCGGGCATGACACGTCGCATTCCTCGCAGTCCGAGGAGTTGGTAGGATGGCTACTGCCTTAGAAGCCAATGGCGATCCTGGTAATGGGGGCCAGGCACAGCGCGCGGGTCACTGGGAGCGGTAAGATACATCGGAAGTCCGGGCAGCCTTGAGTCCCGAGTTGGGTAGAGGCGTGTTAGCGAACGGACTCTGGATTGTCTCCAGACAACGGAGCGGCACTGGCTGAACGCGGTGAGGCCCCCGGTTGCCTCCCTTGCACCTATGTTTCTAAGCCCGCCTGTTTCTAAGCCCACGGCGACGACCGCGTTCATCTTCCAGTACCAATGACCGTGAGTAGAGGCACTGAGAACCACTGCAAACGCGCTCGCGCTTAGGAAGGCAGCAGGGAGTCAGCAATCTATCCGCGTGTCTCAGGCCGCAGCCGTCAATGTTGCATCCGGCAGCGTGTTTTGCTCGTCCTTTCAGCCATATCCTGAATGCAAGTAACGGGGAGTGTTAGGTCGAGCGGCGCCATGCGGGAGTGAGTCGTGAGAAGAATGCGTCAAAGGTCGGGTGCACCAGATCACCACACTCGATACCCTACTGCATTCAAAGACGCTGCGCGTAACGGATAACCATGACGAGTGACAACACCTGCAAAGTCAGCTACGCATGTGCTCGCAGAGCACGATGGCCAACGACGCACAGTGACTGTCAAGTCAGCAGGGTAGCGGGGAGGTCTACAAGCAGTCAATGAACTCACCAAGTCCGGCGGGCATGAACTTGCCGGAGCGGACGAAGCGCGAGCCCATGAGCAGGAGGAGGCCGGCCGAGACGGCTGTGATGGTCAGACAGGCGCGTTAGTGGGATTAGAAGCCAAAATCCCCAGAAGCCGGAAGCCCCAGAAAGGTCGTCCAAGTCGCACTCCTTCCTCGGAGCGTCCAACCAGGCCAAGCAGCGAGCACGGCCGTGTATCGACGCGCTCCACCGGCTCCAGGCTCCGGCGGGTCGACACCCACCAAGGGACAGCTTGACGTCGCGGGGGTTCTGCGAGACACGCTACAGGGTCAGCACACCCGACGGCACGTGTCCGCCAGCGACCAGCGGCCGCTGCAACGTACCCAGGCACCGTACGCGAGCAGGGCACCGCTCGTGCCGCCCGCTGCGAGCGACGGCACGGAGCCCTTCTTGACGTATCCCATTGCGCCGCCCGCGGCGACGACCGAGGCGAAGAGGAAGCCGGGAATGTCGTACGACTGGACGGACATGGCGTGTGTTGCGCTAGCTGAGGGCGATGATGAGGAGAAGAGAGCGTTGATGAGGACGAGAGAGCGTCTGTGAGGGTCCCACGTCGTCGTCGGTCCCGTCTCGGCGGGAGCGTCCCTCCACCCGGCGGCGCACGTGACCGGGGATGGCCGACAGTGGCCCAGGCATGACGTAAATAACACGTCATATGGTGACGGAAATGATACCGATCTCCGCCCCCACCAACGTGCGCCACCCACCCCCGCAATCTCGCGCGTTCGTTCTTGTTCTTGTCTCTCCCCCGTCGGCATTACCCAACGCGTCGACCACGGCCGTCCCATCGACGAGCACTCCCGTCGCCTGTCCGTACCCCCGAGACCTGTAGCGCTTGGCCCCGAGTCCGCCCCGGCCCGGCCTCCTGCAGTCCGTACGCGTTTCTCGCCACCCATCTCGCCTTCGCGGACGCGTCCGGCACCGCGCACGTTCACACCCCCCCCGTCATAGTCCAGTCCCCATTCCCACCATGTCCCCCTCCAGTGCCCCCGTACAGCAGCGCCGCGCGCCCAACGCACCAAACCGCAGGGGCCCCCGAAGCAAACAGGCCCTCGTAGTGGACGACCGCGACGACCCCGCGCAGTGGCTCGGCTTCTCGCTGCCCCCGCGCTCCGCTTCGGGCCCCGCCACCGCGGGCCCCCCGCGGCGCAGCAAGCGCGGCGACGCCTGGCGCGGCAGCCCCATGACGCGCGAGAAATTCGTCAACGCCAGCTTCCGCTTCGTCCTCAAGCCCACGGAGCTCGCGACATACGGCGCCCACTTTGCGGACCCCGACATTGCTCTCCACTGGCCACACATTCTGCAGATCCTCGTGCCGACGTTTTCGAGCTTCTCCGTCGCGCAGGGGTTTGTGTCGTCGGGAACAGACGCGGACGAGGACGGAGACGCCGAGGCAGGCGGCGAGGAGGCGGCGGAGCGCCGCCGCCGCATCGAGGAGGAGAAGCAGGGGCGGACCTGTCCAATCTGTCTGAGCAAGCCCGTGGCCGGCCGGATGACCAAGTGCGGCCATGTGAGTCGAGCTGTGTGAGCCATATAGGGGCCGTTGCTGACTGGTGGCAGATCTTCTGCTTCCCTTGCGTGCTGCACTTCATCCAGCTGTCGGACGTGCCAAAGGCGGCGGCCTGCCCCATCTGCGGAGATACCATCCACGAGGGGATGCTCAAGAGCGTGCGGTATCTGGACGCCGAGACGATGGTCAAGGCTGCGCAAGGATCTGCACTCAGAGCCGGCAGCGGCACCACCGGGAGCGATATCCAAGCACCGCCCGGCTCCGAGCTCCAGACGACCATCAACGAGGCCAAGAACATTGACAGCAGTCAGTCGACCGCCCGCACCAGCACCCACCGCCTTCACATGCGCCTCCTCCAGCGACCGCAGATGACAACGCTCGCCCTTCCGCCGACGCCGACTTGGCCGTCGGACGCTATTCCTCCGCTCACGGTTCCGTGGCATTTTCTTCCCGACGTCCTCACATACTCGCACTTCATGATCGCATCACCAGAGTACATGCTCGCCGAGCTGCACCGCGAGCTCGGCGAGCTCAAAGGCGAATGGGACCTCCTTGCGGGCGACGATCTCGGTCGCAGCTTTGTCACCGCCGCACGGGACAAGGTCGAGCGGCAAATCGACAAGGTCAAGAACGAGCTCATGACACCGATGGTGCAGCGGCTCGAGGGCGAGTCCCGCGTTGCGTGGGGCGATGCCGTCGGCAAGGAGCAGCGCGAGCGGGAACGTGCGCACGAACGTGAGCTGCGGGCCAAGGAGCGCGAGGACAAAGCTGCGCGCGAGCCCGATGATAGCAAGATCGATGTCCCTGTCGAGTTCCTCGCGACCACGGAGGGTTACCAGTACTCTGGCCCGACGGTGCACGTCCCAGCCAACCAGGTCGTCGAGCCGAACCCCATGCCAATCGGCAACAAGCGCAACAAGAAACGCACACCTGGCGGCGGCTCCGCTCACGTCGCGCCCCCTACCCCTCCGGAGCGATCATACTACTTTTACCAGTCGTCGCTCGGCGCCAACGTGTATTTGAACCCACTTGATAGCCGGATCCTCCTCGCGCATTTCGAGTCGTACGCCGCCTGCCCGCCAACGATCACCTTCCAGACCACCGGGTACGATTCGGCCAATGTTACCGAAGATCTCCGCCGGCGCGTAAAATACCTCTCGCACCTCCCAATCGGCACCGAGGTGGTGTTTGTCGAGGCCGACCTCACCAAGCTCGTCAGCCCCGACGTCCTCGCGCAGTTTGAGCAGCCCCTTAAGGCGCGCCGGACGAAGCGGCGCGACAAGGTGCGCCGCGAGGACCGCGACCGACGCCGCGCCGAGGCTGCCGCGCGCGAGCGGCAACCGCCAGACGCGTACATTGTGCCATCGGCTCAGTTTGAGCGCGCTGCCGATCAGGACGCGGACCACCAGCTGGCGCTGGCACTCGCGGCGTCGCGCCTCGAGGCGGGCCTACCCGTGCCGCACGAGGTGGGCGCCGCGTTCCCCCTCCCATCCGCCGCGGGCACGGTGACGCCGGGCTCCTCGCCGCCGGCCACGTCCATGTCGCGCTCGCCGCCGCCTGCGGCTGGCGGCTCGTTTGCGTGGGCGGTCCATTCGCGGGCGACAACGAGCACCCCCCTCCGCCGGCGTGAGGCGCAGATTGAGGGCGTCGACGAGGCGTGGGAGGCGCTCGGACCGCTGGATGCCCATGAGGAGGAGGGGGAGTTGCCGGGAAAGAAGAAGAAGGGCGGGAAGAAGGGCAAGAAGTTGGTGCTCGGCGGCGGTGGGGGACGACGAGCGTGATCACAAAGGCAGCCAGTAGAGTCGATAAATCAATCCAAAGCACATCTTGCACACATCCGTAGCCAGTACCATCACATCCCACTAGAATAACAATGACAATAACGCACAAACCCAACATGCATCTATTTCATCGCCAGCCGGTGTTGCATGCTCGCTGCATGTCCAGTAGGGGGTTGGGCAGAAGACCTGCGATGCATGCGCGTGGTGGAAGTCAGCAAGGCGTGGTCCCCACGTTTACGTAACGAGACATTGTTGGTGAAACGGTATCATGCGTCGTTGCCATTACGTAATCGTCGACGCGGCAGGGGTTCGACTCCCTTACAGTGTATCTTTTTGATTTTTGTCCCTTCAATCGTCCTCGACCTCGACCTCCTCGACCTCCTCTGCGCTCTGGCCTCCCCGGCGTTGCGGCCTGTCCCCTCGCCGCTCTCGCACTCCTATGCATGCCCGCTAGAGCGCCCGAGTGCTCGAGGCTGCACCGCTGCAAGGCCGAGGTCGGCACCGCGGAAGCAGAATTTCGGCAGTCGGCATCCAGCTGGTGGCAAAGTTGTGCGGTCGGTCATGGCCATGGAGCACATCCTCGTCCTTGCAACAACCCTCTCAGCACCTTGCACAATGGCGACACGCAGGACGGTACTCTCGGCTCTCGCAGCCGCTCGGGCTGGACGCGCGGTTGTCGCGCGCCCAGTCGCGCGGAGCAGCGTCATTGCGCGGGTCGCTCCTGCAGTCCGATGGTCGTCATCTGCTGCTCCCGAGCCTGTGGCACAGACGTCTGCATCGGCAGCGGCGTCAAGTTTGGCTTCGGCATCGGCTTCCGCGCCGGTGGACACACCAGAACCGTCCGCAGCCGCCCCTGCTGCCGAGGCAGAGCCGACACCAGCAACACCAGCGCCAGAGACACCATCCAGTCCCGCCGCCTCCTCGGCCACAGAACCGGAACCGATATCCCCAGAAGCCTGGATCGTGAGCTAGCTCCCTGTCGCGATGGCCTCTCCCCCCGCTAACCCCCAGCGCGCAGGCATACACCCGGACGTTGCGGCGCAGCTCGTCGTGGCGTACCCCGAGGCGGCGGCGCCGACACCGGCGCAGTGCGGCTTCCTCCTTGCGTTGCTGCGCGGGGACACGGACGTCATGGTCAAGGACTACATGGGGCGCGGCAAGTGGGTTGGCCCTCGCGGCAGGTATCTGGCCGCCAGGTTGCTGACCCAAACACAGGACGTTCTCGCTCGCGCTCGCGGCCATGTCCATGGCGCGCAGCAGTAACGGCAAGCACCAGACCGTGATGCTGTTCCCGACGCCGCACCTCGCGCAGCAGGTCAGCGACCTGCTCGTCGCGATGGCGCCTGCGGGTCAGATCCAGCACACGCTCGTAGCATCTGAAGACCACGACAACTGGGACGCACCGATCATTGTCGCCACCCCGCGTATGCTGCACAACGCGCGCCCTCCGGCGCTCCCGCGGCTGACACACATCATGCTTGACGAGCCAGACGTAATGCTCGGCCCGTTGCCCGGCCGCTACGTCTCGGCGCACACGCTAGCCAAGCACCCGGTCAACCGGCACCCACCGCCTGTCGCCGCCGTGCTCAACCGCCTGCTGGGCATCAGGACCGGCGCGCGCGGCGCGATCGACTTTTCCGGGCGGCGCGCTGACGTGCACACGGTCTGGGCGTCGGCGACGCTCAGCTCGGCTCTGCGCCGCTTCGCATACGGCCGCGGGTGGACGACTAACCCCGCGCACGGCGGGAATGCCAAGCGCGGCATTGTTGATCTCAACTTTACAGCAGGCGCGAGCGAGGGGCAGCGTGAGGTCGTCGATACCCTGCGCAGGATTGGCGTGGCAGCGGGCGCCGAGGGTGTCGAGCCTGTATCGCGGGCAAAGCCAGAACACTATGCGCTCGTCGTCGAGCCAACGGGGCGCATCCACCCCCTCCAGCTGTGGGAGACGGTTGTGGACGCCGACGGGCGGCGGGACACGACGCCGGTGTCCAAGGGAGAAAAGGACGGCCTCGTGCAGCTGACCCTCATCGAGGCCGTCGCGCTGCTGCATGCCACCTCGCCGCCCCCGCCGGGGACATACGCGCTCGTTCTGCCCCCGCGGTCGGCGTCGCTGCGCGCGTTGGCGGACGAGATCGCCAAGCTGGGCATCGACGTGGCGCCGCTCGTGCCCGAGGCGCTCGAGGGCGGGGGCGTCCCGCGGCCGGATCCCGCGACGGGCACTGCGCCGGTCCTCATCGCATCGCGCGCCGCCATGGCTGGCCTGCACCTCGCCAACCTGCACACGGTGTACCTCCTGAACGGGATCGACATGGCGAGCCTGTCGCCGGCGCAGGTGAAACTCGGCGGGCGGCACGAGCGCGCGGTGGCCTACGACGTGATTGCGGGCCGGATGGGCCGAATGGGAACCGACGTCGTGCCGGGCCACCCGCAGCGGGTCATCTCGCTCGTTTCTGAGGGGTCGTATGAGGAGCATGCGCTCAACGAGTTGTTTACAGGCAGGCTCAACAAGAACAGCGCGATGATGTTCCCTCTTAGCCGGTGGACTGGGACGCTGTAGGAGGGGGAGGAAGTTAGGAGGGGTAGGACGGTTGCAGAGTATCTGGTTACCTAGCACATGTATACCCGCACATCATCTCTCACCCATTCCAGGCCTGTTGTCCTCTAACGACTTGTACTGACTAGAACTCCTAACTCGAAGCGTGAGCTTCTGTTGTCGACTCGCCTACTCCGAGTGCCTTCCTGACGCCTACACCTATACCCAGAGTGGTGGACAGTCGACTTCTTCCCTGCCTCCCAGACCCCACAAGTGGTCCTCTGCAAGAGTACGGCGGCTTCATGAGGTAATGGCGACATTATCACCACCAAGTCTTGGTGGTGGGTCTCGCTAGTGAAGAGTCTTCGCTGGTGAGAACTGCTTCACCAGCGAAGCAGTCCTCGCCAGCCGCTCACAGTCACAGGGCGACCTTTTCGACACGGTTGCTACCAACGCAACCTTCGACTTCTTCAGCTCCCCCAGGGTGTCCTCGAAGGCCGACCTCTCCCAGCCGTTGCCGAGCTTTGTCCATTCAGCTGCCTTGCCAAAGATGACCGAAGGGTGTCCTATCTTAGCTCACTTTCCCACCTCGAGGGCCCTGGTATCGCAGTTGTCCTTGATTAAGAGAACCGTGGATATCTATACGAATTACCACACTCCAAAGCACTGGGGTTCGGGGTTCGGGGCTTCCGCAACAGCTCAAGGTGGGTTTGCTTGCTCTTGATAGCTTCACAGCGCTCACACGCGACATGTCCTCACTGTTGGAGGTGTTGTACTGCCGCGCAATAACAAGTACAACACCGTCTTTGTCGCTCTGATTGTGGCGACCGGCCATTGCCATGTACTGCCCGCACCTCCTCCACAACATCTCGTCCGAGAGCGCTCCGCGAAGGTGGCCCCCTTGTCGTACTCGTCTCAGCGTCACTGCCACTCGTCACGTCAACGCGTTCCCATCGTCAACTTGATACAGAATGACATTCTACACAGTATGGCGCAGGCTCATGTTCTAACAATCTACAATGTCATTATAAATCTCCAGAGTCTTTGTCTTCTACACCTCCTCCGGCGCAGCCACGCCCAGGAGGACAAGCGCGACGAGCTTGATCGAAATCGCAACGACAACGACGACCCAACTGGTGGTATATTTGTGCATCGCGGCACCGGCAAACGACCCCCCGAGCATCGCGACGACATACGCGATGCGGCGGTTGCGCGGCGTGGTGCGTGGGTCGCGCACGCCTGCAAAGAGAAACGGGTCGGCAACGAAATCGACAAACGTGCTCGTCATGGGCGCGGTTGGCAACTCCTGGCAGCTGCTCTGGCGCGCCATGGCGACCTGCGCACCGCTCATGGTGGCGAAGAGGAAGATGATGGCCCACTCGTGCTTGGCGCCGAGGGAGGTTGTGCGCGGCCCCGCGGGCGAGAGGAGGATTGCCGACACGACGAGCATGAGCGTCTGCAGCAGGGTCGAGAGGAGGAGCCACGCGCGGCGGCGCACACCGATCCAGTGGCCAAAGTGGCCAAACGCAAAGGCGCCGCCGAGAAAGCCGCCAAAGGACACTCCGGTGAGGAGGAGCTGCGCAGAGGGCGTGCCGACGGCGGTGCCGACGGCAGACAGCGTGAGGAGGATGGCGTTGCCGGTCTGGTTGGACGCGAACGTGTGAAAGTCGGCGTACGTCGTTGCGTCCAGAACGCTGCGGGCGTGTCAGCTCCAAGGCTAGTGCTGCGCGTAACGGGGCCGTCTACTTACCCCGTGGCGAGCGCCTGCGCGATGAGAGCCGGCACGAGCGCGGGCGTTGCAACCGTTTCCGCGCCCCAGCGCGCCCAGTTCCAGTCGACCTCGAGGCTGCCACTGCGGCAGCCGGGAAGTCCGCCCTTCTCCACGTCGCCCGGTGCTAGTGGTGCACACGCAACGGTCGGCGACGAAGTGGACGAGGCTGTCGCCAGGCGTTCCTTGGCGGGCGGGTCTGCATATGCAAAGGTGGAAGCGGCGGAGACGGAGGTGGAGAGGCGGGTGTCGTCGCCGTGCGGCTTGTGAGCGTCGGCTTCGGCATCGGATGCGCCCACGCCAGCTGGCCCTGATGCCGACTCGTTCGCCACATGTCCCCGTGCGGCCTGGTCCTCGTCGCTCGAGGCGCCGGAGGGCACTGTGTCCAGCACCGCTCCGCCGCCGGGGACACGGGCGCCGGCGGCCGAGGCGGCGCTCTCTCTCCGGCGGATGGCGACGGGGAGCGAGACGGTCGAGATCGTGCTCGCCCGCCGCGGGCGGACGCAGACGTGCTCGTGGTACGGGCAACTGCTGTCACTGCAGAGCGCAGCACCCAGTGGCGGCGGCGGGGCGCGGAGGCGAGCGGAGAGGGTGGGCGAGAGGGTGGGCGTGGGGACAAAGCGGGGGGAGGAGGGGGCGAGGCCGGGCGAGGTGGACGTCGGCTGCACCATTGCGAGGTGCGTAGCGGAGGTGATGATGGCAAAGGCGAAGGTGGAGCTGGAGCTGGAGCCGGAGCTGGGCAACAGCCACGATAAGACTTTAGCAGTGCAGGCAGCCGAACAACGTTTGCGTAAAAGAGTACGAGATATCCAAGAGCATGCGTCTCTGCGAGCACTATATGCTTTGCATGGTCAGCTGCGCCTCGTGGTGCTGTGCCCACTTTGTGCAGCAGGGACGTCAACAAGGCAGCAATCCGGAGAGGAGCGATGTGGATTTCCAAGGGCCAAGCCGTGAGAGTTCGGAGTGGTGGCGGGCGGAGCCAGGCTGAGGTACTCTCCGAACGAGTGGGGCCGACAAGTACAAAGGCAAGCCCAGGATACTCTTGCGGCGGGAGATCTGTGTCTGCGAGCTACAGCAGTGGGCTCCAGCCGGGCCAGGCAGCGAGTTAGGGCCACCAGGGCTTGAGGGCTCACCAGGGATTGGGAGCAACCAGGTTTTGGAATGGTTTGCAGATATGCCGATAAGCCTGGTGGCTGGGCGCCGGGCGACGCGGCGGCGACAGCGCGGCGGCAGCGCGGCGCCTGCGCGCTTGGCGCGCGCCGGAGCCTGCTGGAGACGAGGAGACGCATGCGGGATGCCTTGTGCGTCACTGCTGCGCGGCCTGCAGAACAGTCCCCTCGCGGTCTTTTCCAGATAAAGTCGGCGACTTCCAGATGTCGGTTAGCTCGCTATCGGGCATTCGTAAAAACGTCAGCCACATCGTAATCTCGGTCTTTCGGACTCGCCACGTGCGGGTCGAGGTCGGTCCGCGCTGCTGGTCGTGCCGTGCAGAGAGAGAGAGAGAGGAGAGAGAGGAGAGAGAGGAGAGAGAGGAGACAGAGAGACAGATGCACAGGCGGCCAGACGCGCAGCGCGATCCAGAAGACCGAGGCCAGAAAGGGAGGACAGGCAGCATGGCTCTTGTCATTTGCTGGAAGACGCGTGGCGCGTAGCGCGTAGCGTGGTTATCATATCAGTCGTCACATCCACACATCCACAGCGTCAGCGACGCTCTAGTCACAGCAGCTCGGTAAAGTCCAGCGCATGCGCAACATGCTCGACCTCGATGCCCTCCCGCGTGGTAAAGTCGTCCAGCAGGCGGTCCATGCGCGCCTCATCCGCGGGGCCGCCCAGCGCACCAGCCATCGCGCGCCGCGACAGCTCGACGAGGTCGCGCCGCGAAAGCCCAAAGTGGTGCGCGGCGTGCGCGTGCTCGTGCGAGCTCGGCGAGCCAAACACGCCGACGTCGTCCGTGCCGAGGCTGAGCGGGCCGCCGGCGGCCCACCACCAGCCAAAGTGGTGGTCGACGAAGCGCGCCGGCTGGCACTCGTGCGGGTTGAACGGGCGGTGGAGCTCGGGCTCCTCGAGCTCCATCGAGCCGCAGGATCCGACCATGTCTTCGGGCTCTGGGCGGCGGGCGGGGAGCATGCCGGCGAGGATGTTGCAGCTGAGACACAGCTCGGGCGCCATGCCGCGCGCCAGGATGCGCTCGCGCATGGCAGGTGGGACGTGGATCGCGTGTCCCAGTCGCCGCGGGTTCCACGAGAGCAGCTCCTCGAGCTCGGCCGAGTGGCTCGACACAGGCACCTCTGCAAAGTGCAGCACGCACGGCAGGCCCTGTCGCGCTGCGCGCATAAACGGCCGCCGCAGCGTTGCCACATTGATAATCTTGTGCGGGTCGCCGCAGAGGTCGAGGGCGACAATCGGCGCGCCCTCGTCGCGCAGCCGCAGAGCGAGGTCCACGATCCACTCAGCGGCGTTCTCGTCGTGCTTGGCCCGGTCAACCGCGACGATCAGGCGCGCGGGCATGCGAGACCCGTACTCGCGGTTCCATGTGTTGAGCTCGCCGACGACGAGGCGCAGCGCCTGCTCGGCGCCGGTGGACGGCCCGACCTTGGGTATCAGCGCGCGCGGTGTCGTCCGCAGTTCGAGATAGGTAACCCCGTCGGCGGCGAATTCGGCTAGGACGCTGCGCGTCGCCTTTTGCAACGCGGCCGCCGTGTTGATGAGGTGATAGATGTACGTGTTGAAGTGTGAGAAGAAGCTGCGGGGGTTAGCAAAACACGTCCGCTAGCGTCGTGTCGACGGCGACGTCACTGGCGGGGTGGTGCGGGACGCTCGTCCACCCCGCCAGCGTCCCGGCAGCTCGGGGCGCCCGACAGCCAGTTGCCACAACGACGCACGATGCGTCGCGACTCACACGTCGATGCCCTGCGATCCACTGGGGTCCGCGAGTGCTGTTACCGGCGCCTCGATGCCGAGCTCGCCCTCCGCCGCGACGCGCTCCTCCCAGATCTCCTGAAGGGTCTGACGCGAGATGCTCCCTGTTAGGTGGGCGTGGAGCTGCGTGGTCAGCGCGAGTCGCTCCATTCAGATGCGAGAGGGGCTCACCTCAACCTTGGGCAGCCGCCTGCAAAACTCCAGGTCGGGAAGCACGGACACGCGCAGAGCGGGCACGCTGCTCGAACGCGTGCGTGCATGCGTCTGCGCGCCCGTGCGGCCGGCCACGGGGATCTCGGGCGCGCTGTCGAAGCGGCGGTAGAAGGGGGAGACGGGGGAGAGCGCGATCGGGGATGCCGGCGGGGTCGTGGAGCGCAGGTCGTGCAGGTTTGTCGTCGCGATGCTTGGCCGGTGGGGGAGCATGATGGCGGCGCGGCGGCGGGGGTACGGTGGGGAGCGACGCGGAGACGCCGGGGCGGCGTCGGCGGCGGTGGGGGCGAGCGGGGTCGGTGACAAGGAGGGAGGCGAGACATCAACGTCGACGAAAGGTGCCCGCGCTTCCATTGGTAGTGAGACGCCAAGCGGTGGTGGCGAGTGACAGCCGCGGCGGTGGAGCGCGTGCCCACCCAGCCAGCGACGAGCGCTGCGCCGACGCCGTCCATCGCGCCGTCAGGACTGTCCGCCGCTCCGCCTCGGCCACTGACGCCGGCGACGCGTCGTGCGGCGCCGGGCTCGGCGCCGGGCTCGGGCCTGTCGGAGTCGGAGCCGCGCCGCGTTTATCCGCGGTTTTTCCAGATCCCGCACAATCTTCAAGTCCGACGTCGTCGCCATGGACGTGTCGTCGACAACTCACCTCGCCTCGCGTCCATACCCGTTGTCCAGCTCTGCAGGCTCCCCGATCGCTCGCGAGGTGCACGGAGCGCACTCCCATCGTGCTATCGCGCCGACATCGCCGTGCCGACGACGACCGCGCCGTCTGAGCGACCCCCTCCGCCATGGAGCCCGTCCTCCCGGCACCATCAACAAAGCACCTGACGACCCTCCACCACCCCCTCCCGGGCACGAGCACGCACCTCGCGCTGCTCCAGCACCAAGGGAGCGGTGCAGACGCGACCGGCACGACCGGAACGACCCTCTGGCTCGGCGGCCAGGTCCTGGCGGCGTATCTGTCGACGCTGCGGGTGCCCGCGCCGGCGGCACCGGGAGCGGCCCCCGGTGCCGTGCCGACCGCACTGGAGCTCGGCGCCGGCATCGGCCTGCTGTCGCTCACGCTCGCGGCAGCGGGGTACGATGTGCTGGCGACCGACATTGAGCCCGTGCTGAGCGGCGTGCTTGCGCCCAACGTCGCCGCCGGCCTGCGCGCGGGTGCCGGAGCTGCGGCCGGGGCTGGAGCGGCAGGAGCGGTGCGCGTGCGCGAGTTAGACTGGGTCCTTGCTGCGAACGGCGCGGACATTGATCTGGACATGCGGTTGCGGGACGGAGGGGGTGGGCTACTCGAAGACAAGCGCGCGGATGCCGAGGTCCCCCGCGACGGCGACGGCTCGCTGGGGTTCGACCTGCTCGTCATGGCCGACACGGTGTACGCGGCGCACCTTGTGCCGTACCTCTGGGCGACGAGCGCAAGGATATGCCGCGCCTGCGAGAGCGAGGTGGTCCCACACGCTCCGACGCCGATGCCGATGTCGATACCTACACCCACAGCGAGCGCTGCGCCGACACCCCCATCTCCCCCGCCATCAGCAAGCGAGAGCCGGCCGCCTGCGTCTGACTGCACCTCCCGCGTCCCCTCCTCAACATCCTCGCCTGTTCCCCGCCCCCCCAGCCGCGCGCCAACTCTTTTCCTCGCCGTCGAGCGCCGCGACCCCCGCATGGTCGACGCTGCGCTCGCGCAGGGCCGCGCGGCGGGGTGGGAGCTTCGGCGCGTCGCGCACGGCCGCGTCGCCAAGGCAGTCGAGCGCGCGTACGGATGGAAGGGCAAGGGCAAGGGTAAGGGGACGGTGGGAAGCTGTTGGGAGGGAGTCGAGGTGTGGAAGGGCCGGTGGCGGGGTGGTAGTGCCACTGGGGATGGAGACAGTGACGGCGAGGGCCACGGCGACGGCGACGGCGACGGCGACGGGAGAGGACGCAGCGAGTGAGACGATAGCTGCAAGGCCTCTGTCCTCTGTACTGTATACAATCACCCATCACACGCATCGCATCGTCAGTCGGTCTAGATCAAATGCATCCCAAGTCTAACTCTACTCCTCATCCTCGTCCTCGTCGCTGCTCCCGCTGTCGAGCTCGGGGATCGCCTCGTCATCCGACTCATCCCCAGCTGGTGCGGGGGCGGGCTGCACCGGAGCTGGCGCAGTGGCCGACGTCGGTGTCGCGGCGGTCGGGACGGACATGAACGGCACGGCCGGGTCGAGGGCTGCGATCGGGTCGGGAGCTGGCACGGCAGCGGCAGGGGGTATCCCCGGGGCAGAGGCTGCCGGCAGTGATACTGGTGGAACGGGCGAGGCGGGGGTGGTGGCCGTCGTGAGCGGTGCCACGGGGAGCGCTGTGGGCATCGGCATCGGCAGCGGTACAGGCGCGATGCTCACGACGGGCACTGGCACCGATACCGGCGCTGGCGCCGGCGCGGGGGCACTGAACACCCCGTCCACGGCCATCTCCTCGTCCTCTCCATCGTCGTCGCTCTCGGCCTCCCGCCCCTCTCCCGGCACAACATACCCGAGCCCGCGGCGCACCTTCCGCTCCTCGTCGCTCTCCGGCGCGAACATGTGCAGCTGCGCCAGTGGGGGCATCGGGCGCGCCATAGGCGGCAGCGAGGGGTGGAGCAGCTCATCGAGCGCGGCGTTGCGCCGGCTCGTAGCGGGCAGGAGCGCAACGAGGAGGGTGCGCACGTCCCGCGCGCTCCCCGACGCAGACAGGTGGGCGGCGGCCTCGAGCGCGTCGTCGACCGCGGCGGCCAGCTGCGCGTGCGCCGTCAGCCCCGGGCGCGTGCGGAGCGTCATGTGTGAGCTGAGGTGGAGGCGGAGGGAGAACGTGAGGAGAGCGGGTGGGAGGAGCGGAGCGGTGTGCAGCTTGGGCGTGAGCGAGAGAAGCGTGAGATAGACTTCTGCCTCGGCCTGGGTGGTTGCACGAGCAGCACGGCCTTCGAGAGCACCGATGAGTGCGTCCTCCGCGCCACGCGCACGCTTCTTGCTCTTCCGCCCTCCGCCAGTCGCGCCAGGCGTGGGTGTGGCCGCAGGCGCCGCGCGTGCATCGAGCAGCGTCCCTAGGCCCAGGGGGCCAAGTGCGAAGCGCAGCAGGCGCGCGACGTACTCGACGGGGAGGATCGCGGCGGGATACTCGTCAAGCAGCAGGTCGTGAAACTCGACGAGCATGCGGCGTGCGTCCGTCATGCCGACCGGCAGGCTTTCGAGGAGGAAGACCGAGTGCTCGAGGATGGCAGTGAGGTGGGGCACGAGGTGGTCACCGGTGCTCATGGACGCGGACGCGAGGAGGAGGACGCCAGATCGCCACAGACGCGGGAACGCGCCTATCAGCACGGCGTGGTGCGCCGGCGAGACGTGCGGCGCGGTCGGCGTCGCCAGCGTGAGATTCAGGAGGCGCAGCGCGGTGCTGACCAGCTGCGCGAGGGGGACTGGGACTGGGCGCGCAGTCGCTTGCCGCAGCAGCGCGAGCGCGCACTCGGTGTACCCCTCGATAGCGGCGAGCGCGGCGAGGACGCGGGCGGTGGGGTCGGCCGGGAAGGTGGGAAGCGACGCGGGAGGAGGCAGCGGTTGCGTCCGCGGCGGCTCCTCATCCCACGCCTCGGCGCACAGCGCCGTGATGCTGGCCGAGAGCCCGCCGAGCACCTCCTTCATCTCGGTACCCCAAGCGGCGGGCGCGGCGGCCTTGCCGCCGCAGAGGTAGAAGAGGGCCATCGTCTCCGCCGCCGCGATGCTGATTGGCTCGGGGACGGCCTCGTGCGGCGGGAGGCGGAGGGCGAGCGCGCGCAGTGTCGGGCGGAGCGCGGAGGTCGCGGGGCGGAACGGCGCGGGGCTGGCGATTAGCAGCTCCCGCGTTGCTTCGAGCACCGTGTTCTGCGCATAGCGTCAGTGAACCAGCGTTGCGACCTCGGTGCCGCAGGCTCAGTCGCGGCCGCTGTCGCAGCCGCAGTCGCAGCCGCAGTCGCAACCTCCAAGACAAGGACCCACCATGACACTCCAGTTGTCTCCCTCGAGAACACGCTCGACGAGCCGCCCCATCGTGACAGCCAGCTTGCCCATGGCGGGGTTGACGACCTCGCGCTCGTACGCGGGCGCGTGGGGGCCGGCGGCAACGAGAGCGCGCGTCAGCGCGAGAAACGCGGGGACGGCGTCGAGCGGGAGCGTCGAGCCCTGTGTACGTGTCAGCAGCGGAGAAGGGCAGCTCCAGACCAGCCCATGACTGGGACCCGCCGGCATGGCATCGACTCACACCCAGGGATCCAAGACACGCAGCCATCCAGCTCTTTCCATGCAGCGCAACCACGACGCCCTCGACGTCCTGGTCCACGACGGCCTCGGCGAGCGCGCACGCCGCCGGCTCGCGCGCAGTGACGGCGGCATTCAGCCGCGCGAGCCACTTGTTGAGGGCGCCCGTGGGGAGGGCAGAGGCGGCGGCGAACGGCGCATGCACGGCCGTGAGCTCCTGCGCGGCGGGGGAGGGGATCGGGAGGGCGGTGAGGAGGGAGAGCACTGTTCCTCCCGAGAGGGAGGGGGGTGCGGCCGACATGCTTGCGATGGGAAGAGTGGGTTGTGGAGACAAGGTCGGGACGATGGTCTCGAGGTCGGCCGTCTTGCATCCTTACAGAAATCTCAGATCACGTGACAACCTCCACTTTTGCACCCCTCCAGTACTCTTCGGCACTCAAGTACTGTTCCTACGAACACGCGCGCTCCTCTGCGTGCATCATGACTGCCGTGCATGCTATTGGGAAACTACGCGTCTAGATGTCTCCCGAGGTACCTCCCTTGTCTACTTTTTGTTCCTCCTCCCGCGAGGCTACCCCAGGCGAGGGCGCCCGCGGTGTCCGGCACAAGTCGTGTTGGCGATGCGCGTCCCGTACCGTCGTCCCCACGACTCGCCTAGTACGGCAGGCCACCGTCGCCGGCACCCGACGGCTCGTCGAGGTCGCGGTAGCTCAGGCGGCCCTTGCGCGCGCGGGGGTCCTCGCCGCCGGGCGGAGGGGGCGGCAGCGCGCCGAGAGCGCCGAGCCCGCCCAGGGGGTCACCCTTGCCGGGGACGGCCCCCGAGGCGCCCGCGCCACTGCTGCCGGACGCCCCAGCGCCGGACCCGCCTGATCCGCCGCCGGGGACGTTGCCGGACATCATCATCTGCATGTGCATCATCATCATCATCTGCTGCTGCATGGCCATGTTGAAGCCTGGCTGGTTGGCAGCAGCAGTGTTGAACATGGCCTTGGCCGGGTTGAACGCCGGGAGTGTCGTCGCCTGCAATGGGAGCTGATCGTCGACAGCGGCGGGCGTCTGTGCCGACGGCTGGATGTGCTGGGGGTCGAGCACAAAGGCGTTAAAGATGGAGAGCTGGGGGTCAGCCGAGTGTTAGCGGCACAATACTCACGTCGTCAATCTTCTCCTTGACGAGCTCGGGATGTTTGCTGACAATGTGCTTGATGACAAACTCGGGCGCGCGGAAGAGCTTCATGCACTGCTTGCAGCGGTACTTGTCCGTCTCCTCCTGCTTGATGGACGGGGCCGTGAGGCGCTTCGTCTCGTCCTCAATGTCGCGGCCGCAGTAGTCGACAACATCAACGTCCTCGATCAACGCACGGACCTTGAGGTCGAGCTTCTCAATCCACAGCTCGTCGTTGCTCTTGGTCGGGAACGTGTACTTTTTGCTGGTCGCCTGCGGTGCGTTCGAGTCGCGGCGCTCAGGCTCGGCTTGCTCCCGCGCCTCGCGTCCCTCAGTCTCCTCGCCTTCGGCCGGCTTGTCTGCATTCCGCTCCTCGTCGTCTCCTGCGCGGTCGTTCTCGGGCTCGGTAACCGCAGTGGTCTCGGTGACGATCGGCTCGGGCCTTGCGCGCTGGTGGCCCACACACTTTCGCTGCAGCTCCTCGGGGAAGGCGGTGAGGACGACACAGTAGTAGCACGTATTCAAGCCATGTCGCAAGTACGACAGGTACTGGTCGAGGGTGATCTTCGCCTGGATGTTAGATGTGGCTCTCGCGCAGGGCTCCCACCTTCTGGATCCGCTGCTCCTCATCCAGCTCTTCAGCGTCCAGGCCGTCGCGTGCCAGCAATCTAGCAACAACATCAGCAACGGCATCCGATCCGCGCTCCCGCAAACTCGGGCTCTCTTTGGTGTCGCTCTCGGCCTTCTCGCCCTCGCCCTCGCCTTCGGGTGCCGGTGAGTCCTGGTCCAAAAGTTCATCCTCGAGCGTGCGCGCCAGCTCCTGCGCACGCAAAACGTCGGTCTCCAGGCGCACAAGCGAGTTGGCTACCGCGGGTGCGATGCGAAGCCTTCCCACAATAGGTGTCGCATTCACGCCCATGTGGAAGGTGAAGTTGTCGACCTGACAGTTAGCCCCGAGTTCTTTTGGATAGATCCCCCACCTTTGACCCGTCAATAGTGTTGACCGCCGCGTTCACATCCACGCCGTCGTCGTACTGCGCCCACCCGACACGGTGGAAGCTGCGTTTCGACGATGGCTCAGAGAGGGCGAGCCACTGGAAGCCGGGGTGTTTGGAGAAGATGGCCTCGAGGTCCTGGCGGCCCGTGGACGGGGGGACAGTCTTGACAAAGACCTGCCCGGGGCGAGGCGGGACCTCAACGCGCAGCGGATCGTATGCGTCGTCGCCCAGCGCGCGATCAAGCCCTTCAGGCTCCTCCTGCGGCTCCTTTGTTTCGTCTGTGGCGGTCAGAGAAGGGTCACGGCGCTGTTTAACACAACATACCCGTCTGGTCATAGGAGACGTCGTCCCATTTGCCCTCCCGCAGCTCCGCAATGTACTGTTGCGTACAGGGCACACGGCCCTGGCGGTTGACACGCCTGCGCAGGGCGGTAGCCTCCTCCGATGGCGAATACCGCTCCTTGAACCAGGCCTCGTCGCGGTGCGTGAGGTATATGGTGAAGAGCTAGAGTCAGAACGGCTGTATCGCGCCTCCGCACCCACCTGGCGGGAAGTAAACTCCTTCCTGTACCGCTCATAGCGCTTCGCCATCCCGTGCTTCTCCAGCAGCACCGACTCTGGCAGCAGCCCGTTCTCCACATCGCTGCGGATGCGCCGCAGGTCCTCGTCGTCGTCGCGCGCCGTCTGCGGATGCGACTGGCGGAACCACTCGGCAAACTGCTTGAAGTTGAGGAGGTGCTCCAAGCTCGCGGGGTCGGGAAGCGTCAGTTGGTTGCGATAGCGGCCCGGCGGTGACGGGGAGCGATGGCGTGGGCGCGTGTACGCGTAGTTCGGCGACGGCGAACGGCGCCGCTTGCGGTCTGGTGCCCGGTGTCAGCTGACTCTGAAGAGGCCGGGGACGAGGTGTGAGGTAGGTTTATCAGCCGACTCACCATAGTCGTCCGCCCAGCGGTCGTCGTCGCGCGATCGCGCGTCGTAGTGGCGGTCCGACGGACCGTCGTAGCCGCTGCCGCCGCGATACGGCGAGTCATACTCGTGGCGCGAGGGGTATCCGCCGCTGCGCTCACGCGTCGGTGACCTGATGGGCGAGTTGCCGCTCTCTGGTCTGGATGGAAGGCCGAGTCCGGACATGGCGGGAGCGGGAAATAGAAGAGACGGGAAGCGGTTGGGAAATGGATGAATCAGGCGGGAACCGGAGTGGGGAGATGGCTCTGGGCTGCGGAGGGAGGTGGGCTCCACGGCGACAGCTCAGTGTTCAAAACAAGGGGGCGCGCGTCGCGTGGATGAATCCTTGATCAAGATCCTTTGGCACGGGCGAACGTTGTGCGCGGGGCCGCCGGAGGGGGGTTGGTGGAGAGGCTAGCAGTGGCACCCGGCTGCAATGCAGGTGCTGAGGTTGACGGCGGTGCTGCCTTTGCGTTGTGTCCGTGAGACGGGTTGCGGATGGTGGAGAGCAATGGAATGGTAGCGAGCGGCGACCGCGCGACAGCGAGGGCCACGAGGGAGCTGCAGGTCGCGGTCACGTGGCGGATATATCTTTTGCCGTCGAATGTGGCACTTGGTGGAGTTACGTAATCCACCGTTGCCAAGCCCCGGCATTGCGGCAACCGTCCGTGGTGATATCGAGAGCCGATGACGAGCTTCGCGTTGCTCTGTTCGTCAAAGCCTAAAGATAGCACCATGTGGGGGCAGTCGCACTGCCGCGATGCGAGGGCAGGACTTGCAAAGCGTTGTTCGAGAGACTAGTCGATGCGTATCTGTGATACTGTCGCTGTTGGTGTTTGCTTTTATGATCTTCTGACGTCTCTAACCCTTCCCCCCTCCCCCGTCAACATGGCCGACAAGACTGACACGGGCTCGGTCGGGCATCTCGCGTTCGACCTCGCACACGCGGACGTGGAGCGCGGCCGCGCGGCCGACCCGCCGCACCTTGCACGCATCGGCAGTGACCAGAAGGACCTCGCGGCGGACATGTACGATGGCGCTGGCGGCAACGCCGTGACGTCCGCCGAGGAGCGCGACCTCAAGCGCGGCCTGGAGCAGCGGCACCTGTCCATGATCGCGCTGGCGGGCTCGATCGGGACGGGCCTCTTCCTCAGCCTGGGCGGGAGCATCGCGAGTGGCGGGCCGCTGGGCGCGCTGCTGGGCTACCTCTTCATCGGGCTGCTGGTGTGCGCGGTGCAGTTTGCGCTCGGCGAGGTCACCGCGCTGTTCCCCGTCACGGGCTCGTTTGTGCGGCATGCCGAGGTCCTGGTTGACCCAGCGCTGAGCTTTGCGCTGGGGTGGAATATCGTCTATGGCAACTGGCTCTCGGTGAGTGCCGGGTCTTCGGTGGGGCGGAGCACTGACGCCCAGATCCCTGCAGAAATCAGCGCCATCACCGTGCTGTTCCAGTACTGGACAGACCTGACTCCCGCCGTCTTCATCGTTATCTTCATCTTCCTCACCGCGGTCGTGGGCTTCTGCAAGATCTCGTACTTTGGCGAGATCGAATTCGGCTTTGCCATCATCAAGATCCTGCTCATCATCGGGCTGATCATCTTCGGGCTCGTCGTCGACCTCGGCGGCATCAAGGGCGTCCCCCGCATCGGGTTCCGGTACTGGCGCCACCCGGGCCCCTTTGTGCCCTACCTGTCGACAGGCGCTTGGGGCAATTTCCTCGGCTTCTGGCGCGTCCTCATCAACGCAATCTTCAGCTTCTCCGGCGTCGAGAGCGTGGCAATGGCCGCGGCCGAGACGCGCAACCCGCGCCGCGCGATCCCGCGCGCGGTCAAGCGCGTATTCGCCCGCGTCACCGTCTTCTACCTTCTGTCGGTGCTCATCGTCGGCATGCTCGTGGCGTCCGACGACCCGCGCATCCAGGAGGACTCGGGCACCGCCGCGACATCACCCTTTGTGCTGGCAGCCGCCGCCGGCGGCATCAAGGCCATCCCGCATATTGTCAACGGCGTGGTCATCTCCAGCGCGTTCTCGGCGGGCAACCAGGCGCTCCTCGGCGGCTCGCGCGTGCTCTACGGCCTCGCGCTCAAGGGGCACGCGCCGCGATTCTTCCTGCACACCAACCGCTGGGGCACGCCATACACCTCGGTGGCGACGTTTGTGCTCTTCTCGTTCCTCGCCTTTATGACCCTCAGCAACTCGGCACTCACCGTTTTCTACTGGTTCCTCAACCTCGTCGGGTGTGGGGTGCTTATCTCGTGGTCGGCCGTGCTCCTCAACCACCTGCGCCTGCGGCGCGGACTTGTGAAGCAGGGAATCGACCCGCGCCGCCTGCCGTGGTACAACTGGTGGACGCGTGAGTCCTTCCCAACGGCCTCCAGCGGCCTCCAGCGGCCTCCAGCGGCCTCCCGTCCCGTATTACGCCACTAACCCCCAGCGTACGCGTCCGCCGTCGGCCTAGCCTTCTGCCTCATCCTCCTCCTGACCAACGGCTTCTCGGTCTTCACTCGTGGCAACTGGGACACAGCCGGCTTTATCACCGCGTACCTGTGCGTATCCTCTCTCGGGCCCCTCCGGCGCCCTCGCCCTCCCCCTTCTGCCACTGACTGACGCCTCAGGGACATTGGGTTGGTCTTCACCGCGTTCCTGCTCTGGAAGATCATCAAGCGCACCTCGCGCGTTCGCCTCGCGGACATTCCGCTGCGCGCGGCGGTCGAGTGGGCGGAGCACCACCCCGAGGAGCCCGAGGTGCGCGGACGCGGGTGGCTCCGCCTCATCTCGTGGCTGTGGGACTAGGCAGGGGGAGTGACGGTGGAGGAGCAGGGTCGATCGGGCAGGGTCCGACATCTCATAGAGACGTGCGTGTATTGCACGTATCGTATGATAAGCGAGTCCGCCGGTACGATATTCGTTGGCCATGGATTTGTTTACAGTCGATGGCGAATGACGTAAAGGGCTGGCGACCGGGTCGCCAGTTCGAATCGCGAGATTCGATAATGCCTAACACAATATCACACGCGGTGTCCAGCGCGTCTGAGCGAAGCTCGAATCGACCAACCGCCGCCAGGCCCGCAGCGGCAAGCAGAACAGGCAATTGTAGAGCCGCGGGGCCAGGCCGCAGGCAGGTCACATGCACCGGCTCCGTGCAGGCCGTAATCAGCACCAGCGAATGGCAGGGCAGGGCCGGCCGCCCGCACGACAGTGGTGGCCCCACCCCCGCATCGTCATAACGCTGCCTGGTGCCATTGTTGCCATCGCCCTCATCATCCCCCCCATCGATCCACCCACTCTCCCTCTCTCCTACCTCAGACGCCCCCGACCACATACACACACCATGCTCCGCCGCTCGCTCGTCAGCGGCCCCCTGGCTGCATCTGCCCGCAGTATCGCGCTCGCGCCGCGCGCACTGCACACCGGCGTCCCGGTGCAGTCCCACGATGGCGACGCCTCCGCGGCCCCCCGCAGCGGTCTCCTCGGCGTGAGTGGCAAAACACCCCCATGGCTGCGAAGCCGCCCCAACGCCTTCCTCCCCTGACACCCCTCTAGTCCATCCTGTATGGCTCCGAGGCCGCGCGTGCCGAGGGCGACGTCAAGCACCAGCACTCCAAGCTTGTCGGCCGCGGCAAGTACGTGCACGAGTGTATCACGCACGCAGTCCTCCCTGCGCACCGCGACGCGTACCTCGCTGCGGCCGAAGCATACTTTGCCACCATTGTGGAGGACAGCGCACAGCTGGGCGGTGTCAAGCTCACCGGGTCGTGGGAGGTGATTGTCGGTCCCGTCGGCAACTTCACGCATATCCTCGAGTACGAGGGTTATGGCGGCTACGACCGGACGCGCAAGCTGTCGCTCAAGCATCAGGTGAGTGGCGACGGAGCCGGTGGCGGGCGGTCATGGTTGTGGATTCTGCGGTGACTATAAGAATCCCACTGTGATCGCCTACACTGCCGGGACGCCCGAGCCGTGCGGGGTTACTCACACGTCGCAGGCCCTACAGGAGCAGCTGAACGCGATTCTGCCGCACCTCCAGAGCCGCCAGCACCAGATCATGTCCGAGTTTTCCTTCTGGCCTTCGTCGCCGCCGCGGGACAGCGGCTACGAGGATGGCGGCGTGTTCGAGATGCGCTCGTACCAGCTCCAGCCGGGCAAGCTGCTCGAGTGGGAAGGCGCCTGGCGGCGCGGGCTCGAGGCACGCAAGCGGTTTGTCGTGAGTCCACCGGCGGAGCGATCGATCGGGGCCACGCCGCCCCGAGTCCCAGGGTCCACTAGCTGACAGTCACAGCAACCTGTGGGCGCGTTCTTCTCTCAGGCCGGGCAGCTGCACGAGGGTGAGTTTCTTCACACCACTTGCGCACCTGACGCCGCACACATCGTGGTTGCTCATACTTACTCCCCAGTGCACCACCTGTGGCAGTACCCCGACCTCGAGACGCGCAAGCGGACGCGAGACCAGACGTGGTCGATCAGCACCTGGGCCGACACGGTGCAGGAGGTAAGTCACCACCCGGATCTACGGTACCATGCGCATGCTCACACTCGACAGACTGTCAGGCTCACCAAGTCGATGAAGAACACGTTCATGGTGCCGTGCAAGTGGAGCCCGCTGCGGTAGGCACAGCACAAGCGCGGACGCCTGATGGCAGCGACGACGGCCATGGCAATAGTGGCGTTATAGAGGCGGACGACAGGCGAGGACGGCAACCCTGCATCAAGTGGAATTCCCGGAAGGAGCTGCACGTTAGAGCAAGACGAGGGGTTTGGTATGGAAACGAAGCGAAACAGAAGACAGGCAATAATCGGCAGAACATTGGAATGAATCTCATGGGCAGGTCAGCCGGTGCGCACCGCGGAGTGCACGTTGCTGCGCGCTGCGGATCATGGAGCATGGCTGTTGACTGCTCTCGCACTCACCGACCAGATGCCAGTCTCGTCAGGTCTCACAGTGAGGTGGAAATGCGGCCAGAGGACGCGGACGTCCGTGGGTGCTTCCAACGACGCGACACGCGCTCTACGAACAGCTGGCGAGCGCGGAACTCAGGCCGGGAATGATCGTGGCGGCATGCTTGCGGCCGACGTGGAGAGAGCAAGAGACAGTGAGCAAGAGAGTGAGGACGATGAGGAGAAGGATGGATCGGAGTGGGTGTCTTCCCCCTGCCGTCCAGTCAACCACCGCTCATCCACTCAACCTCTCTGTCGCGCCGTCTGTCTTCCCTCTGCCTTTCCCTTCTCTCTCTTTCTCACCACCATACCCTTCCTGCTCACCATCACTCACCGCGTCTACACCATCCCCGCACTAACCTCCTTACCCGTACTCAGCCTCACGTCTGACCAACCGTGGCGAGGCACCGCGCCTGGATGCCATCTCACCCCTCTCCGCAGACTAACAGCCTCTGGCGCAGCCTATCCTTACGAAATGTGACTCCCGCGTTGCTCCGGCGCCCCGGCGTCGGTCTCAGCTCCTCGCCCTTCTTGCATCTCCCCAGGTATGTAGCGGAATGCAAACCATGGCGGTGAGGGCACTGACGATCGCAGACCCCAGCCCAAGCTCCCACGCTCGCGCTCACCTGCTGGTGAGCTGGCCTTCTCCCCCCTCGCAGAAACCAAATGTCATTGCGTTCGACCTCAGCTTCGACCGCGGCGTCCCCGCACTGGACAGTGACGTCGATCTGTCCAGCTCTGAGACGGTCGTGCTGGCAGTGATTCTGGTAGCGCGGTTTCGTCGCCGTTGGACCCCGTCAATGGTGCAGCCGGGGCGAGTGTTGTCAAGCGCGCCCCTGACCAGAGATGTGGAGGCCGAGGTCGAGCGCCGGCACAGCTCTTCCTCGGCCATCACCTCCACCTCCACCTCCACATCGATCTCAGTCTCGTCTCCGGCGTGGGGCACGCGCCGCCGTGAGTGTGAGGCCAAGGCAAGGTAAGCTCCCACCTGGAGAGTGGAGGGTGGAAGGTAGAGTGTGGAGTGTGGACAGTGAAGGGTGGAGGGCGGCGGGGAGAGTTGCGGATGGACGATGGAGGGCGGAGGGTGGAGGGTGGAGGGTGGAGGGTGGAGGATGGATCACGCAGTAGTAGCCTAGGCTACAGGCGACCCGCTACGCAGACGCAGGCGCAGGTGCAGGCGCATGTGCCCACTCCTCCCGTCCCTGCTGTCTCCGTCTCGGCCCCGGCTCAAGCGCCTGCGGCGCCGCGCATCGGGAACCGGCGAAGCAGAGCAGGTATATGGTGCTCGGAGGTAGGATCGCATTTGTTTTTGCTGTACCTCGAGAGACAAGCTACATTGCGGTGGCGCCAACGAAATGAACGGGAATCCTGTCACCACTCTGACGGCGCGCGGTGCATCACTGCTAGCTCCGGCTACGATGTGTACAACATGCCAAGACGCTCATGCAATCCTTCGTATCGCGTTCTCGACCTCGGTCTACGCGTTTCCCGTCCCCTGGCTGGCCCTTTCTCCCGTCCTTGCCCCCTTCCCATCCCCAAGCAGATTCTCCACACCCACAAACGCCGCCTCCCCGACGCCCCGGTTTCCAAGCACCTCGCCGACAAGCGCAGTCTGACGCACCGCGCTCTCCAGCAAGCTCCGCTCCCGGATCCCGGCACCCCGGCGGGCCGCTCGCACCACCGCAGGCGTATCCGCCAGCCGCGCACTCGCGAGGGTCTGTGCCGCACGTGCGCGGGCCAGCCCGCCGACCAGCAGGCCTGATGCCGCGTCGATGAGCGCCAGGTCGCTGGCGGCCCAGTGCTGCGTGAGCGCGGTTGCGCGCAGGGCGCGTGCGCGCGCGAGGAGACGCGTCTCGCCGTCGGACGTGTCCGAGGCAGTATCGTCGTCCATCGGCGCGTCGCCGTCATCGTCGGCATCCGCCTCGCCGGCTGCGGGCGCCTTGTCGCCGTCGTCGGCCTTGTCGTCGCTTTTGGACGCCGGTGCCAGCGCCGACTCCGCCTCGCCCACATCGTCGACGTCCATCGCCTCATCGCTCGTGGTAGCAGCAACCTCGCCGGCAAACTCGTATACCTGCAGCCGGCGGGCCACACCCGCATCAAGGCCTGCTAGGTCTAACGAGCGCAGCAGGCGCAGCGGCATACGGGGAGTGCCTTCAGCGGACAGCGCGGCACTGAGCGCCGCGATGGCGGCGGCGGGGGACGGGTAAGCGGATACGGGGCTGTTGACGTCGGCCGGGAGGCGCGGGAACGGGTCCAGGTCCGGGTCCGGGTCCGTGCCGGTACCCTCGGCGATGGCTGGGAAGGTGGCAGCGCCACCAGCAGCGGGCAGCACGCCACGCTCGGCCATCTTGGCCTTGAGCATGGCGAGGACGCGGGAGTGCCCTTGCGTCGCGAGGTAGTCGAGTACGAGGGCTGCCTGCGCGCGCGCGCTGGCGTTGCCACGCAGCGGGCTGGTGTCTGGCAGCGCGACCTCGTGTTTGCGGCCCTTGCCCTTGTCGACACCGATGCCGACGCCAAGGGGCGTTTGTGGCGGCGCGGCAGCGATGCCCGCGAGGCGCGGCACGCGGCCTTCGACCTCTGGCGGCTTGTCACCCGAGAAGACGACCGGCGGCGGCGTGAGCGCATCGCATACTTGGGCACGCACACGCGCGACGTGCGCGTCAATGTCATACTTCCACGGGCCGGCAAAGGTGAACGCGACGCTCTCACCGACGCCCTGCATGCCGACGGCGACATGCAGGCCTTGCGGGAGGTTGACGAACGCGTGCCCTAGGAGCTTGCCGTTGCGCGTGAGGAACGCGCGCGAGGTGGTGTAGTCGATTCCGAGGCCGACTGTTTCGTTCTCTGCATAGGTTAGCGCTTCGGTGTTCCACTGAAGGCGGCTGTCGCGGCGCCTTACGGCTTTGCGGGACTCACCGGTCCAAGGCTCGGAGAAATAACTGCCGTCGCCGGCCTGGTTGAAGATCTTGCCATCGTCCCCGTGCCAGCCCCAGGTACCCTTGTCCCACCCGACCAGCCGGCGCAGGCTCGTATGCGGCAGCATGAAGCCGAGGGTGATGTTCGCGCCCTTGCCGGTGCACAGCACCTCGGCCTCAAAGTAGAAGACGCCGATGCCGGAGGGGATGGGCTGGGTCGTGCGCAGCGAGCACGAGTCCTCCATACCGCCTGTGATCGCGTGTCCGCTGGTCGCTGAGAAGGTGACGACCGGCCGTCCGTCGGGCGTGTCCGAAACCTCAAGGTGCGAGCGGCTGTCGGGCGTGTTGAAGGCGCTCGGGAGGGGTGCACTTGCGGGCAGGCTGGTGTAGGACAGGTACGTCGGGCGGACGGCGGGAGGGGGCGTTCGTTTCTGGCGTTTGGCGGCCGTGTCGTCGGCTGCGGGCTCGTCGTCGGAGCGCCGCCGAGTCCGCTCCCCGGTGCTGGCGCTGGCGCTGCCGACGACAACCGGCTGCGGCGCGCGGAACAGCGGCCCGACGTTGGTTGGCGGGAGTGCGGACGCGGGACGGGGCGCGACGGCAACAGACACCTCCTCAGAATCCCAGTCGTGCAGGTCGCGCGACGCGCGAAAGCTCTGCCTGCGGCGATTGAAGCGGCCGCGACTCAGGGCGGCGCCGGTGTCGGGTGCGGTTCCCCAGCCGTCAAGGTAGAGCGGGTCGCGCGGCGCTTCCAAGGCGCCAGCGCCCGCAGCGGCGGCGGCAACGCGTGCGACCCGGCCGCCTATGACGACGGCGCCCCGCCCGCCGTCGCTGTCCTCGCTGTCCGAGCCTGACCTGCGGAGCATGTCCCAGATATGGTCGTCGGCGCCGCCCGGCGGGGAGATGTCCGTCGGGTCGAACTGGTAGATGTACCGCCGGGGGCGGAGGGCGGGGAGGATGGCCGTGGCTGTGGCCGTGGTGGTGACCGTCGTCAGCGGGGCGGCGGTGGGGTCGCGCAGCCGGCGCCGGGAGCGAATGGACATGCGCTGCTGTTGGATGAGGCGGTCGCGGGCAGAGTCGACAATGGCAGTTGCGGGGTCGGAGACGGTGTCGTCCCCGGTGGCGACGGGTGCGTCCGCCGTGGTTGAGACTGTGGCGAGGGGTGGTTGCGTTGTGGGATCAGAGGGGGTTCTGCTAGAGGCGCGGTTGTTGGGATCGGTATTGCTGTTGGTATCGCTGTTGCTGTTGACACCAGAGTTGTTGTTGCTGTTGACACCAGAGTTGCTGTTACTGTTGACACCAGAGTTGCTGCCCCCACTCGCGTTGTTGGCGGTAACAGAAGCCGCCGCCGTGGTGGTCCGCTCGCTACTTCGCGGCGACGCATAAGACACCCACGACCAGTGGTTGCCGGACGGCACTATCTGCGGCGCCGTCGACGACGTGCGGCCTCCCGGCCGCGGCGCCGCGTCCTGCAGGATGGTCCGGCGCGCGCGGCTCGCGGGACCGAGCCCCTGCCCAGGTTCGGCGGCGGCCGTGTCTGTTTCTGCGCGCTCGCGGTCGCGTGGGGCCAAGCGCGACGAGGACGCGGCAGTGAGTGTGTGGGTCGTGTCGGCGATGGCGGCCGCGTGTGCTGAGGCGGTCGCTGCGGCCGTCGCCTCTGTCTCGGGGGAGGTGTTGGAGGTGTGCGCGGTGTCAACTCGCGCTCTCACCTCGGCAGCCTCGAGGTCGACGTCGATGTTGTGCGGGTCAGCCGGGACCAGGTCGGCGCGCACCTGCTGCAGTGCCCTTATCGTGCGCGGTTCCATGTTCGCGGACTGCTGCCACGGCACATCCGGCAGGAATATGAGGTCGTGCTCGAGGTCGCGGTCGCGGTCGCGGTCGCGGTCGCGCTCGATGCCCGCGTTCGGGAGGCTCATGCCCAGCTCGATGCTGCGGACTACTGCGGGCCGCGCCGTGTGGTCCGCGGAAGGGATGCCGTGGAGGGTCCAGGTGCGGTTGTCGGCGGTGCGCGCGCGGTCGCGATCGCCGGTGCCGCCGGCGAGACTGAGGAGACGGGGGTGCTCCAGCGGCAGGCGACGCGACGGCGGGCGCGACGCGGCGGCGGCGGCGGCGGGGGCAGGCTGCGGTGGAGGTCCGAGGAACTGGTTGAGTGAGAGCGCGCTTGCGGGGAGCGGCACGGCGGCGGCGGAGCCAGCCGTGGAGGCGCGGCTGGAAGATGCGGCGGCGTCGCCGTCGGCGTTGCGCTCGGCGGTCGCAGCAATGTAGTCTGGCACAAGGGCGCGGGAGAGACGCGCAAAGCGGCGGACGCCCGTGGTGCCGCTCGAGGTCGAGGGGGGCGCGGGGTTGGAGAACAGGTCGGCGAGCGGCTGGGGGATGTCCACGTCGTCGGGGGACCACTCGTCGGGCGACCAGTCCATTGCTCGAGACGGGGGGGGAGGGAGGGAGGGGGGGTCGGAAGGAGAGGGGGTCGGAAGGAGAGGGGGTCGGAGGGGGTCCAGGACGTGAGCGACGGCAAAGGAGCGCGAGCGAGAAAGGAGACAAGGCTGAGGACGATCGGCAATGACCTGCTGGGGCACTCCCAACGCGTGCTTGACAGTGCTAGATACGGGACGACGGACGACGGGGCGCGCGGCGACGGCGACGGCGACGGTGGCGAGATGGATGGAGACAAGAGCGTGGACACGCGCTGGATCAAGGCAGTGGCGGTGGCGACCGGCCGCGCACGTGACCTGGCCCACTCGCAACACCACGCCGCGGTGACTGACATGGTCTCATCGCCATCCTCCGCTCCATCCACACCATCCACATCCCCGCCGTCCATCCCGCCGTGAGGCCCGCCGCGCCCGCCGCCGCTCCCCCCAGCCCGCCCCGTGCCCGCGACTGCCCGCTGTGCGCCCGCCAGGAGGCGCGCCCTTCATGTCGGGCAACCACCCTCCGGGTTACCCACCCGACGACAACAACAGCAGCCATCCGTACCAGCACCCCCCCGGCAGCCATCCACCGCCGTATCTCTACGCGCCGCCGCACGTCGAGCAGCCGCCGCCGCCGCCCGTCGACTACTACCCGCCGCCGACGCCGCAGGCCCAGTACGGCGGCCCATACCCGCCGCCGGCAGCCCCCGGCGGCTTCACCCAGCGCGGAGGCTTCGACCAGTCGCCCCCAGCAACTTTCCCTTTCCATCCCCCGGCCCACCCGCCGAACCTCGACCCTCTTGCATCCTCAACGTCGTTCTACTCGCAGCAGCCATACCCGCCCCATCTCGCACAGGCAGCGCAGAACACGCATCCCTACGCCGCTGCATACCCCCCCGCCGCGGAGCCTGCGCCGCCGTCGCTCTCGCCCCAGCAGTACCCGCCCCATCTCGCGCCGCCGCCGCCGCAGCAGCAGCAGCAGCAGCCACCTGCCGTCGCATCGCCTGTCCAGTGGCAGCAGCAGCCGCTCGCCCAGCAGCAGCACGCACACCAGCAGCTGCCTCCTCAGCTCCAGCAGCCGCTTGCCCACACCCCCGAGCCGTTCGCCGCCCTGCCCAGCAACCGCGACGCGAGCGAGGCTGCAAACGGCCATCCATCCACCACCACCACCCCCCCTCCCGCCGCTCCGGCGCGCATCACCCTCCGCATCAACCCCGCAGCCGCAATGGTCGGGGGACGCACCAACTCACGCGCCGGCGCCGCCGCCGAGCGGCCGCGCCGCGCCGCGCGCTCGTCCACCAAGCCCAACTACAACGTGGACAACGACGACGACGACGACGACTTTGAAGCCGACCAGGACGAGGAGGCCGGCGTTCCAGCGACACCCCCCCCGGCCGCCCGGCCCACGCGACGAAGCGCCCGCCGCGCGTCCAAGGCGACCACGCACGACGACGAGGACGAGTTCCACACTGAGGGCGAGGCAGACTACGCCCCTGCCCCCCCGGCCGCTGCCCCGCCGACCTACGCCACGCGCCGCTCCGGCCGCACGACGCGCGCCTCGGAGCGCGCCCAGGAGGCGGCCCACTTTGCAGACGAGGACGACTTTGAGAAGAACATGCTCGACTCGAGTCCGTTGATCGAGCCCGTTCCCCCGAAGCGCCCAGCGCGGAAGGGCCGCTACATCCCAGATCCCGACGACGAGGACGAGCAGCCACCCGACCTCAACCTCGCGGCGGAGCCCGAGCCCGCCGACGCCGATGCGGATGCGGACGGCGAGGCCGAGTTCGAGGAGAAGCCGCGGAGCCAGCGCTCGCGGGGCGCCCAGCGGCACTCGTCCGCGGATGCCGAGTCGTTTGCGCCCTCGGACTCCGCGTCGCCCTCGCCGTCGTCCAGCCCCGACCCCTTGGTCGACGACTACATCGAGGAGGATGACTCCCACTCGCTTGCTGCAGACAGCCCGCCGCGTCGCACGCGCCAGGCCCTGCGCTCCGCCCCTCCCCGCCGCACGACCCGCAACTCGCGGCGCAAGTCGGACTCGGAAGAGGAAGCTGGCGGACGCCGCAACCTCCGCAAGCGGGGCAACGTCAACTACACCTTACCCCCGATCGACCTGACCGCGGAGCTCGCCGCTGCCGAGCGCGAGGCGGAGCTGAACGCGGTCATGAACACCGGGCGCGGCCGGCCCCGCTTCGGGTTTGGTGCGATGCGCAAGTTCCCGTGGATGTCCAAAGGCAAGGACAACCTCGCGCAGGCGATGGGCGACCCCGACTCGTCTGATTCTGTGAGTCCCATATCCACAGGGCGGTGCTAACTTGCAGGACGACAACCTGCAGCTCGCCGCCGGTCCGTCGCGTGGGGGCGTGTCGGGTCCCTCTGGTCCAAACGTCCCGGGCCCGACCGATGTGCCCAACTTTGGCCGCGTCAACCCCAAGTCTGGTGCGTCGCCGCGGGCTGCACGCTGTGCATCGCAACCAAGCTGACCCCCAGCCAACGCCGATGCCGACCCCCTTGGCGTGGATGTCAACGTGACGTTTGACCGCGTCGGCGGTCTCGATCACCACATCAACCAGCTCAAGGAGATGGTGGCGCTGCCGCTGCTGTATCCCGAGCTGTTCAAGCAGTTTGGCATCATCCCCCCGCGTGGCGTGCTCTTCCACGGCCCCCCGGGTACCGGTAAGACGCTGCTGGCCCGAGCCCTTGCCGCGTCGTGCAGCAACGGCAACACCAAGATCTGTGAGTGGTGACATGGTGACACCCCTGTCCCTGCCGGCGTGCTGACGCGCAGCCTTCTTCATGCGCAAGGGTGCCGATGTGCTATCGAAATGGGTCGGCGAGGCCGAGCGCCAACTGCGCATGCTCTTTGAGGAGGCTCGCGCGTCGCAGCCCAGCATCATCTTCTTCGACGAGATTGACGGTCTCGCGCCTGTGCGCAGCAGCAAGCAGGATCAGATCCATGCCAGTCTCGTCTCGACCCTGCTGGCACTCATGGATGGCATGGACGGCCGCGGGCAGGTGATTGTCATCGGTGCGACCAACCGCCCCGACTCGGTCGACCCCGCACTCCGCCGCCCAGGTCGCTTCGACCGCGAGTTCTACTTTCCCCTGCCCAACCTCGACGCGCGCCGGCAGATTATCAAGATCAACACGCGCGAGTGGACGCCGCAACTGCCAGACGACATGCTCGACACGCTCGCGACGCTGACAAAGGGGTACGGTGGTGCAGACCTCCGCGCGCTCTCGACCGAGGCCGCGCTCAACGCCATCCAGCGCCGGTACCCCCAGATCTACAAGACGACAGACCGGCTGCTTGTGGAACCTGGGTCCATCCACGTGCAGCCCAAGGACTTTATGCTGGCCGTGAAGCGTGCGTGTTTGCACATGCGCAGTGCTGACAGACAGAGATCATTCCTTCGTCGGCGCGCTCAGCGTCGTCGACCGCGATCCAGCTGCCAAAGCAGCTCGTGCCCCTACTGGCCAAGGATCTGGAGCGCCTCAAGGCCGCCGTCGACCGCGTGCTACCGCGAGGCAAACGCCGCACGGCCCTAGAGGAGGCCGAGTTTATTGACGAGGACGGTGACACGTTTGAAAAGGAAATAATGCTGCAGTGTACGTGAGCTTCGATATAACGTCCCACTGACCCTCAGCACTTGACAAGCTGCGTACGTATCGTCCACGACTGGTGGTGTACGGCCCGCAGGCGTCGGGCCAGATCTACCTCGGCCCCGCGATCCTGCACCACCTCGAGGGCTTCCATGTGCAGTCGTTTGACCTCGCGACGCTCATGAGCGACTCGACGCGCACGATCGAGGCGGCCATCGTGCAGCTCTTTGTCGAGGCCAAGCGCCACCAGCCGAGCGTGATTTTCATCCCGTCGCTCTCGCAGTGGGCGGCCACGATTTCCGACGCCGCGCGGGCGACAGCTCGCGCGCTGCTGGACGGCATCCCGCCGTCTGATCCGGTGCTCCTGCTCGCTATTGTGGATGGCCCGCTGAACAGCCTGCCACCCGACGTGCGCTCGTGGTTTGGCTTTGACGTGGACAACCGTATCGAGCTGGGTACTCCATCAGAGGTGCGTCCACTGCGTTGTTCTCCAACTGACGCGCCAGGCGCAGCGCGCAGAGTTCTTTGCCGAGCTGTTGGCCACGATCGAGCGCAAGCCGACCGAGTTCCCCGACGGTGTGCCCCGCAAGCGCCGTGTGTTGGAAGTCCTCCCCCTCGCGCCCCCACTGCCGCCACGCCAGCCGACCGAGGCCGAGATTGCGCGCGACCTCGAGCGCGACGCCAACGCGCAGAGCATGCTCACTGTCAGCTTTTCGGGCCTCATGACCGAGTTTGTGAGAAAGTACAAGCGGCCCGTGGCGTTGGCCAAGGAGGCAGCGTTTGCGTATGCGCAATACCTTGCCGACCAGGAGGCGCTTGCCAAGCCCCCCCAGCCCCAGGAGGAGCCGCAGCCGCTGGTGGAGGTGCCGCCGGCCGACCTGGTGGCCGCTGCCGATGCCGGCCCTGTGAATGGTGGGCCCGCGCTCATGGAGATCAGCGGGGAGGCACCCGTTGCGCAGCTCGCAATCGTCCCGCCCGCTCCGTTCCCAGAGACCCAAGGCACCGAGACCATCGAAACGTTTGCGACCACCGAGCCGAGCCTGGTGGCCGCGGATACGGCTGCGGCTGCGGCTGCTGCTGCCCCGCCCACGGCTATCACCGGACCCTCCGCCCCGGTCGTCGCGCCGGCAATCGCTCCCGCCGTCGCCGCTGTGCTCGCCCGCGAAGCGGTTGAAGGCAGCGTGCAACCCTCCGAGGCGCCGTCGGCTGCCGAAGGCGCAGCCGCGCCCCACGCCACTGCACACGACATTGACCTCGACATGATGCAGAACAAGCTCACGCGTCACAAGTACCTCACCCCCGATGAGTTTCTGGCGGATATCGCTCTCATCGAGGAGAACGCGCGGTGCATCACGGGCACGCCAGAACAGCTCAAGGTGGTGGAGATGTGCGCGCACGCCAAGGTACACGTGCAGACGTTCGATCCCAAGTGGACTCCCGAGTTTGCGCGGTATGCGCAGCGCGTAAGAGAGCGCCGGGCGGAACGCAGGGCCAAGCGTGAGCGGGAGAAAGCCGAGGCGGCCGAGGCCAAGACGAAGGAGGCTGCTGCACGGGAAGAGGCGCAGCGGCAGGCGCCCGGCACCAACGGGGTCGCCGTGGCGGTCGATGGCCAGAAGGCGGAGGCCGGGCCGGAGACCTCGCCGCCCAACGGGCTCAAGCGCCCCCGCGAGGAAATGGACGTCGACGCCGACGGTGCACCGGCAAAACGCCCCCGCGAGGACATGGACGTCGACGTGATCGAGTCGCTGCAGAACGGCACGCAGCTGACGGCCGTCGAGTCGATTCACTCGATCGCGTCCTCGCCCCTGCCGGCGGTTGCGCCAGCCCCCGCCGCTGGGCCGAGCGGCCCCAAACCCGGCACGCCGATGGCGGCCACCCCTTCTGGAACGCCCAAGCCGCCCGGCACCGTCGCGGCCGAGCCCGAGCCCGAGCCCGCACGCACACCAACCCCACCGCCAGTGTACCCGCCGTTCACCGTCCCCGCGGACCGAGTCGCGCGCCTCCGCGCACAGCTCGAGTCCGACACGGACTTGCTGACCGTCGAGGAGCTGGAGCAGCTCCGCGCGATGCTGCTCGACTGTGTCTGGCGCGCGCGTACTCAGTGGGACCGCGGCGAGCTGGTGGAGGATATGGTGCGGCGAACGGGCCTGTTTGTGCGGGAAGTCAGGGAGGTGCGGGAGATGGAGCGTGGGGGGAATGCGTGGTGAGGAGGGAATGACAAGGGCGATACGACGGGCTTGAGACGTGCAGAAGGTTGTTAGACACGTGTAGAGATGCAGATGACCGTGATACGGATCCCTATCGCACCATCGTTCACAGGCGCACTCCCAGTCGGCCACCGGGCAGCCGACGCGTCAACGCGATCTCTTCTGATCAGATGGGCCAGATCAATCGGCGCGCGCGACGCCTTGTCCGGGGAGCCAGGCATGCCGATGCCGGCATCGATGGGCCGAAGCAAGGCTAATCTTATCACCGGGGTCGGGGTCGACGTCGCCTTCGGGCCAGGCCACAAGCCTGTACAGCACTGGATCCCGGGTCTGGGTTGCGCCGAACCGTGTACTCCCCCCCGCATTCCAGTCTCAACCAGACATGTTCTTCGCTGGTCCCGGTCTCCCCTGCTGCTCAGGCGCTCCCTACCCTTTGCTTCTCAATGGCTGCCATTCACTGCTGTACTGTGGTCTAGCTACTCCTGCTGGCTACTGCTCACTACTGCTGACCGCGCGCTACAAAACACCCCGGAACCCTCTAACGCTCGCTAGAGCTTGGAAACACGGTTCGGCGCGCCGTTGTTGGCGACGCCGCCGACCTCGCGCGTGTCGTTGGCCGGGATGAGGCTCGCGCCCATCTCGTTGCCCGAACCGTTAAACTTCATGCCGACAATGCTGGTGTGGCCCTTGATGCCCGTGCGCTTCTCGAGGCCGGCAGCAATGTCTGGGTGGACGGTGCGGAAGATGGCAATCTGGCGGCGGATGACCTCCTTGTCCTTGCACGTGGACATGTGGCCCGAGACGGTCTCGAGCCAGCGGTCGCGCTCGCCCTGCGAGAAGACCTTGGTCCAGAGGTTGCGGGGCGCGGTAAAGTCCTCGGGGCGGATGGCCGAGAGGTACGAGACGGCATGCGCGACGAATCCGCCGTGGACCTGGTCGAGGTTGACGCGCTTGGGCGAGAAGGCGACCTTCTCGTTGGGCTGGGTGGAGAGGTAGTTGAGGCGCGAGCCCTGGTTGTAGAACGCCATGGGGCCGTCGCGCTGGAACGACGCGGGGATGTAGCCTGTCGCGCTCTGGTTGACGGGCAGCTGCGAGTAGTTGGCGCCGAGACGGTGGCGGTGGGTGTCGGGGTACGAGAACAGGCGCGACTGGAGGACGGGGTCCGCCGAGGGCTCGATGCCGGGGACCATGTGCGACGGCGAGAAGGCGGCCTGCTCGATCTCGGCAAAGTAGTTCTGCCATCAGCGCGGGGGCCCTGCTGTGGGGGTGCTCACCTTGGCATTCTCGTTGAGCGTGATGCGGCCGATGGTGCGCAGCGGGTAGTCGCCGTGCGGCCAGATGTGCGTGAGGTCGTGGACGTTGATGCCCTTGTTCTCCCAGGCGTCGATGGCCTGCTCGGGGGTCATGATCTGGACCTTGAGGGTCCACGACGGGTGCTCGCCGCGCTCGATCGCCTCGTACAGGTCCTTCTGGCCGTGGTCGGGCGAGAGCTTGCCGGCCTCGGCGTTGGTGAGCGTCTTGATGCCCTGGTCCGAGATCATGTGGAACTGGGCGTAGACCCACGAGCCGTCCTTCTTGACGAGCTTGAGCGTGTGGCCGTAGTAGCCGTGCATGTGGCGGAAGCCGTCGGGGATGCCGCGGTCCGACATGAGGATCTGAGTCGTGAGCGGGGGCTATGGGTGCGGAGCAGGTGGGAGAGCCTCGGCGCGGGTTGTCGGCGAGCGCCTCGGCGCGGGGTGTCGGCGAGCGCCTCGGCGCCGGGTTGTCGGCGACGCGCACTGCGGAGTGCCAGTGCACGCAGTGCGCCGCAGCACTCGGGGACGCTGCAGCCAAGAGACGATGCCTGGACATGGACAGACGGGAGGCCGAAGCAAAGCGGCACCCCCACCCAGTCCACTCTAAGCAAATCACCCCGCCACAAACGGCCGCCGCCGGCAAAGGCCATCTCCGCCAGCTCTCTCTCCCCCACTCTGCTCGCTCTCGGCTGCGACAGCTGCAAGGGAAGCGGCCACAAGGGCAGCAGCCGCAGGGCAGGCCGCAGGGCCAGCCGTAGGGCAGGCCGCAGGGCACTCACCATGACCTGATGGACCGACTCGGGGTTCTGGCTGAGGTAGTCCCAGAACATGGTCGAGTCGTCGCCGCCGCCGAGATGCGTCGCGGGGTGGCGCTTCTGCGTGTCTGCCGGTGTGAGCGAGCTACGAGATTCTGGGCAGCAGCGGCAGTGTGGCCGCCGCCGTGAGGGCATCCCGTGCCGACAAGGGCTGGCAGGCGCCCAGCCCGCCGACTTACGGATGAAGTGGGGGAACTTTGCTGGGCAAGTTAGTCTTGCATACAAGGGCATCGCGACGTACCAGGATCACGCAGGAAGAAGACGGCTGGGCAAGTGTCAGCGAGTCTACAGGCATCGCGGTGGTCGTGGCCTCGACGTCCTCGATGTCGAGGACGTCGGGAGTGTGGCACCGATAGCGACAGCCGCGGCGCAGTGTGGCACCTTCCTCCCACTACCGACGACTGTCACCAGCGCTGTTGTCGTCCACTCGGCACCGGTGCCATGATCCCAGGCGATGCACAATGGCCCCACGGGCATTGGATGCACAAGCCGTCAGGCAGGACAATAGTGCGCCTAGCGAACCACGATGCGGCGGGTCATAGTCACCGCCGGAGAAAGACCAGCCACTCACGCGTGTTGTTGCCGACAAAGTCCCTGGACATGTCAGCACGGGCTCTTGGTGTACAGAGCAGGGCGATAGGAGAGGGTGGGGGAACAGGGACCGTCGCCTGTGGAGGCAGGGCCGCCGGCGGCGGCTAGTTGTTTGCGGCAGCGGCAGCGGGAGCGGAGCGGCTTCAGCAGCACCCAATGATGCCAGCGGATGTAGCCGCGCCGCGCCGCGCCGCGCGACCTTGCACCTCGTCGCCCCATTCGGCACCCCACTCCCCCCACCTCGCCGCAGACTCACCAGTTTCCCTCGGCCGTCTTGAACTTGATCGCAAAGCCGCGGGGGTCGCGCGCATTGTCGCTCGAGCCGCTCTCGCCGCCAACGGTCGAGAAGCGCGCGGTGATCGGACACGTCGTGCCCTTCTTGAAGAGGTCGGCGATGCACAAGTCCTCGAGGCCGTCGGTGCACTCCCAGACACCGTGGCCGCCCGAGCCCTTGGCGTGGACGACGCGCTCGGGGATGCGCTCGCGGTCAAAGTGGGCGAGCAGGCTGGAGATGAGTTTGGGTCCGGCCGGCGCGCAACGGGCGCGCACAGCGAGCGCACTCACTCAATGAGGTGAAAGTCCTGGAGGAGGAGGCCCTGGTTGCCAGCGCGCTGCGAGGCGTACGGGTGCGCGACGGGTGCGCCGTTGCTGGCGGTGTAGACGGCCTTGGCATTGGTGGCCTCGCGGTCCTGGTCATAGTCCTTGGGCTTGGGCGACATGGTGCTGGCTAGTGGTTTCTGGAGAGATCAGACGAGAGATGGGAATGGGGACATCGGCTGCGGGGTCGAGCACCGGCTGGGGCTTATAAGGGTGGGCTCTTGCCTGCTTGCGAGCGAATGAGAGGGCCAGCAATGTGCAGCAGCGCGGTGGCCAGCGGATCACAGAGCAGGACTGCAGGTCGAGACTCCGATTGTATCCCGGTCGCGAGCGGCCTCCACCTGGCATGCCCCCACCTGCATATGGGGGAGGAGCGTCGCGGTGCCCACCTCGATGCCCATGGGACAGAGCTGCACCTGCAGAGAGGCAGCAGCAGCATTGGGCGAGGACAGCGAGTGGACCTGCGGCGTCTCCGCGCAGCGGGCACCCTGCAATTTTCCCGATCGGAGTCGCCAGTCGGAGATAGGCGAGGCCTGTTGCTATTGTATGTCGAGCGCGTGCAGATGGGCAGGACGCGGGGCGAGGGGGAGGGGAGGGGGGCTCGGTGGTGCTGCAGCGCATGCCTCGGCGACGGACCTCCTGCGGCGTGCAGCGGCCGCGGGGTGGCCGGGATGCCGGCCCGCGGTGCCGCCTGCGCGAGCGCGAGCGCGAGCGCGGGGTGTTCACGCTGCCTGCTGCGCACCCGCTCCCCCTGCTGCGCGCTCCCTGCTGCGCGCTCCCCGCTGCGCGCTCCCCGCAGCGCGCTCCCTCCCACTCCCCCCTGCGCTCGCGATCTCAAGCATCTCTATTTCCGCACATCAACATGCGAGGCTCGGAACATTCTGCATGGGCGCGTCGTCGCCGTCGCAAACGAGGGTTCGGGGGTGCAGACCTGTGACGTCATATCTTCTTACGTAATATCGGGGATTAATGACGTCAGTCCCCGGGCCTCGCTTGTCTGCTCCCGCGTGCACCCCAGGAGCAGCCCCACACGGCGCACCTCCGAGTGTGCATCATGCATCGCTGGTGCGACGTGGCTCCTGCCCGTTGCGGCGACGGGGATGCATGCATGCAGGACGTTGCCGGTGGGGCGGCGGCGGGGCGGCGGCAGCGGCGGCAGCGCGTCGGCGGCGGCAGCGCGGCAGCGTCGGACAATGACGAGCCCAGGGCCGCCAGGGACGGCGACTAATGACGCCGGGCGTGTTGCATCTCTTCTTGTTGTTTCCATCCATCCCCCCTTCCCGTCGCCCCCAGCTCCATCGCTGCATCTCTTGCTTCTTGCTTCATCTCTTCCCCCTCTCCCACCGCCGCCATGTTCATATACAACGTGCACGCGCCAAACAAGACGTTTGCCCTCTCCACAAAAGGTATCGTCTGTGCGCGCGGGATCGCGCGCCGGGAGCCCAGGACGCCGCGCTCACCGAGACAGAGAAAGAGGACTGCGCGGGCCTCATCGAGCGCATCCTCGCAAAGGCCCGGCTGTCTCCGGACGACGACGCTGCCGTGCGTGGGAACAAGGATGGCGCCGGCATCGTGTACGAGTTTGACAGCGACCGCTGGGCGCTCGAGGACGGTATGTGCTGGGTCACAGGAACGCGATCGTGCCATGCGTGCCTTCTGCTCGCGGCCTCGCTGCTGACGAGCCCGCCAGACGACGACCTCGCGATTGTCAACGAGCGCTTCCGCGCCGAGGCCGAGCACAACCCCACGCCGAGCATAACCATGCACATTGTGCAGCCGACGGCGCCAAACTGGAGCTACCCCGCGAACGGCCACACGCAGGCGCCGCCGACATACGTCTCGGCGTCGGCGCAGCTCCAGGCACGCACCGAGAAGCGCGCGGGGCGGAACGCGCGCAGCTCGCACGCAGGCTCAGAGTCGGCCTCGTCTCCCCGCTCGCCGCTGCCGGTCGCCACCGCCATGCTGCGCGGACACACGCCGACGCCGCCCCAGCATGCGCGCAACCTCGAGACCCGCGAGCCCCGCGACGCGTACACGCGGCCGGCGCACACGGACCCGCTGACCGCGTGCACGTCGCTGGCGGTGCCGAACGCAGAGAAGGGCCGCGCGCGCAGCGTGCGGTCGGTGGGGACCGCGCGGAGCACGCGTTCGCGGCGCAGCAAGTGGGGCGACGACGATGCCGAGCCGCTTGGTGACGTCAAGCGCCGGCAGTTTAATGAGGTGACTTGGGCTGGGTGTTGTGCGCCTTGCGGCCTGCGATTGCTGACCGGGCAGTTCCACGCGAACAACGGCGTGAGGACGGTGCTGGGCAAGGTCGGAAACGTGGACAATGGTGCGTCCTCGCGGTCGCGGTGCGCTGACCCATAGTCCGCATGCTGCTCAAGTCGGGCCACCGACACGTCTACGTCTCGCGCTCGTTTGCGATGCGGCACGGCCTCATCTCGCCAAAGGTGCGTACGCGCGGCGATACCGCTGACCCCAGCAAACCGTCGGCAGCGGCGGGTACAGCGGCCTGCAGATTCTTGGAAACGTCCCGATCACGGTTGGCTCGCGGACCGGCGTCCACACGGTCATGCTCTCTGAGGAGCCGCACTTTGATGTCATCCTGGGGCGCGCGTGGATTGAGAAGATGAACATCAAGTGGGTGCCGGCGAGGCCGCAGGCGCAGGTGCTGCCGCCGCCGCAGGCGCTGCCGCCGCCGCTGGCGCTGCCTCCGCCGCTCTTGCACCCCCACATGCTGACAAACAGGGTCGACCCCATGGACCAGACGCTGCTGACCTACATGGACACGGGCGAGGTGATCCCGTGCGACCTGGTGGTGCTGCGCGACGCCAAGGGCGAGATTATCACCATCACCTAGGCTAGTGCTGCGGAGCGGAAGATTGATAGCCTTAGTATGTTGGATCCCTTTAATAGTCTGTCTACATCGATGCAGACGGTAGTAGCACCGAGGCAAGCAGCAGCCCGGCCGCCGCCGCAGCCCGACGCCGACGCCGCAGGCCCGCCGCTGCCGCCGGAGCTCCCCACGCCGAGCTCCCCACGCCGACGCCGCCGGCTGCGCTCCGAGCGCCGCGGATGCAATTTGCCGACCGGTGACGCGCGTGGCGGACCAACTAATGCCGACGACCCTGGCGGGGGTGGCTCTGCTGGCAACGCCGTCTTGTCAGCCACCTCGTTGTCGTCTCTCCATCGCTCCTCGTCTCTCTCCCGCTGCGTCCTCGTCTCTCTCCCCCTGCGTCCTCGTCCCCCTCCATCATGTCCCGCTTCGTCCGTCCCGTGAGTCGAGGGCCGGGGGGCGCCCCCCCCCCCTCCCCGCCGCGAGGGATCTCCTGCCCCGGCGCAAGCGCACGCCGGGACAGCGCCGCCGTCGTCTGCCCACAACGCATGCCCGCACCGTGCTGGCCGCAGCCGTCGCCAGCAGCAATCGCACCCGCTGACCCGCCCAGTCAAAGTATCGCCACGTCTACGGCAACAAGTCCAAGGTCCTGTACGAGAACGCAAAAGTCAGCGGCTCGGCGTGGGACACAGACCTTGTCACTGCTGGAGGGGTGAGTCTGCGCGCCGCGTCCGGTTGCGCCGCCTCGCTGGCGTTGCGGGGGTGCGCAACTGCGGCACTGCGAGCTGCTACGAGCTGCTACCGACAAAGGCGCGCTCGGAGCGGCACTGACGCCTGGATACGATGGACTACCCTCGGACGCGGACACTAACGAGGCTCCCAGAAATACATTGCCGTCAACTGGCAAGTCTCGGGCGGTGGTGTGAGTCCCCCCCCCCCAACTCCTATGTGCTCACCTCCAGGCCTTTGCCGTCCTCCCCTCGTTCTCCCCCGCGCACCTCCCCGAGCCGACCGGCTTCCCGACCAAACTCCCCGACGCGCTCCCGCTCGGCCGCGGCCACACGGCACCAGTGCTCGACACGGCGTGGTCGCCGTTTGACGACAACCTCGTTGTCTCCGCCGGCGAGGACGGCAAGAGTGCGTTGCCGTCGTGTTCGCGGCGTCCGCGGCGCCCGCAGCGTCCGCGGCGCTAGCAGCGTCCGCGGCGCTAGCAGCGTCTTGCAAGTAGCTGCTGACTCTCCAGTCTTCCTCTGGCAGGTCGAGGACAGCATCTTCGACGGCTGGACCGAGGAGGGCTGGACGCCCACCGACCTCTCCCCGACGGGCAAGCTCAATGCCGGCGGCCGCAAGGTCGGCCACATTGTCTTCAACCCCGCTGCCGCGGGCCTGCTCGCCTCGGCCAGCGGCGACCACCTCGTGCGCGTCTGGGACATTACCAGCGGGCAGGACGCGCCGGCGCTCCAGCTCACCGGCCACGGCGACACCATCCAGAGCGTCGCGTGGAACGCCGTCGGCACGGTACTCGCCACCACCTGCCGCGACCGCAAGCTGCGCCTCTTCGACCCGCGTGCCGGCACGGCGCCCGTGCGTGTCGCCGACGGACACGGCGGCATCAAGGGCTCCCGCGTCGTCTGGCTCGGCGACCGCGACCGTATCGCGACTACTGGCGTGAGTGCTGCCGCAAGGCGCCGCGGAGCGCTGCCGCTTACTCGTCCTAGTTTAGCCGCATGTCGGACCGCCAGCTTGCCCTCTGGGAGACGGGCGGCCTCAAGAACCTCGACACGGACAGCCTCGACTCGAGCGCGGGCATCATCATCCCGCACTTTGTCGAGGGCAACGACGTGCTCTTCCTGGCCGGCAAGGGCGACGGCAACATCCGGTACTACGAGTACGAGAACGACAACTTCCACTTTTTGAGCGAGTACAAGACATCCGACCCGCAGCGCGGCGTCGGCTTCATCCCGCGCCGTGCGCTCGACGTGTCGCAGAACGAGATTGCGCGCGCCTTCAAGCTCTCCACCAACTCGATCGAGCCCCTGTCGTTTATCGTGCCCCGCAAGGCTGAGGGCTTCCAGACGGACATTTACCCCCCCGCCAACTCGATCGAGCCGGCCCTTACTGCCGCCGAGTGGCTCGCGGGCAAGACGGCCCGCCCCAACCTCGTCGACCTCGAGACACACGCGTCGTCGGCGAACAAGGCGCCGATTCCGGCCGCGTCGGCTGTCGAGCCCGCGTTGTCTGCCGCCGCCACGCCCGCTGTGACCACCCCCGTGTCCCAAACACCGCCGCCCAAGGAGGAGCCCAAGCCGCGGGCCGCGCCCGAGCCCAAGCTGCCCGAGCCCAAGCTGCCCGAGCCCAAACTGCCCGAGCCCAAGCTTCCCGAGCCCAAGCTACCCGAGCCCAAGCTGCCTGAGCCCAAGCTGCCTTCGGCGGCGGCAGAGCCCTCCAAGGAACCAGAGCTGAAGGCGAAGAGCCTCGAGATTGAGCAGCCCGACGAGGACAGCGAGGAGGAGGCGCCCAAGGCTGTGAAGCCGTCGGCGTCCAACGGCGGCGTCCCCGTCACTCCCGTACGTCCCCCCAACAAGACTTGCATCAGCTGACAGCAGCCCACGGACGAGCTCCTCGTGCAGCTCCTCTCGCCCAAGGCGACGCTCCCGACCCGTGGCTCGGCCCTCTCGGCTGGTTACGACCTGTACGCGGCGGCTGACACGACGCTACCGGCCCGCGGCCGTGGTCTCGTCAGCACGCATCTTGCGATCGCGGTCCCCGCCGGAACGTACGGCAGGATAGCCCCGCGATCGGGGCTGGCGGCCAAGCACGGAATCGACGTCGGCGCGGGCGTCGTGGACGCGGATTACCGCGGCGAGGTGCAGGTCGTGCTCTTCAACCACAACGATGCGACGTTCAGCGGTGAGTGCCCAGAGCCGAAGTCAAGGCGCCAGCACCACTACAAAGGCAACATCAGGCTAACACCCACAGTGAGTGCGGGCGACCGTATCGCGCAGCTCGTCGTCGAGCGCGTGCATCCCGCGCCGCTGCGCGCCGTCGACAGCCTGACGGCTACCGCGCGTGGCGCCGGCGGCTTTGGCTCAACCGGCGGATACCGCGCGTAACCGCGGCCGCGAAGAGCGAGCGAATGGGGCTGCGGGTGTTGGCGCCTTACGGCGCGCGCCTTGCGCTGCGCGTGTTGGGATACGATACATAAGACGATGCATGTAACACTGATTCGGCTGCTGCGAATCGGGTCCTATCTACTGTGCAATAAGACATGAGTCTCTCAGTCTCTGGCGCTTGCCGACTCTCACATATATACTTCGGCGCTCCCTGCCTCCGACGAATCGTCGTGGTCATCCCAGCCACGGTTTGCCCGCACTGCCGTGCGCAGGCACCCAGCCGCGACGCACACGGCTCTAGCCTCGCAGCGCAACCGGCGGGGGTGCGAGCGGGACCTTGTCCATCTCAAACGCGCCGCTGCCCTTGTACAACGCAAGCGTCTCGTCATCAAGTGCCGGGAGACTTGCCGACCATGGGTCAGCGAAGGACCATGCGCCGCTGCCGCTGCCGTTGGCACCGGCGGCCCCAGAGGGTTGCGCTCCGAATGCGGAAGCGGCGCCCGCAGCAGGCTGCCCAAAGGCGGACGGCTTGCCGAACGCGCTCCCGCCAGTGCCAAACGCGCTGCCTCCTGTGGAGTTGCCGAAGGGGTTGCTGGTAGCGCTTGGCTGGGTCCCGAAAGCGCTGCCACCGCTTGTTGGCTGGCCGAACGCGCTGCCTGTTGTCGCCGCCGTCGTCGATGGCTGGCCGAACGCACTCCCGCTGGCTGGCTTGCCAAAAGCGCTCCCCGTCGTCGATGCCGCTGCAGGCTGCCCAAATGCACTGCCCGTTGTCGCTGTTGCTGGCGTACCAAATGCGCTCCCTGAGGTCGCCGCTGCGGCTGGCTGGCCGAACGCGCTCGTCACCGAGGCCGGCTGCCCAAACGCGCTCGTGTTCGCGCTCCCTGCCGTCCCGCTCTGGGCCGGAGCCGCAGACGGCTGACCAAACGCAGACTGCCCAAACGCCGACGCGCCCCCAGTCCCAGCTGCAGGCTTGCCAAACGCAGATTGCCCAAACGCAGATTGCCCGAACGCGCCGCTAGAAGGCTGCGCGGGCTGGCCAAAGGCCGACTGGCCGAATGCCGAGCCCGTCGACGGCGCTGTTGCTGGCATGCCGGTTCCAAAGGTTGAGCCTGAGCTGGTGGTAGTGGCCGTGGTCGCCGGCGCACCGAACGCCGAGGTGCCCGCCGGCTTGGCGCCAAACGCGCTCTGGCCAAACGCCGACCCCGCCGCGGGCGCAGCCGGCTGGCCAAAGGCTGATGTCGATGCCGGCGCGGACGGCGCGCCGAACGCGGACGTGCCGCCCGGCTTGGTGCCGAACGCGCTCTGCCCGAATGCGCTGCCGCCAGCTCCCCCAGCGGTGCCCGCGCCAGAGCCGAACGCGCTCTGCCCAAATGCGGATCCAAGTCCTGTCCCAGCCGGCTTCTGCCCAAAGGTGGACTGCCCGAACGCACTGCCCCCAGTGGCGCCAAAGGCCTTACTAGGCGACCCGAAACTCGACTGCCCAAAGGCGCTGCCCGTCCCCGTCGCCGCACTGCCGCCGAACGTCGACTGCCCGAACGCACCCCCGGTGGTGGCTGGCTTGGCGCCAAAGGCGCTTTGCCCGAATGCGCCGCCTGTGCTTGCGCCTGGGACTGCGCTGGTGCCAAAGGCCGACGTTCCAAACGCGTTCGCGCCCGTGCCCGTGCCCGTCCCCTTAGCACTGCCGCCGCTGAAGGCCGACTTGCCAAATGCGCTGCCCGTGCTAGTGCCAGCACCGGCACCAAAGGCGCTACCACCGGCCACGCCCGGCGCGCCGAGACCCGTGCTCACGCTCGCCTCGGTCCACCCCGCCGGCCGGTCGCTGCCGGGCACCTTGTCGCCTGAAAAGCGCGCGTCGTGCAGTCGCTCCGCCGCGCGCGTCGTGCCGGCGACATCCGCGAGGGCCGTCTCGACCTGCGAGCGCGCGGCCGCGAAAGCCGCCTGCTCCTCCTGGACGTATGCCTGCGGGGCATTCCCCCCGGACTTGAGCGCCTGCACGCTGCGCCAGCGGAGCTCTTCGAAGCTCGTGTCGGGGCCAGTGAAGAGGTTGGGCTCGAATTTGCTAGCGCCAAAGGACGAGAGGAGCCACTGTGGTCGCTCGGGGCCGAGCTCGAGGCGGATCGTGTCCTCGCTGGGCGGGTCAGCTGGAGAGACAAGGGGCGGAACTCACTTGAAGGGGTACTGTTTGCGCGCGCCGCCGAGCGGGGTAGCCTTCGCAGGGGACATGCGGTTCGCCAGCCCGGCGCCGTTGTTGCCTGCCATGTCAGCGGTGTATTGTCAGAGAGTGTGCAGCAGCAGCAGCAGCATGTCTGCTAGCTGGGCGTAATCTGCCGCCTGGGCTGGTGGCGAGTCCAAGCCCCAAAGCTCCACGCATGGCACGGTATCCGGCTGCGCTGGGCTCTGGGCTCTGCACTCTGCGCACAGCGGTGACTCACGCGGCGGATGGTAGAACCGACAGCTGTTGCCGAACCGGCAGTTTCTGCGCCATTAGCTCCTGGATCGGGCTCCGCCTCGCCTCCGAGCGCGACGCACCCGTTGAGATAGTGCGTGCACACTGTCTGGTTGGACATTTTGGACGGACTCGGCGTGTTGCTGATGATGGTGATGAGGGAGGAGTCGCAACTGCATGATATTGTTGACAGCGGCGAACAACTGCCGGGGCCGGTGGAGGATGGCATCGCGCGCCTATTTTTTTCAGCTGCTAACGGTGGCAACGCGCCGAGGGGCCTTTCCCGTGGTGGCACGCCTACCGCCTCCGCGAGCCCAGTGCCGAGACCGAGACGGCGAGCAGCACACGATGGCCAAGACGATGCACCAGGCCACCACCCCATGTGCCGCGATACTAAAACATTGCATACAAATCTCATAATCTACACTCTACGCGACGCTCATGGGCGAGCCGGCCCGGCTCGTGCGACCGACGTTCCATGTCTCGGGGATACCGCCAAAGAGCTTGGGCTTGATGCCGTTCACCAGTCCGTCGTCTGGCTTGCCGCGCCCGGGGAGGAGCATCGTCGGGTCCCACGTGCCGTCGCCGACGCGCGCCTGGAAGAACTGGCGCTTGCGTCGCCCGCCGCCGCAGGTCGCGTCTGCGTCGTCGTCGTCGGGCGAGCACGACGGCTGCCGCTTTGCGGACGGGAAGCCGTTGATACGAGGCTGCGGGTTTGGTCGGAGCGAGAGACCGCCGCCTTGGCGACGAGCGCGGTGCGGGCGTGCGGATGCGGCGACATCCGAGTCCGAGTCGGACTCTGACTCGGCGTCGCCGTGCAGCTGTCGCTGGCGGAAGACCTCTGTGTTGTTAGAATACAGAACCGATCCATTGACTCGGCACCCACTCTTTATACGCTGGTCGAGATCGTCATCCGGATCGTCGTCGTCCTCCTTGTTGATGCCCATTACTCGCGATAGCGGCTTGCTCGACACCTGGCGCATCTGCGCGCTCGGCGCATGTGGGAGGTCCTTGAGATTCTCAAAGATTGTCCGCTTGAGTGCCTCGATGTATTCGGGCGGGTTGTGGTCATCGACATTTGTCGGGAGCACCTCGAGCTTGTACCGGGGGCCAAAGTACTCCATGTAGCGGTTGTAGGGGAGGTCTTCCGGCAGCTCAACGCCGCACATGATTGCCGTCTCCTTGGTCCACGCCTTGGACACGTTCTTGATCGTGTACCCGCCGCCACCGACCATCATGACGGGGATGTTGAAGCTGCGCACAAAGCGAGCGCACTCGGCATGGCCTGTGGGTCAGAAACTGCTAGCGCCGCTGCGGCACCCACCTTCGAGCGTCAAGTTGAAGCCACCGAGTTTGTCGCCGGATAGAGAGTCGGCGCCCATCTGCAGGACGATCGCACCTGGTCGGAAGGTCTCGATGATTTTGCTAATCACCGGCTTGAAGACGGTGTGGTATGTTGCGTCGGTGATGCCGTCGCGGAGCGGCACGTTGACCGCGTAGCCCTTACCGCGCTTGATGCCAGTGTCCTGGTGGTTAGTACGTGCTAGGAAGTCGTGCCGCCGCGCACAACTCACGCGGACATCACCGGTGCCCGGGAAGAATTCTCCGAAGCGGTGGAAGGAACACGTCATGACACGGTCGGTGGTGTAGAACGCCTCCTCGACGCCGTCTCCGTGGTGCACGTCAACATCAATGTAGAGCACTCGTGGGTGGATGCGCAGCAGTTCGAGAATGCCGAGAACACTGGTGGGTCAGCCCTCCTGCCATTCTTCCTGGACGCACATGTCGTTAACGTAGCAGAAACCACTAGCCTCCGACTTCTTCGCGTGGTGCAGGCCGCCAGCCCAGTTGACAGCAATATCGGTGGCGCCCGAGTTGAGCTTCTCGCAAGCACCCAGCGAGCCGCCAGCGGAAATTGTGCAGAACTCGAACACGCCCTCGAACGCGGGACAGTCCTCGCCCGTGAGACCTGCGGGTTAGTGGCGACCATACACGCGGGACACCTACATCTGATACCGCCACCGGTCATGGCGTCGGCCGTCTCGGGGGTCACGGCCTCGAGCAGGTCAATGTACTCGTCCGTGTGGAAGCGTGTCATCTCCGTCTTGGTCGCTCGGCGCGGCCTCTGGCTCGTCAGCTACCCGCACACGCTACCAGCGGCACCCACAAAAACCTGCATGGCCTTGCCGCGTGGTCCAGCCATGATGCGGCGCTCCCACTTTGCCGCATCCTGCACGTCAGGGCCCATGCCGTAGGTGATGTCGTTGACATGGCGCGCGCCGTCGCCGGAGGGGTCTGGCGCGTCGTACTCGTACTCGTCGCACAGCCCGTAGTTGCTGATGAGGTTGTGGGTCATGCGGATGCGATGCGGCTTCATGGGGTGGCCGAGGAAGAAGTGGTAGTTTCCGACGTCATCTGTGGGTCAGCGCGGAGCGCGGCACGCGTCGGGGACGCACGATCGTAGAAGCTGAGGGGGTCAGTGGGGGGGACACGCGACGGATGACAAATGAGGCCACGGCCAAACGGCGCGCGCCACACTCACTAGGCGACTCGACGACTGGAGCGGTTGGGGTCGTTGAGGTCGGTCACATCCATGGGCTGCACCTTGTTGGGGTCTGCGATAGAATCCATCGTGGGCAGGGGGGCGTGGGAGTGGGGGAGGGACGGTCGTGGTGAGGAGATGTTCTTGGGTTATACAGCGAGCAAAACACAACAGGACGAGCAGGGGGATCGTTGGAGCGCGGTCGTTTGACGTCGTCGCGGGTCGGTATGTGGAGGGCGTGTTGGACACGGGAATAAACGATGCCGCCGGGATATGCAGCGCGCAGAGGGCTGTCGGCGAGTAGATGGCGGCGCGAATGGACAAGAGAGAGGGAGAGAGTGATGGATGGATGCTGCTCGCCGGCGTCGTCGTTATGGTCGCCGCCGACATGTCCGACCCGGGCGCCGCTCCCGGCCGCTATCCGTTATCAAAATTAGCTTCCGTTGTTCTCCCACGGTGGGGCTTGTGTAACTTTAGGCAATGTTGGGCAATGTTACGTAACTTAAGTGCCATGTTATGTAACAAATGATGTATTACGTAACATACCCCCGCCCCACCCCGCATGTCCCCTGGATGACGCGCGGCGGCGAGCGATCCCGAACGCGAGTCGTGCTGCTCGTCATCGGCCGAGCGGTGCTCGTCGCCGTCTGTTGCTCTTGCCACATCACCCTCATCCCCGTCCCTACGACCCCGCCTCTGGCACGCACTGCTGCGCTCCGTGTCCTGCGTGCATCTCCGTCTGCATCACAGCCCCAAGTCCCCCGCCCCCGCCGCCACCCACCCCCCGATCGTCGCCACCCATGCTGTCGCGGCCGAGGATCACAGTCGCCTGGCTGCCAGCGCTCGGGAGGCGCCTCAGCTCATCTATGCGCGTGTCGCCGTCGTCGCCGAAAGATGTGCGTGCCCAGCGCCCAGCAGGGGCTGCGATGGACCCCAGTCCGCAGCGAGCTCACCTTGCCCACACAGCTCTACAACCACCTGTCGCAATACATCATCGGCCAGGAGACGGCAAAGAAGACCCTCTCAGTAGCGTGAGCCGCACAGCATACACATGTCTCCCTTGTCTCACCCCCGCAGCGTGTTCAACCACTATCGCCGCATTGAGCCGTTCCTCCCCAACCCAAACGACCCGCCCCGCGGCCCCGCCTTCACCACCCAGCCCGCCGACGAGAACCTCCTCTGGGACCAGCCCACGTTTGAGGCCGAACTGGACACGACCAGCGGCGTGCGCGATTCGACGCGCGCAACCGGTGCCGAGGACGGTGCGGACCCGACGCTTACCTACGGTGTGTTGTCCCGGGAGGAGAAGTGGAGTGAGTCGCGGCGGCGACCCGCGGCAGAGAGGTGGGCGCTGACCGTCCCAGGCCGTGGCGAGGGCTACTTTAGTTCCCGGCGTCCGCCGCCGACACTTCTCGGCAAGGCGGGTCGCAAACCGCGGGAGGTCCCTACGTCCCCAGCAGCGGAGTCAGCAGCGACCGGAGCGACCGAGGAAAGCAGGGTGCCGGATCGGCCGGCCCGCAAGAAGAAGGCGGACGAGACACGTCGTCCAGACGAAGAGGCTCGTGCGCGACGCGTCGCAGAGCTCAAGCAGGGCCTCGAGCTGCTCGAGGGCCGGCCAGAGGAGCCGGATGTTACTGTGGAGAAGAGCAATGTTCTGATCGTGTAGGTGACTGCCGGGATGGTTAAGCGGACCGATGCTGATAACGGAGGGGACCCACGGGAACGGGCAAGACACTGATGGCCAAAACGTTGGCTCGCGCGCTCGACGTTCCATTCGTCTCGTGTGATGCGACAACGTACACGCAGGCAGGATGTGAGTGTCTGTCCAGTTTCCCTTCTCATTCGCAGACGTCGGAGACGACGTGGAGAGCTGTATTCTCCGCCTCCTCCAGGCCGCCGAGTATGATGTGGGACGAGCAGAGTGAGTACCGCAGCGCAGCTCCCCTGACATACAGGGTCGGCATCGTCCACATTGACGAGGTCGACAAGCTCGCCCGCCGCGGCGGCAACGAGTTTGGCACATGGGGCGGCGGCCGCGACGTCGGCGGCGAGGGCGTGCAGCAGGCACTCCTCCGCATCCTCGAAGGCACGACCGTGACGCTGTCCGCCAAGTCACCGCCCATCTCATCGACCCCGCCGTCCAGCGGCTCGTCCCACTCCTCGGGCGGCGGCGCGTCCGGCGGGTCGAGTGGGCCCAAGGCCGAGTCGAACCCGTTCGCAGGGGACCCGCCGGCATGGGACCCGAATAACCCCATGAACCGCACCTTTAGTGCCAGCCCGGGCAAGAAGGGCGTCCGAGAAGGCCTCCCTGGCTACAGCGGAGGTGGAGGTGGTGAGTTTGCCCTGGCGGCGTTCGCTCACACCCAGCGTCCAAGGGCGACACGTTCGTCGTCGACACGAGCAACATCCTGTTCATCCTGTCGGGCGCGTTTGTCGGCCTGGATGCGATCATCCAGCGCCGTCTCGGCAAGGGTGTGAGTTGACCGCCGCCTTGCCGAACCTGACCACAGTCCATCGGTTTTGGCGCCCCGCTCTCCGTCCCCCTCGCGACCGGCACAGTGAAGCCGACCACCAACGACCTTAAGGACTTTGGCCTGATCCCCGAGTTCCTCGGCCGCCTTCCCATCCTCTCGTCGCTCCACCCGCTTGCGATAGACGACCTGGTCCGCATCCTGACCGAGCCGCGTAACGCACTGGTCAAGCAGTACAAGACGCTGTTTAGGCGCTACGGTGCCGAGCTGGGGTTCACGCGCAAGGCGTTGGAGGCCGTCGCCCAGGCGGGCCTCGACCGGGGGGGCGGTGCGCGCGGGCTGCGCTCCATCCTCGAGGAGGTACTCATGGACGCCATGTTCGAGGTGCCGGGATCTGTAAGTCCTAGTGGCTCTGGGAGGTGGAACAAAGCAAGCTGACCGTGTCCCTAGGGTGTCATGTACTGCCTTGTGACGGCGGACGCGGTACGTGGACGGGAGCCGCCGCTCTACTTCTCCCGGGGCAACCGGCACGCGTTCGTCGCCGCCCTCGAGGCCGAGGATGGTGTGCCCCGCCCCGCCCGGCCGGAATTCTACGCCGACGAGGAGCAGCTCCGCGCCGTTGGGTAAGCGCGCAGTGCACAACGCGCACGACGCAGTGCAGTGCACAACGCGCACGACGCAGTGCAGCACACAACGCGCACGACGCAGTGCAGCACACAACACTGCAACAACACAACCAGTTGTAAACTGTCCAAAGGAGGAACGAAGCCCGGTTGTATACCATCTAGAATCGACTGTTGAATTCAGGCAAGCAAGAAACCATCCATCATACGAGCACCTCGCATGCACTGTTCAGAAATGTACCCCGCGCGGACCGCGCAACGGCACGCGACTCTGGCAGCCTGGAGCCACGAGTCTTCTGCAAGGGTCCTTTCATCCCCTGGCTCCACTTTGCCGGATTGCCATTGGCAGGGGGATGACCAAGGGTGCTGGTGCTGACATCTTGATGGCTGTAGGCAGAGTCGGAGGAGAGGAGCAATGTTCGCAGTCGTGAACCTGGCAGTGCGGCGAGGGAGTTGACAGTCACATACGAGTCAGATGGGACGACCAGCCCCCACCTGGCCCGTCAACCATGACTCGTGATGGCATCTGAGCAGACGATATCAGCAACTCCACGGCCTCAGTGAGGACGCTGACCATTCGTCTGATACTAAGAGTCGAATGCAGAAGTGTAGCATGGGCGGGAGCATGGTTGCAGCGCGCGACGCTTGGAGCATCAAAGCGCGACTTTTTTTTTTTCTTTTTTTTTTTCTTTTTCTGTGGTCCTCTGATTGTGTTCATCACCTCCTCGTTCTCTCCTTCTTAGTCCTCTTTACTTCTTAACAACAGGCATAGAGAGCACCCCGGGTGCCCTTGGACGAGATCTGTCTAGACAAGACTGGGCAGGTCCACCGGTGCAACACAAAGGCGTCTGCACGGCTATCGCCAACCGCCACCTCTTACCATCGCCACCTCTCACCATCGCCGCGTCTCACCATTGCCACTGCCCGCACGATCTCCATGGTCCGCACCACCCCCAGAGGCTCCGGCCGGATTAATGAGCACCAGAAGAACCACGTCGATGGGGATGGGCCGCTGGAGGCTGCAGTCAAGCGCTGTTGGTAACTGCCCCCACTCGCGAGAATCTGCGTTATGCCTGTCTTGTCCTTGTCAAGCCCAATGGAACCTGGGAAGGGCCGTCATTGTGGGTGGCACAAACAACCCCGCCGTCGTCTCTACCCGTGAGTCATGGTAATGGGCTGAGCTGACCCTCTGACTTGTTCCGAGGTGAGGGCCGCCTGCAGGTTGCACAACGCCTCCCAGGACGAACTTGGTGTCTTGCGCAGTGGAAACCAGCCGACACGATGACTGTCGCTTGCCGTGTGCTCCACGGCACTTGATCCGGACGGGCAGTACACGGCCTCACTCGCGTCCCCGTCGTCCTGGTGGAGGCTCAGGGTACATGGTGCTTGACCACTGCATCTGTGGAACTATCACTCTTAATGGGCCAGGCCTCAAGAAGGTGACCAGCAGGGGCAGGCGATTGACAGGTGGGGTCATGGCCACAGCTGCTCTGGGAACTGATTCCATGGTTTCATGTGCCGCGCAAGTTGAAGATCAAGTGCGTCACCTTGCCTGGGATTGTTCAACGCGCTGCATTGTTGAGCGGTTCTGTCTCAACACAGTTAAGCCCACGCTGTGGTCGCTGGACGACGCGGTGAGTCGCCCGGTGATACCCCGATCTGAACGGCGGGCATGTGGTGTGCCGTCGGCTGCCTCGGTCGCACCTCACCCCTCTTCTCCTTCTCAACCTCCGTTCTCAAGAACTTCAAAATATTCCTAGCTGACGAGGCCGACGACGACACTTGGGCTCCCCTTGCGAATGCGGCGTGTGGCTGTGTCCCCAACGGCAAGCTCGGAACGCGCAGGACACATGAACCTGGACATGCCGGTGAGCTGGTTCAGCGCTGCTCGCGGAAGCCAACGTGCAGTGTGGCCTCGAGGGGATGGGCTCTGGCGCCTATCGCTTGCGGCCCGGCATTACCGACTGCTCAGCGTCCTTCGCCGCCTCCTGCCAGCAGTCGCGTCGCGCGCCACATGCCGAGCGGTTTCTGAGCACCTGAGCGCGGCGCCGCCGGTCAGGCAAGGACCCGCTCGGTCCCGGGGTCCGAGCGGCAGACGCGCAGTATCGGGCAAGAGTACACTCCCCCAGCGGTCTGCCTGCAGGGCACGCCGTCCGCGATCGGAAAGGTAGTGCCCAGCTGGCGATTGGCACCCGACGGCGCGCCGCAGAGTGCAGGAGGGCGACACTAACCGGACACTGGAGAGAGGTCGACTCACGCCCCGACTCCCTCCACGCGCGCAGACGCTCTTCCGCTGCTAAGGTGCTCGTCTCCTCTGACCACACGTGCATGTCACATACGTCGCACCCAAGCGCGCGCCTGCCCATGTTTCCACTCTCTGACTGTGCCGCGCGGCCAGCGGCCCAGCTGCTCACCCTCGTGGACGCTCAGAGCTCGGGTCGCCCCTCGAGGGGGCCCGGATAACCTGCCTTGGCGTCGCAAGCCCCGCGCCGTGGTCCACGGGCATCAGCTCAGGATCGCTCCCAGACGCTGCCCAGCGCCGACGGCTGCCCCGGTGGCGCTAGCCCCGCATCGCCCGTGCTGCGACCCCTGTGGCACCCTCGGCGTCTCGTGTCCCTTGCATTTGCGCTTGCGGCGCGCTCTCGGAACCCTTGTGGACCTCCCACCGGGCAGGCCAGGCGACGGTCGCCGCATACCGTGCCGCGCCGCGCTCCGTTGCTATTCGCAGCGTGTCCCAGACCGCGACCCACCGGGGCCAGGTGCTCGGAGCCACCGCCGCCGCCGACCGCGCGGGGGGCGGCAGGTGAGGTCAGCGGCAGCGACAACGGGCGTGGTTCTGAGCGCAGTACGGCCTTGGTGATTGCTGGCGAGGCTCGTGTCGAGCTTGGCGGCTGTCGCTGTGGAAGAGCGGCCGGCACTCGAGGTGCCGAGTCGCGCGGGTGCGATCTCGGACTCGAGCGCTGCAGTAAGCCGAGACGCTGTCCCGCTTGCCGTCCCCTCGCGGCGGTCCCAGCACGCCGGTTCCCCTCCTCGATCCCCCTAGATGTCCCGTGCACGGCCTGTGCCCACTACCACGACGGCAACGCGCTCCTCATCCTCCTCCAGCACACGTTCGACGCTCTCCTGCCTTGTCCTTCCGCCCACTCACACTCACCCACCCACACTCGCTCACCACTGACCACGCCCTTCGCGACGAGAGCAGCTACTGCCGCCGTCGCCCTCGACCCCCTCGGCTCCGATCCCAACCCGCCGACGACACGACCGTAGACTCCGTCGGTTCCCTATCGCCCCGGAGAGACTGGGGCAACCACTGTGCAACTCTTGCCAGCACCAGCGAGTGCCGCCACAGCCCGCGCCGGCGCTCTCACCCGGCCACCTCGGCACGCCGCCACCCCCTCCCCTCCTCTGGACCAGCCCCAATGTCGAGCTCGTTCGTCTTCCCGTTCCCAAGCCTCTTCTCCCGCAAAACTCGCTCCCCGGCGCCCCCCAGCGGGAAGAAGGGCTCTCTATCCCAGGCCCAGCTCCAGCAGCTCCGCGGGACGGGGCAGAAGAGCACACAGTCGCTCCCTGTGCGGCCGAGCCAGAAGCAGCAGACGCCTGCAAAGCGGCCACGCGGCAATTCGGTCGCCGCGTCGAGCCTGTCCGCGTCCACTGGCTACTCGACGGGGGCGACGCAGGGTGCCGCCGGGGGGGCCGGGGTCTACAGGCCCGCAGCAGGCGCAGGCGGGGTTCGTCGCAAGGGCGGACGAGAGGAGCGCGCACCAGCACACCGTCGGCCATGCGAACTGCGCCCCCCCGCAGGCGGACAGGCAGGCGGGGCTTCGCTGATGCCGCCTGCGCCGCGGCGGCGCGAACACGCCATCCGCACCCCCCTCCCGCCCCTCCCCTTATCTCAGGCAGCCCTCGGTGTGCCCGAACGCGAGCGGGCGGTGGCGCAGCGCTCCGCCTCGGCGACGCGCGCGCCGATGCCCGTCCACCCCCAGCCCGATCGCAGCCGCCGCTACTCCGAGTTGTACGTCCCCGCTGCCGCCCACGCCCACCATGGCCATGTCCCGCACCACCCTCCGCCGGCTAGCTACAACGGGCATGAGCCGGTACATGTTCATTCCTTCCAGCCGCCGTCGGCGGGTTCGAGGTGCGGGGGACCCGAGTGGACCATCGAGGAGGGGGCGAGCGGGAATGACTGTGAGGGCAGCGGCACCGGCGACAGCGACGAGTACGACGAAGACTCGGAAGGACCGCTCGATCCGCTGGAGGTGCTGGAGAGCTTGTACGACAATGTGCCTCTGCCGCCGTGGATGGCCGAGGCGCTCGACCGCGAGGGAGAGCGCGAGGAGCGTGTGCTGGGGCACGCCGAAGTTCCGGCCCGCGCACATGTCGAGAGCACTGCTCACGCCGCTGGCCCTACCAGTCCCGTGCTGTCGCCGACGTTTCATGTCGCACAGCGCGCCACCAACCCGCCCGTTGACACGGCCGTCCCGCCATCGAGCCCCAGCGGCGTCAGCGGGCGAACGGGACAGTCGAACCCAAAGGACCCACGCTCCCCACACGGCCTGCGTACCCCGATCACACTCCCGTTCCCGCTGCGGCTGCACCGCAGTCCGCGCCAGCCGTCGGCGTCTGACACCCTTGGCAGGGCTGTGAATACCGTGGTGGCAGCCGATGCCGGGGGACACAGCAGGGCGGCCAAGTTTGGGTATCCCTCCGGCACCACCAACGAGCGGAGCGAGCCGTGAGTGCCTGCTGTTGCGTCTCTCGGACCGAGAGCTAGCTAACTAGCCCGCAGCGCCGTGCCGATCCACCAACGCCCGCTCCCGCCCGTGCCGGTTCTTCCGCCGCGGTCCCATGAGGGGCAGCACTCGCCGACCAGCACCCAAGGACACCGCCACTCGTTCCGGCACCGACTCCTGCGTGGCAAACACGCTGGCGACGGTATAGAGACTCGGACGGAGCTGGAGCACCACACTGACGCCGACGCGTACGCCGACGCCGCGGAGGACACCCCGCTGGGTAGTCCCCCGATACCCCGCCCCTTCTCGCCCTCGGCGCCCATCTCTGCGTCCTCGGCGACGGCCTCCACCCCGCTTCGCCACCGGGACCGCGGGCTGCCACTGTCAGCCGCGCCGTCACGCACAGCCTCCACCTCGGCGCTCGGCTCCACATCCGGCTACACCACCGAGGGGAGCTCGGACGCGCTCTCGATCTCGGCGGTCTCCGCGGGGGCCGCGGGGGCCGCGCGCCAGCCCCGCCCCCTCAGCGTCGTCAACCACATCATCCCGCCCGACGAGCGCGCGCGCATCGGCCGCAGGCGCGCCGACTCTGCTAGCTCAACATCGAGCTTCGGCAGCTCGTTCTATTCGCACACCCCAAGCGCCCACGTGCACCCCCTCCTCGTCCCCCGGAGCAGCACGCGCACGCTCGTGCTCCCGCCCGCCGCCCCGTCGCTCCCCGGCTCGCCCTTCGGCGCAGGGTTGCGCGACCGTCCGCTGCCGACCGGGTTCGCACGGCCTGCGGGGCTCAATCCCCCACCCCGTCCGCGGAGCCGCATGCACACGGGTAGCGTCGGCGCCCAGGGCAACCAGGGGCATGGGCGCCTTGACTCGGGCTCGAGCGCGGGCGGTGGCTCTGGCACTGGCACCACCAGCGCGCGCACGGCGTCGATCGTGTCGGTATCGCCGGCGGCACCGCCGTGGCTCGGCATCGAACGGGGCGTGACACTGTTGTAGTTTCTATCGCACAAGTGTATACATCGTAGGAATACAGAGGACGGAGTGGGCCAGGGCCGTTGGCGGGCGGCGTGTTTTAGTTGGTGAATGTTATGTGGTGCTTGTTATGTATGTAGCAGTCGGGGACTTGGCTATGCGTCCCTAGCGCGCGGCTTCTTGGGGGAGGTCTTGTTCGTAGCAGACACAGCGTCGTCGGCTGCAGTTGCCGTGGCTGCTGCGGCTGCCCGCGTGCGCTTTGTCTTGGGCGCACTCGTTCCGGCCACCTCCCGCTTCTCCCTAGACACGACGCGCGACCTTGCGCCTGCAGCTTCGGCGGATGGCGCCTTGGCCCGCGTCGACGCAACTCTGGATGGGCCAGCGCTGGCGCCTACGCCAGGCATACCGCCCGACACGCTGCGCTTGGCAGGTCTCTCGCGCTGCTCGGCGTCGGCCGCGGGGGTTCTGGGGCGTTTCTTGGGCGGCGATACCTTGTTTACAGCGGCGCCCTTGGTTGTGCCATTCGCGGTGACCGGGCGCGCAGTGCGCGTGCGCGCCGGCGGCCGACCAAGACCGAGACCAATGCCCGGAGGTGCAGGCGGCGCACCGGCGGGTCCGGCGCCGGGTGAGTGTGAGTCGCGCGGCAGCGTGCTCGGCGGTGCGGGGAGGCTGGCGAGAAGCAGGGCGGCGGTCGCCTCCGCAGCTCCCGGGGCGGAGCCGGCAGCAGGAGGCCGGCGGGCGGGGGCGCGGCGCACGGGTGCTGACGCTGTGGAAGGTCCTGTCGCAGCAACTGCAGCGGGCTTGGGTGCGGATCCTCTAGCAGTGGCCGCCGACTTGGGCTTCCGCGCTGCTTTTATGATGGGCTCCGGTTCACGCTCGAACGTCTTGCGGCGCTCGGCAATGGCGGGGCTGACGGAGGACGCAGGTGCAGGGACCTTTCTGGTGGTGGCGGGTCTCTCGGCCACCGCGGGTTTCTCCCGTGGAGGTCTGTCTTTGCGTTCGTTTGCCGGTCCAGAAGACAACGAGCAGTTGCGGGCTCTGCGCAGTGCGTCCCGTGGCGACGCCGTGTGGGATACCGCTCGAGACTGCTTCGGGGAGGCGACGCCGTCAGGCTCGCCACCACCGTCGCCGCTCGACCACCCGAACAGAGCGCAGACCACCTGCCACGGGAGGTGGATAAAAAACGCCGCCAGCAGCGCATACACCGAGTGGACAAGAAGGATCGTGAGGTCAATGTGCGTCTCGTGGCGGCGCAGCGCCGGCGCGACAAAGTTCTCAAACAGCATGCCAGAGAGCTGCGGGTGAGCACAGCCACGGACAGGGGACGCTGTTGGGGGACCCACCTGGAAGCGCCAGACGACGAGGATCAGGATGATGAGGGCCTTGACCGACTTGTAGAACGGGAACCAGAATAGGAGCGTATCGGCGGCGATGCCGACCGGCTGCGCGGCGACCTATGGAAGAGTCAGCACAGGGCGGCGGGCGGGCGCGGCGCGTTGCCTCGGCGGGACGCACAAACACAATCCATCCGACGAGACACTGCTTGATGAGCTTGCGGCGCGTCTGCACCCCGATGCGGCGCCCGTTCTGGCGCACCTCGCGCAGAGAACGGAGTGTGTCAACGAGGTTGCACAGGACCCTGTGAGCCAGTCAGCCTAAGCCGACAAGGTGTGCGCGCTAACCAGACCGTGTGCAGCACATTGCCCCGCGAGGCGGTTGAGAGAGCGGCAATACCAAGAGCCGCGCGCGCGTACCGCATCTTGCACGAGTCGGCGAGAATAGCAAGAATACCAGAGTGCAAGAGTGAGAGATGTGTTGATGGCGATGTTGTTGACGTTTGAGCGGAGAGTTGTGGCTGGTGTCACGTGATCCGCACGTGGAAATGACATCGGCAAGCAGATATTTTCCGAGGTCGATCTTGCCGCCTTGCAACCTCTCTCTCTCTCTCTCTCTTTCCAGCGCAACAACATGTCTGCGCACGAAGCAAACCCCATCGCCGTACACGCCGGGGCCACGACGGACTCGGCTGGTCCCGACCTGAAGCGTCCGCGGGAGGACCCGGAGGGCTCCAGCTCGGAGCCAGCGACCAAGAAGCCTCGCGACGATGAGCCGGCACCGATGTCCCCTCCCGCAGGCGCGGCCAAGGTGTTCACACGCCTCCCCTCAGACGTCGCGCCGGCTGTCTCGCGCCTGGGACTTAAGCCTCAGATCCCTGTGCTCCCCAAGTCGCTGGAGCTGGTGACCGGCACCCCGACGGACCTGAGCGCGACGGGCGGCTTTGTCGGCGAGGCCGAGGTCGGAATCATCGAGTATCTCGGCGACCAGGGCTTTGCGGGCGTCAAGGGTGTAATCAAGCAGCGGTGCGTGGTGCGTAGGCGAGGGGTGGGGCTGACCAAAGGTTCACTGATTTCCTCGTCAACGAGGTCTCGCTTGCGGGCGACGTGCTGCATCTCGAGGACATCGGGAAGCCTGTCGAGGCAGACCAGGCTGGGGAGAAGCCAGCTGCTGCCGAGGATGCGGCTGTGGCTGTTGACGCTGATCTGCCTCCCGACCTTCAGTTTGCCCCGCACGCGAACTGGACCACTGCGACGACAACGATGCTCCGCGCTCATTTCTCGGACGAGACGATTGTCGCGCTGCACGCACTGCTGCTCGAGGGCAAGAACTACCGCCCGCCGCAAGACTCTGGGTGGGGCTCGCGGCAGGCGGTGCAGCAGCAGAAGGTCGATGATGAGGAAGCTGCAATGAACCAGGATCTCGCACCGGCCCCGGCACCGGTTGCACAAGGGCGGCAGCGCGGACGGGGGCGCAACAGCGGGCCGCGGCGGGACGCTGTCCCCGACCCACGGGAGGTTGTCTCTGAGGTGGGTGTGGATGGCAAGGCCAGAGGCTAACCATAGGTCATTGAGAGCAAAGACGCGCGGGCGGGGTCGCACGAGGTCATCCGCCGCGCGTTCAGCGGCATCTTCGACTCGTCGGCACGCGAGACGGACAAGGGCCAGCGTGTCGTGATCAAATGGGCCCAAGGCCGCGGAGGACAACAGAGGAAACGTGAGTGAGAACCGTATCCATACCTGCTGACATTCAGCCAAGTCACGCCTCCCTCCGTACATACACTTTACACTGCATAAGACCAACCGTGAGACGCAGGACTGCCTCGGGCATATCAGCCGCATGCTGGGTGTGCACACGCGCGACCTGTCCGTTTGTGGGACCAAGGACAAGCGCGCGGTGACGGTGCAGCGCGTATGCCTGAAGCGCGGCAACCAAACGCTGCAGTCGGTGTGGAACGCGGTCAATGGCATCAAAACTGGGCGGCGGACTGAGGAGGCGGCAGTCATGGAGCGAGGCGAGCGTGGAACCCGCATCGGCGACCTAGCGTACTCACAAAAGCACCTGGCGTTGGGCATGCTCAAGGGCAATCGGTTTACAATTGTGCTGAGGTAAGGCTTTGAGCCATGGTCGAAAGACTAATCTTCAGGAATGTTAGCACCGAGAGCGTAGAGGGCATCGACGCCGCGATGGAGTCGATCCGGGATCGCGGCTTTGTCAACTTCTTCGGCATGCAGCGCTTCGGCACGTCGACAGTGCCGACGCACGTCACCGGCCTGTTCCTGCTGCAGGGCAAGTGGGCGGAGGCGTTGGATTCCGTGCTGTCGCTGCGCGAGGGTGAGCACCCGGACTGCATGCGCGCGCGCCTCGCGTGGCTGGAGGACAAGGATGTGGGCAAGGCGCTCGAGCTCATGCCGCGCCGCGCGGTTGCGGAACGCGCGATCTGGGAACACTGGAAGAAAGGCAACCGCGTCGAGGACAAGCTGGGTGCCTTGGGTTCGGTGCGTTTCGGGAGGTGGAGGTGGGGCTGACACCAGATTCCGCGCAACTTGCGGACCATGTATGTGCATGCGTACCAGAGCTACATCTGGAATCTCGTTGCGTCGGCGCGCATCAAACTCTCGCGGACGTCGCCGCTTGCGGGCGACCTGGTGTTTATGGACGGTGGTGACGATGATGGTGCGTGGGCGACGACAAGCCATGCTAATGCCTTTAGATGTCGACTCGAGACAGGCCGAGTCCTCGTCCGCTAGGGATGTCAAGGAGCTCACCGACGAGGACCTCCCAAACTACACGCTTGCGGACGTGATCCTCCCGCTGCCCGGCTGGAACGTCGAGTACCCCTCCGGCCCGATGCGCAAGCTCTACGACGACATCCTGGCTGCCGACGGCCTCGACCCGACGCGCATGCGGCGTGACCAGCGGTAGGTATCGCGCCCTTGTACTTGGTTGCTGATACCCCAGCGAATACTCGCTCCCCGGCTCGTACCGCAAGCTGATCCACACGCCGGCAAACGTTTCGTGGCAGCACATCCGATACACGGACCCGGACCTGAACCTGTCGCAGTGCGACGAGGACCGCCTTCTGGGCCTGAACGCGCCGGCGGCGGACGACCAGGACGGCAAGTTCCGCGCGCTCAAGATTGAGTGGACGCTGGGGACGAGCTGCTACGCGACGATGGCGCTGCGGGAGATCACGCGGCAGGAGACGGCGACCTGGAACCAGATCAACCTGACGCTCGAGAACGAGGACCAGGCGCACAAGGGAGCGGGTGCTGCGGCGGGAGGTGTGCGAGCGGGGGACGACGCGTGATGCATCTCGATTGAGCAATGTTGCGGAAGCAAAAGTAGCCAGACGCGTCTGATTTTCAGGAGACGCGTCGAAATGGCTGGCTCGACGCGGTCATGTCGCAGGACCCTGTCGCGTTCTGAGGTTCTTGATCTCGCTCCGTGTCTCTCGTCCTCATCCATCCGTCTTGTGGTCCTCCCATCCATCTCCTATCCTTCCCCGTCTCCGGTCCTATCCCCCCGCTTCTGCGCTCCCCGCCAACCCGGCTCTGCTCCTCTCACTTTGCGATCCACACACAATGACCGCGGGCCGCAGAGCGCTCGCGTCCCGCTCCCTCAACCACGACCTCGACGCGCCGCCCAGCGCGCCGTCGCTGTATCCGATATTCCTTGGATGGGCAGAGCGCGTCACAGATACGCAAAGCGCGGGTGACAAATCAGCGGGGACACCCTCCGAGGGACGCAGCAGTAAGCGCGCGCGCGTCGACTCGCATGGGCATTCGCACTCGCTCGCGCATGGCCACGCGCACCACGACGACAAGGACTCGCACGACGGACGCGACGCGCGTACGGATGCACGCAGCATTCCGGACTACTTTACACCGGCCGTTCCGAGACGCAGTGGTGCCGCGAAGGCCAAGCCTCCGTTCCCCCAGCATGAGCCCATCGAAGTCGAGTCCCAGCCGGTCGCGCCGCCCGCGGCCCCAGTATGGCGCCGTCAGCGTCGCCGGTTTGGGTTCACGTATAATCATGGTGAGTGCATGAATGAACGCGCATTCTGACCAGCTTGCAGAGCCAAGGGCGCTCGTGCGGCCGTTCCTCGACACGCTCACCCACTCTGCCACACTGCGCGACACAGTCCTCCTCCCGTCCCTCTCTGACCACGATCGACACTTCGACCCTGTACTCTCCTTGGCGTTTAACGGCACCGCTAAGCGGTACACCGAGGCCGAGGCGGATGGTACGGGCGCGCACCGCCGCCTCGCAATCGGCGGCGAGGAGGGGTATGTCAAGATTGTGAATGTGGACGCGACGGACGGGGACGCGCGCGCCGTCGCGTGGTGGCGGCCGCATCACAATGCCCTTTTCGACATGCAGTGGGCAGCGGACGACAGATGGCTCGTGAGCATCCCGTGGGCTGAACAGGACAGCGCTTACAATTGCAGCTGACCGGGTCTGCGGACCAGACGCTCCGCATCCATGACATGGCCGCCGCCGACCCAAGGCTGCTGGCCACTCTCCACGGACACACGTCGACGATAAAGGCGACGGCGTTTCTCGACCCGTCGCGCGGCAGCGGTGCCGCCGCGCCGTGGAACATCATTGCGTCTGGTGGGCGGGACGGCAACATCCACATCTACGACACCCGCTGCCAGGGCATCCCGCTGGCGGACTGTGAGCCGGTGGAGAATGGGCCGCCTCGGCGGCGTTCGGCGCGCGCACGTCCGCCCCCGCCAGAAGGACCTGCGGCGCTGCAGCCCGTGCTCACGCTCCGGCAGCCTCATAATGCCGCTGCTGGCCGTCGTGCGGAGGTGAGTGCTCCAACCCCCTGTTTCGCACCTGTGGTGATGCTGACGCCTCAGCGCTCCGTTACCCGTACCATCACGAGCCTCGTCGCGCTGCAATGCATGCCTGGCATCCTCGCCTCGGGTGGGACGTACGACGGCGTCGTCAAGCTGTGGGACATCCGCAGCCCCGAGCCCACCTCGTCGCTGCGTCCCAAAGCGCTCCCGTACGGCGTACTCCCCGATCCGACGACCTATGGCCCGTCCGCCGCCCGCCGCGGCCGCTCTGTCAATGCCCTCTGCGAGCAGCCGACCACGGGTGACCTGTATGCCCTCTGCGGTGACTCGAAGGTGCACGTGCTCCGTCCCGCTGCCGCCCGCCAGGGCTGGGCGACACCCGCCGACGCGATCGTCCCCCGCAAGCTGCTGCACCCCGAGCTCCTCGTCAAGAGCTTTTACGTGCGCATGGCGCTGTCGCCTGACGGGCGACACCTCGCCGCGGGCTCGCATAACGGCGGCGTCATGACGTGGGACCTCGACGCGGCGCCAAGGCGTACTCCTTGTGCCGACCTGTGCCGGGAGAACGACGTGCACGTGGCAACGCGCTTGATGCTGACGCAGTCTGCTGGCGGAGCAGCTGCGGGAATGCCAGATACCTGGGCGGGCGAGATGCCCGAGGTCAATGCCGTCGACTGGGGCAAGGACATGGTGGGTGCTGAGCGTTGCTGGGGGCCGTGTCTGTGCGATTCTGACTCTGCCAGCTTGCTGCGTCTTCCACCGACTCTGTCAACCGTATCTGGAGGGCCAAGGATGTCTAATGCCTGGTTTCCGGCCATGCTGCGCGCTCTGTACTCGACAGCGGCTCTCGTCTCGACGTCTGCCGCTTCTGCCACCTGCCACATCCAGGCTCGTTCTCGTTCTGGGTCTGTATTACGTAATAGTTACCACCACACATATACCTCAGATTGCTAGCCCTCTACTGCTGGGAAACAGCTGCCCCGAGGCCGTATGCATGCATGTACACAGTCCTATGCCGCGCATGTTCCTTTCGGAGGCGGGGTTGTCAAGGCCATGCTTGGGGTGTCGAGGATGCCGTGCCGCGGCGACGGATGTGGGCGGATGTGGAGGATGTGGAGGACATGGTCCGTTTCAGCATCTCTCACTCTCTGTCTCGCATCCCATCGTCCCCTCGCTGCCATCAGACGACATCCACATCGGCCCTCGTACACAACCACACTTGACTTGTTCCCTATCTCGGCCGAGATCTGACTCCTCCGCCCAGAAATGGCCCTGGCATTGCCGGGAACAGCAAAGCAGCGGCCGCTGGCGCTGCCGGGGACACCCGCCGCATCCTCCCCCGCTCCCTCCGTCGCGCCCTCGATCTCCGGCGCCCGGCGCGCCGGCTCTATACCCGGCCCCGGAACCGGGCGCGCGTCGGCGTCACCTGAGCCTGACGCAGACGGCGAGGCCGACGACGCGGAAGGTGAAGACGACGGCGAGGAGGAGGACGGCGGCGGGCCTAAAAAGGCCAAGAGCAAGAAGAAGAAGGCGCCAGGAGGCGGGGCAGGCGGAGGGGGAGGGGAGGGCAGCAAGGTCGAGTACAAGTATACGAACGAGATTGCGCAGATGGTAGGTCTCAGAGGAAAGGCGATGGATGAGAGAGAGAGACTTTCGGCTGACATGGGCAGATGTTCGTGTTTGGCGAGGTGCAGGATCCGCTGCCTGAGACGGTCCACTTGGTCGAGGATATTGTGCGCGGGCAGATTATCGAGATTGTACGTGCGGCACTGATATGCGCTGTGCGGAGCGGCTGACGCTGTATCTAGGTGACCCGCGCGCGGCTCCTCACTCATCTCCGTTCGGCGCGCTTCCTCTCTGCCGAAGATCTGATCTTTTTGATCCGGGACGACCGCGGCAAGGTCAACAGGCTGCGGACGTACCTGAGCTGGAAGGACGTCCGCAAGCGTGCAAAGGAGGAGGAGGAGGGCGAGAGCGTCGAGGTGGATGATGCCGGTGCGTGCCCGCCGCCGCTTCGGGTGGGAGCGCGAGCGCTGATGGTGTCCCAGACAAAACCGCGATTAAGGGCCGCAAACCGATCGTCAAGCTGTCGTGGGAGCTGCTGACGCCGTTTTCTGACTTTCTGCGCGGATTGCCGACGCAGCAGAATCGCGCAGAAGAGGACGAGGACGAGGATGAGGATGAGATGCAGGCACATCACGACAGCATGCAACGGCTGAGGGTGCGTTCTCTTCAAGGCGGCATGACCGTAAACGAGTGGATGCTGACGGGCCGTAGGATGCCGATGAAATCACAAAGAAGATGACCAAGGACGAGTACGTCCACTACTCGGACTGTCGGCAGGCCTCGTTCACCTACCGCAAGGGTGGGTCCCTCTCTCCTCCAAGTGCCCACTGACCCCCAGCCCGTCGCTTCCGTGACTTTATCAACTTTAGCGCATACCTCGACGTGCGCCCCAACGACGATATTATCGACATTCTCGGCTTCCTGGCGTTCGAGATGGTGCGCTCCCTCTGCGTCACGGCGCTCGAGGTGCGCGACCAGCTGGAGAAGAGCGCGACCGGCGAGGGGGGCGCGGGCCGCAAGCGCGGCCTCGGCGCGAATGAGAGCGCCGCAGCCAAGCGCGCGCGCCTCGCGGCCGACGCCAGCGCGCCGCGGTCCATATTTGCGCCTCCGCCGAGCGCGCGCCGGCCGCTGCTCCCCTCCCATGTGCTCGAGGCGTTTGCCCAGATCCAGCGCAAGCAGACGAGTAACCGGATGAGCGGGATGCGCAACTGGCGCGGCGGCATCTCGCGTGGGCGTGTCGCCTTGGTGTAATGTTTACGCACGCGTATCCGCTGCGCTGCACTCCGCATCTGCACCTGCATCCCGTATTCTGTTCTAGCTGTTCTGCTCCATCCGTACCCTGTTGTAAATCTACACATGAATGTGACCGCTGTACATAACCCTGCGCTCGCGCTTGTTTCTATACTCTCGCTCGCTCCCGCGGGGCTAGTCCTCCTCCATGCCTTCCTCGAGCGCGGCCTTTGCCTTCTGCTCGGCCTCGGCGAGGAGTGCCTCGGGAACGGCGCGGTGCTTACCACCAGTCTCTGGGCTGACCCACGTCATCTCGAGCTCAAAGTCCTTGTCTTTGTTGTCGTCGTGCACGAGGTAAATGCTGAGAGGGTCAGTCGGAGCTTTCTCTTTCCGTTCTGCACTGAGCGGCGCGGGCAGCGTTCTCTCCGCGCTTACGCCTGGCGGCGACTCACATGCGCGCAATCTCCAGCACGGCCTCGCGACAGGTGAGCGACGCGCCGCCGTCCGCCTCGCGCGCGACAAGCTTCTCGAGCTCCGTCTTTGCGAGCGCCTTGCCCTTGCCGATCGCGCACGCGCGGTACCCGTAGAACACGCCCGAGGGCTCGACGCAAAAGAGGCGCGGGCCTGTCTTGTCGACGCCGGCGACGAGCGAGGACACACCGAACGGGCGGACGCTGCCGTAGCATGTGTACGCCTGGACGTAGCCCGACAGGCGGTTGGAAAGAATCTGCGTGTGAGTATGGGTCTGTCCGCTTGGAGGCGCGGCCAAGCAGGGAAGATGGACGATTGCCAGCGGCATCTTTCGTCTTACAGCCTTCGCCTGCAATGGGTAGGCGCGCGCGCGCGCTCTGCGGGATTGCAAACACACCTGGACAGTCACGGGGGCAGAGTAGTTGTCGCGGAAGCTGGCGGCCTCGTCGCGCAGCCGGCTCGCGAGGTGCTTGCCGTCCGCCAGGAGCCCCGCCGTTGCGAGGCCAATGTGATCGTCTACGCTCTGTATCCTGCGGTTGCTTCCCTTGACGAGCAGCTTGGAGTGAAGGAGGCGCTCGACGCCGAGGACGACGCCGTCGCTGCATCGCAGGCCGACGGCGACGCTGCGCGGGTGTAAGCAGATGGGAGGGACGCGGAGAGCAGCGGGCAGGGGTGCGCCTGCGGCGCCGGACGACGTACCCTGCGGCCTCGACGGCCTTGTTGGCGTACTCGACCTGGAAGAGGCGGCCGTCGGGGGAGTAGGTCGAGACGGACAGGTCGTAGCCTGTGCCGATGGAGGACATGGTGGGCTGGGGCGGCGGGGCGGGCGGTTGAGAGGGTCGAGGGTGCGCAGTACGACGGGGATCCGACGGGAGAGGTTGCTCTGCGAGCTGGCTGTTGGAGGGTGGTTGGAGACTGGCCGCGAGGATGTTGATGGTCACGACGATGATGATGATGATGCGTGCTTGGTGGAGGCTGGGGGACGCGCGGCGGTGGACTGGTGTGCCTCGCCCACGTGGCAAGGGATGTCGCCGAAACGCCGAGCCCCGAACTCCACCTCCATCCCCTCCACTCTCCCGATCTCTGCATCCATCGCGAGCATCGTCTTGCCATCAACCCATTGTCCACGATGCGCATGAATCAAGACACCATCATCTGCGGCGACAAGGTCGTCCTCGTCCCGTACAGGTACGGAACCAGCTTACTATTAACGCCGTCTGACCCGTCGTAGAAAGGAGCATGTCCCCGTGCGCTAATCGCCGAGACGCCGCCGCGCCGTCAACCGGCTGTGGCACGGCAGCACGCTGACGCTCTGACTCTAGACATACCACGAGTGGATGAAGTCGCCCGAGCTGCTGGCGCAGACCGCCTCGGAGCCGCTCAGCTTTGAGGAGGAGCTCGAGATGCAGCGTGAGCCGCATCGCGACGTGAGCCCCCTCGCACGCCACTAACACGCGCACAGGCAAATGGCAAGAGGACGAGGACAGCGCGTATAGTCCCTTGGCGGCAGAGCTAAGCAGAGCTAATGGCAGAACTGACATTTATCGTCCTCGCACGCGTCGGGGGCGTGGAACGCACGGTGCTGACGCCCGCCGAGGTCGCCGCCTGCCCGATGGTCGGGGACGTCAACCTCTTCCTCCCTGAGGGGCCGCGGGCGGACGTCGAGTGCGAGATCATGATTGCCGGTGAGCAAGGGCGAGCGCTGGGGCCGGGAGATGAGCAGCGGCGAGGCGCAGCGCCCTGACGTGCAGACCCGGCGTACCGTGGTAAAGGCCTGGCATACGAGGCATTGACCCTTTTGTGAGTCGGCAAGGCTGCAAGGCGCCATCCCTCGGCGCCGGTGGGAGCAACACACTGACTGAGCCAAGCCTGACATATGTCGTGCGCGGCCCGCTCAGCATCGCGCCCACGCAGCTGATTGCGCGCATCGGGGCCTCGAACACGGCGAGCGTGCGGCTGTTTGAGCGGCTGGGTTTTGGGCGGGTCAAGCTGGTCAAGGTGTTTGACGAACTCGAGATGCGGTGGGGGTGGACGAGCACCGGGGAGGGAGAGGAGGATGGCAAGGGAAGTGCTGAGGGAGAGTGGCCTGTCGAGTCGGTTGCGGAGCGGGTTGGGCGGTATTCTGGTGCTGCCGCGGAGTAGATGCAGCCATAGAGCAGGCTCCGACTGTGCTGTTGCCGTAATCAGTAGAGAGCATGCCCGCCTGTCATCAATAGAGCATACCCAATGGCAAATTATACGTGGGCAATGTGGGGTCTAGCGCTTGGCTCGGCCGTCGAGCGAGCCCAACGTCTTCTGCAAGCTTTCAGAGTATCGTTGAGAGTGACGTTCTGGCAGCATCACCTTGTGCGTCCTTTCTGCAAATGTAGTCTCATGTCACTGCCGCCCCACTCTGCTCGCGCCTCCCCCGGCCACAGTGGGACTCCATTGTCAGGTAGACGGCGCTTCACAACCAGCCAACCTCGCCATGCCCGGATCGTGATATTTTTGTCAACAGCCTTCTATCCGCAACCTCGCTGCGCACGCCGCTGCGCGCCCTGCTCTCAGCCCCTTCCCACGTCAGCAACGCATACTCCGTCCCGCAACTGCCTGTCAGACGCGGCACCCATGTCGATCCTCCCGTTCGCCAGCGGCCAGTCAGTCCCACCTGACCCCATCCCCCGTGTAGGTTCTATGATCAATTCATTCCCATGCTCATGCTGCTGCTGCTGTTATCCGCCTGCGACGGTGCGCTACTCGTGCACGAGCCCGAGGTTGACGATAACGCCCGTGGCGGCCTTTTCCGCGACTTTGCGGGCGTCGGCGCCGTCACGCGCCTGCTGCTGGACAAAGTGCGCCTTGATCTCCTTGGCGCGCGCGATCTGGGTGGTCAGCAGATGCCACTTGGGGCGGGCTGGCTCTTGGGGTCTGATCATGGCCATGGTCTGGTGCCAGTCAAACCCGTCGCGGCATCCCTGGCTAAGTCTGGTCCGAGTCCGCGCCGCCTCCTCCAACCTCCGACCCAAGCCGAGCCAGGCTCCTTTTGCCCCCGCCCACGACGTCGCCCAGCGCCAGCGCGCGCGCTACCCACCTCCTTCGTGCGGTGCAGGCACTCGAGGTAGTCCTCCTTCTGGTTGACGCACTCGGCGGGCGCGTCGGCGTTGGCGTAGCACTTGCTAAACTCCTGCCAGTGCGCAAAGCAGCGGGTGCGACCTGGAAGCGTCAGTGGGCGGAACTAGGCGCGGGGGTCCGAGGCCTCCGCAGCAAGGCGCAGGCGCGGAACGTACCGCCGGTGTAACCGAAACCAGACTGCCATGTCAGTCAAGCGCACGAAGGGACGGAGCGGGCGACGGCCAGGACGCACCATTGCTACGAGACTCTAGAACGGGGCGTGGGTGGCAAGACGGGGGGCAGGTATCCGGGGGACGGCGGATACGAATACGCAGGATGACGGCGGGGTCGAGCGGCGAGATGGGGTGAGAGGGGGTCGAGGATGGGGCTCGGGGCTGTTGATGAGAGATGTATGTTGAATGACTTGAGCCGCATTGGCAGACGGAGACGAGCCGCAGGATGGGTCTCTGATAAGGGGCGGGGGAGGAATGACACGTATTTGAACTGTGATTACATAAGGTTCCATCTGCCCACCGCACGCCATTATTCATGCAATTCAGACAGTCTCACTGCGCGACGCTGCTGCGGCCCACCACATGGATGCGGCGAGCAATATATTCGAGCTGGGAGCATGTAGATGTAGACATGTAGCGAGGCTGAACCTCAGAGTGGTCCAGGTCAGGCAGGGTGGGAAGAGGGCAGCCTGTACGACGCAAGTGCTCCCCATCCAAGGTGTCAACGTTCACCGCCTCGCGAATTGCAACGACAGCTGGCAGCACGGTCATGATCATCACATTATACACCACCCATCTCCCTGGCTTCCCAGTGCGTCGGCGCTCGCCCACATGAGTCTCCCTACGCGCTCGCCATCTCCTGGCCCGCACCTACGCAATGGCCTCGACATACTGCTTGCGCGCGACACGCTCGTCCGTGCCCTCGGCGGCACGCGAGAAGGGCGTCCACTGCGGCTCGTCCTGGAACAGCCGCATCGCAGTGATCGTGTTGCCCTCGTCGACCGTGAAGCGGTGGTAAATGCTGGGCGCGTCAGATGCCGCACCGCTCCGCTTTGACGCGTCCAACTCACCCTGCAGGGAGCACGACGAGGTCCCCGCTCTCCATTGCGATACGGATCCATCGCTTGTCGAGCGCATCTGCGGGTCAGTGACATTGTCGTGTCGCCGAGCACATACCGCGCACATCGAAGAAGCCCGAGCCGCCAACGATGAAGCGGATCTCCTCGTCGTCGTGCAGGTGCCTAGGAGGTCAGTGTTTCCGCTCCGGTCCGGCAGGCCGAGACCTACTCGTCAAAGAACTGGCGGATCTTGGACTCGTACGCCTCGCCGAGGCCCGCGGGCGTCACATTGATCTGGTCGCGCTATGGGTCAGCCTCTGTGTGCTGCGCCTTGCGGAGTTGCGCGCCTGCGACCTGACCTACGTTCTTGTACCCCCTCTCCTTGGCAAACACATCAATATCATTCTTCCACGCGCCGGCCTCGTCGATAGGGATGGACTTGTAGATGACGCCGAGGGCTGCGAGCGTGTCGAGCGGGACGATCTCGCCCGAGTCGTGTGCGAGACGCTGGTCTCCGCTGCGGACGATGAGCTGTGGGACGCGGCGCGTGTGCTCACGGGATGTCGTCGTAGATGTATGCCTTCATGGTGGTGTGGGCGATGTGGTGGTGGGGTGGGAGATTGTGACAAACGTTTGTGGGCTGATTCCCCGATCCCGGAGGGGGGATCGACGGCGACGGATTTGAGCGGGGCGGGAGGCGATTACGTCAGATGGCGCAACTTTGCATTTGAATTACGCGTCAAGGGAAATCCTAATCGCAGGGGTGGATTAGAAGAATTTGTAATCGGCTGCCACCACGGCGACGGAACCAAACCGTCGCCGCGACGTGAGTGACTTTTGCCACCCAACAGGTCGGAAGCCACAAACAAAACATTGCTGGCACGACCCGCTTCATCCACATCCAACACCACCATGGCCTCGTCCTCTGACCAGTCGTCCGCATACACGCTCCGCGAGAAGCTCGGAACAGGAAGCTTCGGAACAGTATGGAAGGCGTACGTCCTCTCCCCCCCTCAGGCTCGGGCTCACTCCAGCGTCCACAACGTGACCAACCGGGTCGTCGCCATCAAGATGATTGGTGTGTTGGCTGCCTGCCGCCGCGGTGTTGCCTCGGTCCTAACGCCCAGACCTCGAGTCTACAGAAGACGACATCAACGAGATCCAGGCCGAAATCGCCCACCTCTCGACCTGCTCGTCGGACCAGATCACGCGCTACTATGGCAGCTTTGTCAAGGGGTACCGCCTCTGGATCGTCATGGAGTACCTCGCGGGTGGCAGCTGTCTCGACCTGGTGCGTGTCGAGATACGCCAGAGGGAGCGCGCGCTTATCCCCCACAGTTGAAGCCAGGTGTGTTCACCGAGGCGCAGATTGCCATTGTCTGCAGGGAGATCCTGCTCGGGCTGCAGTACCTGCAGCAGCAGAGCAAAATCCACCGCGATATCAAGGCGGCCAACATTCTCCTCTCCGCAAGCGGGGATGTCAAGCTGGGTGAGTGCCGCGCGCTGTGGTCCTCCTGTCCGCACTAACCCACAGCCGACTTTGGCGTCGCGGCACAGCTGAGCTCGCACAAGTCGCAGAGACACACGTTTGTCGGCACGCCGTTCTGGATGGCACCCGAGGTCATCCGGCAGGCAGGCTACGACGCGCGCGCAGACATTTGGTCGCTGGGAATCACGGCGATTGAGATGGCAAAGGGCGAACCGCCACTCGCAGAGAACCACCCGATGAAGGTGCTGTTCCTGATTCCCAAGGCGGACGCGCCGCGACTCGAGGGCCCGGCGTGGAGCAAGCACTTTTGCGACTTTGTCGCCGCGTGTCTGCAAAAGGACCCGAACAGGGTGGGTTGGGTTGGGAAAATAGGGGGATGACATGGGTCGCTTCGCGGCAGCGGAGGAATCGGTGTGGCGCTAACGCCCCGTCAGCGCGCGACGGCCAAGGAGCTTTTGCGGCACCCATTTATCCGCTCTGCGAGGGGCACGGATGACTTGGCGCAGCTGGTGCGCCGGTACGAGGCATGGAAGGAGCAGCACACCAAGCCGGCAGCTGCGGGCCCGGACTACAGCACGATCATGAACGCGACTGTAAAGTCGACGTGGGACTTTGACGAGACGATCCGGGGCACCATCAAGGGGGCCCCGGTGGCGCTCGACCTCGCTGACATGGAGGCGGAGAGGGATGACAAGGAGGATGTGAACGAATGCGTGCTCGAGCGGCGCGCGGACCCCGTGGCCGCTTCCGAGCTGTCGTCTCCGACGGTCAAGCGGCGCCCGTCTGTGCCAGGCGACAAGGAGGAGGGGTAAGCGCGGTGTGGCATGCCGGGCCGTGCTGACGCCCAGAGCGGCGACGATTCGGCCCCGGAAGACGCCTGCGGCTGCGCCGGTGCCTTCAGAAGCAGACGCTGGGTTCAATGCCACCTCCACCTCGGCGGATCTCGTGGGTACCCGCTCTGCTGCACATGAAGGGCACGCACGCTCTTCTGCACATGAAGGACACGCAGACACGCCCCGCTGGCGTGTCGCAGACATGCACATGTGTGCACAGACGGCGGCTGACACCGCAGATGGCCGACCCAAGCCCGCAGACACAAGAGTCTATCCGGATGATCCAACAGGGCCTCGAGGGGCTCGGCGGCAGGGACCCCGAACTGGTTGCGCGCCTGGTGCAGCAGCTGCTGCCCAAGGCGGCGATCCACGGCTACCGCGCGGGCAGCGACGCGATGGTCGCCGGGGGCTGCGGCGACGACCTCGTGCGGACGCGCAGCCCTCTTGCCGAGCTGCTGTACGAGCGATGTAAGTGCGCGGAAGAGCCTGCGAGTGTGTGAGCGCGTGTGCGGGAGCTGACCCGTCCGCAGGGCTCGACGGGCTGCGGGTCAAGGTGGGGGCCATGTGATGTACAGGAAGCGCCGTTGTATGCATGTCGCGCATGTCGCTGCGCTTTAGCGAGGCCCTCTCGGCAATAATGCGAGCGCGGTGGTTGGACGAGATGCTGTCGGCGACTCGCCGACGGGTGCGGAGCAGAGTCGTCGGCCGGGCGGGGTCGGGTGGAGGCGGCGGTGACGCAGTGGCGATCGTTTTTGCTCCCGCGCCCCCCGCGAGCCCCTCCTCGCCGTCGTCGTCGGCGGTGTGTTGCCTCTTCTCATCTTCCCATCCATCGCCCACATCCCCGTCGCCGTCGCCAGCCATGTCCAAGCCAAAGCCAGGCCTCGGGAAGGGCATCGCGCGCACCCTCGCGCACTCGCACGCTGGCCTCCCCGCGCCCGCGCCGATTCCCGCCATCCACTCGTACCCCGCCGCTGCTGCCGCTGCTGCTGCTGCCGCCGCCGCCGCCGCAGCAGCAGCTGGCCCCATTACCGTCGCCCCCACCCCGTCCCGCGCCCTCTCCGCCGCCGCCGTCCACCGCGCAGCACACGCCCCCTGGCAGTCGGCGTGCACCAGCGCCGCAGCAGCTGCCGCCGCCGGCGTGCAGCTGCCGTTATGGGACGCCCCCGTCGCCAGCGCCGTCGAGTTTGGCCGCCGCTCTTACGTCACAGCATCCCTCGCACGCAGCGCCCTGCACCTCGAGCCGCCGGCGACCCCAACACCACCGCCGCTGGCGACCGCCGCCGCAGCGGCCGCAGGCATCACCATTGGCAGCAGCTCCGTCTCCGGAATAGCCGCAAGCAGCAGCGCCGCGTCGTATTCCTTACCGGGCTATCTCCCGCCGTCGCTCCTCTTTGACCGGCCGCGGGGAGCGCCGGGGTTGGGACCTGGCCCTGGCCCCAACCCCGATCCCGGTCCCACCCCGTTCCCAGAGTTTTCTTTCCCGCCGCCGCCCCCGCCGCCGCCGCCGCTCGTCCCCGCCGTCCTGCGCGCGCCGTCGCCGCCGCACACCGCCAAGCAGCCGCGCTCCCAGGCGGCGCACGGCACCGTGCTCTCCCCCTCCCTCGAGTCGAGCAAGGACGCGCAGCAGACCCCCGCGGGGAGCAGCTTTACGTTTCTCGGCGCGCTCCGCCCAGATCCCGTGCGCATCGGCGACGCCGGCGCGCTGCCGGACCCGAACGGGCTCAACCTCTACTCGTCCAATCTCGTCTTCCACCTCGGCGCGAGCGGGTGTCCAAAGGAGCGCATGGGGACACCCCCGCGCCGCGAGCCCTCCCGCCAGCCCCCGCCGCCCCGTCCCCGCTCTTTTGTGCTGCCGGACGTGACCCCGCCGACGACCCTCCAGAGCACCGCGGTGGGCGAGGACGCGTACTTTGCCCGTCTCGACGGCGTGTGTGTCGCTGACGGCGTCGGCGGCTGGAGCCGTGCCGGCAAGGGGCCCGCAGACCCCGGCCGCTGGTCCCGCCTGTTGACGCACTACTGCGAGGAGGAGGTCGCGCGTTGGTGGGCCGGCGCCGAGGACTATATGACGAGCGAGCGCGACGACGACGCCGCCGCCGTCGCTGGCTGGGCCGCGCGCGCCTGGAAGCGCAGCACCGAGGGCGGGCGTCACCGCCGCCCCCTGGATCCGGTCGAGATTATGCAGAAGGGCTTTGAGAAGTGTCTGGCGTGTGCCGCCGCAGAGGTGAGTAAACAGCATCAGTTGTAGCCAAAACTGCCGAGCGTGCCTAACTCCTCCTCGCAGGGCATCTACGGCTCTTCAACCTGCCTCCTCGCATTGCTGCACCACAGCACGCTCCTCATCGCCAACGTCGGCGACTGCTCGCTCCTCCTCATCCGACGCGGCGAGGTCGTCTTCCGCACGTCCGAGATGCAGCACGCGTTCAACTTTCCTCTCCAACTAGGCACGCATAGCCGGGACGAGCCGATGAAGGATGCGCGGCGGTACGACGTCGCGGTCGAGAAGGAGGATGTGGTCATTGTCGGGAGTGACGGCCTGATGGACAATTTGGTAAGTTCACCACCTCAAGGCCGGCCGGCCGCGAGGCGCGCGCGTCGGTTGCGACAGTGCTGATTTGTTTTGCAGTTTGACGAGGACATTCTCGACACGCTCTCCGAGTTCGCGCCGCCAGACGGGCAGCCGTCGAGCCTCCCGCCCTTCTCGCCGCAGGCCGTCTCGGACGCGCTGCGCGACAAGGCGCGCGCCGTTTCGGAACAGATGAGTGCGACGACACCATTCATGATGCGCGCGATTGAGGAGGGTATCGACTTCGTCGGCGGAAAGCGCGACGACATTAGCGTGCTGGTCGGTGTTGTCGGCGATCGGGGAGGCGCCGAGTTGACGCTCGAGACGGGCACCGGAGCGAGTTTGGCGGGTAGTGGTCCTTAGAGAACGAGAGCGAGAAGCAAACCGATACGGAGGCGCTCAGGCGCATACGAGAGCAAGACTGTAAGCAGGGCAGCAAGAGCCAGAGTCGAGCCAGAAGTTGGCACAAGAGAGAAAAAACAGTGAAACGGTTGTTTTCTCTTTTTTTCCTTTTCTTCTTCTTACATTGACGAGTTGTATGATGCATTGTGTTGTTGTCTAGAGTCTACAGTGGAGTGTGTTTGGTGCCATTCTGTCCGCGTGCCCGGTTTCCGATCAATCCTTGTATGAGGTCCACCTGCTAATGGTCCTCGCTCGTCGCGTCTGCCGCCCCTGCGCCTTGCAGCTGCGTGCGCCTTGCGGCCTACTTTCGCTCCGACCCGAGATATCGCCCGACACCCTCGTAGCACGCGATCATGAGCCCACAAGCTGGTGCCACTTTTGCGCATCGCGGGACAACACCGGCAAACAGCGCGCGCCACCCCTCGCTCCGCACGACGTGTGCCGCGAGCGGGAGCGTGCTGGCGCGGTGGCGGAGCGCCTCGGGGGCGCAGTCCTTGGACGGTGTGAAGACTTGGCGGCGGGTCTTGAGGACGTCGAATGGCTGGGTGAAGAGAGCGGAGATTGTGCCACTCAGTGCCCCAGAGACGAATGACGTTGCGAGCGGGGAGAGGGTGATGGATGTGTCGGGCGAGTTGAGGTAGGACTTGATTACCTCGAAGCCAGCCCAGTACAGACCTGCCGTTGTCAGTCAAAACACCAAAGTGAGCTGCACACCGGGGCGGCGCGCTTCGCGGCGGCGGCGACGACTTACCAGAAAAAGGAACATCGCGCCACAGTGTCGGTCCCAGACCGCGCCAGAGGACGGTCACACCCTTGTCGCGCACGAGCTGCACCATCTCGCGTCCTGTTGAGCCATACGTCGGCGGGGGGCGGTCCGCTGCGGGGGTCAGTAAACATTGCAGTTGGCTTTCGCGTCCGCGGCCTATGCCACCTGGAGCACTCACGTTGCGGCAGCGCCTGGAGACGGGTGCGGAACATTTCAATGGGGGAGATGATGGTTGCGCTCAGCGTGCGCGCGAGCGAGCCGGCGACGAGGGGGGCAGGCGTGAGGGTTGCGCTCGGCGCGGAAGTGAACACGGGGGTGAGTTGCGAGAGCAGGTACTCGTAGCCGAGCATGTAGATGGCGGACGACGGGATAGACATGGTTCTGGGACCGTCAGCGCGATAATGCGATTTCACTCGGCCGCTGGGACTCACAATGTGGTGCCGACGCCCTTCCACAAGCCGCGCAGCCCGGCCTCCCGCTTGACGGCGACAATCTCGCCCCAGAACCCCGTGTTCGTCGTGGCGAGCGCGGCACGAAGGCTTCCTTTCGGTCCGAGAAGGCCACGGCTCAGCCCCTCTTCAAACGACATGGCCTCGCCCCAAATGCCCGCCCATTTGGACGGGTGATAGCAGCCGTGCGGTGCGGGTACGGTCATGGCGCTGGCTGGCGCTGGTGCAGCACGTGGGGGAGACGCGCCAGGAAGGGTGGATGTACCGCAGATAACGTTGGACGATGCTGCTGCGGTTGCGGCCGAGTTCAGCAGGGGGGTCTGGCAGCACTCGATTGGCGGGGGAAGGAACTCTGGGCGCAGGTGGGGCTGGACCGTCTGCAGCCGCGTCTTGAGCACGTCGAATGGGGTCACTGTGGTGTGAGGAGGAGGTGGGGGGAGAGGGTCGCGGCGGCGCCCGCAGACTCACTCAGTAGACTTGTCGCCATGGCGCCCGTCATGGCCGCGGCGGCCTTGGCGCCAAACGGGCCGATGACGGAGGCTGCGGAACTCGGGGGTGGGGATCGTGATGAGTCGGAATCCGAGTCGGACGAGGCGCGTGTGACTGCCGCCTTGGACGAGCCTGCCTCTGGCCAGTCAAAGTCGGGGGCGAGGTCGTGGGCAGCGTCTGGGATGGCGGGGTCTTCGAGGTCGATTGCGCCCATGGTGAGTGTGGGGCGAGAGAGAGAGACAGAGAGCGGAGAGGGGTCGACAAAAGAACAACAGAGAAATATGCGATGGTCGAGCGATATATTTTACCCACTTTTCCAAGAAAAAGACGATGACGAGCACGAGACGTCCGGCATCTTGGTGATGGAATAGACAAGCACCCCACGGCGGCCGCTGCTTATGTAACCCCGCGGCCCTATTACCAATTGGACGGGGATTAGCGGAATCAATTCCCGCGGCAAGTCCAGTCAACCCCCGCCTTGCAGCCGCTCTTGGCCCCCCTTTTGACAACAACAGCGTTGCCCCCGTCCTCCATTTCATGTCCTCATCCACATCCACCATCCGCATCCATCCACTACCCGCATCCACATCCATACCCTCCCGGCCTCCGCCATTCCCCGCCGCGACTCCGCGCACGACGCACAATGTCATCCGCCGCCGCCGCCCCCCCGCGCCCGCCGCTCGCCGAGCTCTCCATCGCCATGTTCCTCTATCCCCCGAACGGCGGCCATCCCAACGTCCCCCACAAACCCGCCGCCCTGTGCCCGCCATCCCCCGTCTCCCTGCCCCTCAAGCGGCCCCTGCCCATCGGCGACGGCAGCGCAGGTGCAAGCGGGAGCGCCTCGGCCTCGGCCAGCGCCAGCACCAGTGGATCGGGTACGCCGCCCGCGTCCCCACAGCTCAAGCGCCGCACGCCACGCGCCTCCCTCGCAGACGACGAGCTTGGCGTGGGCAAGTCGCCCGCGCGCCGTCTCTTCACCGACGCCCCGTCTTCCCCCTCAGCACCGTGCGTAGCACCCCCCTGGGCTCTTGGCGCTCTGCAGGACTTGTCTGACGTGTTTCCCAGGTATCACCGCAGCCCAACGACGACCGCTGGCGCTGGCGCTCGCGCAAGCGAAGGCGCACCCCCCATCACGCCCCACCCACACACGCACGGCGCGAGCCCGCTCGCCCCGTCCCCACCGCTCGTACCCCGGCGATCCAGCCGCCTGGCGTCGCAGCGCGACCGCGAGGGGCAGAGCAACGCGGTCATCACTAGCCACAGCAACGGTGCCAGCGCCAGCAGCCGGCCATACCCCTCGTCCCGCCCCGCGCGTTCCACATCGATGCCATTAGGCCCCTCTTCACACTCGCACCCGACCACCCCGGGCTCCAGCGCGAGCGCCAGCGGTTTCGGTACCGCCGACCCCGGCTTCTCCATCCTCGCCGACGACGATCCTCGGGCCCGCACGTACACAACGACGCACAGGCGCACAGCCCAACGGACCTGGCCAGGCGGCGATGAGGAGAACGTTCCCCCGCCGCCACAGGCAGACCCGTACGGCGATGTGCTCATGGGCCCACCACCAGTGCCGGGGCCGATGCCCGGCTCGGGTCCGCGCCGCAGGGAGCGGAGCAAGTTGTGTCTCGTCGCCGCCTCGGCATCCGCATCTGTTACGTGTGCGCCCCTGCGCGCCCACGCGCCTGCGCCGCCCGCCACCCCTGCCCCAGTCGGCAAGATGGCGATGAAGCTCGAGGCCGAGGGGATAGAGTAGATCTGCCCTGGGCCGGCGTTCTGTGTGTTGAGCGGCTTGTGAGGGCTTGTGAGCTAGCTGTTGTGGGCGCTGTAGAGAGTCCGTGTCCCCGCCTGTGCCCGTGTGTTATGCGAAGATGTTTTCCGTACATAATTCAATTCCCTTGTACCCCATCACTAGTGTTCTATGAACTGTTTGTCCATGTGAAGCAAGGAACGCAGAGCACGTCCCGGAGGAATGAGCAAGAGGAACCAAACAAAGTGCAGTACATGAAAAGTTGCAGCCGACCTCGGTGGAACGTGGATAACAAGAAGGGAATAATGAACAGAGAATAGCTAGGTGTATGGATGTGAATGGGTGGATAGATTAAGATGGCATGATGCTATGGACAATGAAGAACAGGAGAGGGGCCAATGCAGGGGAAAGGGGACCAGTTGGTCGGGCAGCGCAAGCCCAGGGGAGAGACGATGATATCGGGCACCCACTCGCTTACATCCACGCCACGGCGCCCAGGGCCGCGACGAGAAGGGCAAGGACGGGCTGCACGGCCTCAGCGAGCGCACCACTGCTGGGCTTGTCGACGAGCACGGCGCTGCTGTTGTTCTGTGGCTGGCCGTTGAGGATGGCGTCGTTGTCGAGGACGGCTTTGGCGGTGGGGCTGACAGCGGCGGTGGCGGTGTGCGCGACCGAGGAGGTCACGTTCGCAATGACCTGGGGCACGGGCAGGGTGGCGGGCGCGGCGATGGGCTGCGTCTCAATCTCTCCCGAGCCGATGATGACCATCTCGCCCTCAGACGGGATACCGTTGACGACGACGAAGATCATGGCGGGGCCGGGGGTGAAGAGGTTGGGGTTGGGGGGCATCTGGGAAGCGTAGAGTGTGACCTCGCCGGTGGCCTGGTCGAAGCGGTAGCTCGTCTCGAGCTCGAGGTATCGCTGTCCAAAGTTCATGCAGTGTGTGGAGAAACCGGTGCGCACGAGGGTGATCTTGATGTTGCTCGGGTCAGTCGCGGGGTCGACGGTGAGCGTTGTGTTCCACAGGGGGCCACCGTAGCTCAGCTTGGTGGGGAGACCAGAGTGCGTCGGGCGCGGCGAGTTGTACCAGAGCGGGTACCACTTTTCGACGCTGTACTTTGTCGCCCACTGGTTAACGGTCACGTCTGCGTTGGGGTTGGAGCCCGAGACGAGGACCGAGCCGTCAGCGAGCAGTACGGCGGTCGAGTGGTACATGCGCTCCTCGTTGCTGGCGGTCAGACCCTGGCGCGAGAAGCGCGCGCCGGCGGGCTTGGTCGGGTCGTAGATGGCGGGAGTGTAGAGGGGCATCTGGGCGTACGACGGGCCAATGGCCCAGTTCTCGTTGCCGTAGCCGGCGGTGCCATATTCGGCGCCGTTGCCGAGCCACATGGTGCCGTCGGGGAGGTAGATGAGCTGGCCCATGGTGCGGCCCTCCGGGAGGCGATCGTCGTCGACGTACTTGGGGTTTGGGTCGTCGGGGCGGATACGCACGCACGAGTCGTCTGCGCGGACGGCGGTAATGTTGAAGCCAGCGCCGGCGTCGGTAGTGTTCTGGAGGCCGGCAGCAGAGCCGCCGCAGAACAGGATCTCTGCGGTGTAGTTGTTGGCCGGGGTGAGGGGCAGCATGACGGCAGCAGCGGACGCGGGGTAGACGCGGGCGGCGTAGGGCATGTCGGGCAGCATGGTCTCCACCTTGGTGTCCATGTCGTAGAGAATGGACTTGTAGTTTGCCTGCAGGAAGAGCTTGCCGCTGGGCATGAGCCAGGTGAGCGGGTACAGGCTGAGCGGCAGGGTGTAGTCCAAAAAGTCCATGGGGATCTCGCCCTCTGGGCGCTTTGGCCAGTACTCGTAGGTCGGGTTGTTCTGCGCCTTTGTGGCAACGTAGCTGAGGTGTTGGCATGTGGTAAAGGGATAAGAGACGCGGAGAGGTGACTTACCCGCCCCAGAAGTCACCGCCAAGGACAATGACGGAGCCGTCGGCGAGTCCCTCGGTGGTAGGGTACCAGCGGCGGCTCTGCATGGTGAACTGGTCGCCGCCCTCCTGCCACTGGCACGAGTCGTCGTCGCAGGGGGTGATGAGACGGATGGCCTTGCCGCCGTCGACGTTGTCGTAGGGGTTGGCGCCGGTGGGGTTTTTGACCTGGTCGTTGACGGCGTCGCCGTTGTAGGTGACGTCCTGGTTGCCGCCGAAGACGACCCACGAGCCGTTGGCGACGGGCACGCCGGCGGCGCAGAAGGTGTTGGAGCTGACCTCGAGGGGCGTCACCTCGTTGCTGCGGAGGTCAAACTTGGATCCCCAGGCGGGATGGGTGCGGCCGTTGGTGGTGATGGTCAGGGAGTTGTTCTCGGCCTTGTCGAGGATGTAGACAATGTCCTTTGTGCCGACGAACATCATCTGGGCGGAGACGCCCGAGTCGCCGATGACTTTGAAGCCGCCGGCCGGCGCGCCGGGGTCGATGCGCGGCGAGGCGGCGGCGGCGGCGCCGCCCGAGGCCGAGGCCGAGGCCGCGGACGCGCGGGCAATGTTGCGGTGGCGGACGCTGAGCGGGTTGTGCGCCGACGCGGCAGCCGCGGTCGCGAGGAGTGCGAGAGAGACGAGCATGTCTGGGGTCAGCGGGGCGGAGCGATGGCGTGGTGGTGGACCCTTTGACCCACTGGGGAGATGCGCCGGGGGGTCGCAAAGGGGAGGCCCTGCAGAGTGGAGCAGACGGGAGGAGCAGAGGAAGAACGAGGCGAGTCGTAAGGTAGCCACGGAGCGCCAAGAAACGACCCCAGAGAGAACAATGTGTGGAGTAGACGGCGCCGAGCAGACCAGCAGGAGCAGCGCAGCGAGGGGGCAAAGGCCTAGCAGATGTGGGACACGGGAAGCGAAGCGAGCGTGGTGCAAAGGAGCGACAGGTGCGGGTCCGACTGGAGGGCGACGGCGGACGCTGCGGGGGGACGAGGGGGACCGAGAGGGCGGCGACGACGCGGCGACGACAGACGCGGCGACGGAGAGCTGCAAGGGGGACAAGACACAAAGAGACGACAGACAAGAGACAGCAAGACGCAAGATAAACAGGGGATGGCAGCATTGCCCGCGCGCCGGGTGCTGCGGCGAACGCGACACCCAGCAACAGCCGGATCCGCGCCACACGGCACGCAGCACAATGATGCGCGCCTTGGCGGCCCTGACACACACACAGAGGCGCAGGGCAGATCGTCCCTGGCGGCGCCCTGGCGGATCTGAAACCCTTCTGTGCGGATCGCTTGCGAAACCGGGCCTGGCGTGGAACATTCGGACGGTGCGGGCGAGCCGAGGTGAAGCTCCGTCGCGGCGACGCGAGGTCACGCCGACGCGAGGTCACGCCGAGGCTCCGTCACGCCGAGGCTCCGTCGCGCCGAGGCTCCGTCGCGCCGACGCGAGGTCAAGCTCTGTCGCGCCGGCAGCGCAAGCGGCCCCCGGCTCGTCCGACAGGCGGCCGCCTAGCCCAACGGGGCGCGACAGCCGGCTGCCCAGGGACCCCGGCCAGAGGGAGCGAATACGCGATGGAGCAGGCAGCCAGTGGCGCAGCCCGCCCTGGGGTGCATTCACGACACGACTGGTGCTTGTCGCGCTGGCGCCAGAACGGGCTGGCGGCTCGCTTGGGGTGTCTGGGCTGAATTGGCTCGGCGTGGGACGGTCGCTTGGCATCAGGCATCTCGCGGCGCCCAGAGGGCAGGCAGGGCCAAGACGCCGAGCGGGTGCGGAGCGGGGTGCTGCTCGCGCACCGCGGCGGCGGCGGCGGCAGCGGCAGCAGCAGCAGCAGCGCAGCCCGACGCCGCCAGGCCCGCCGACGCTCCGCTCCCACCCCGCACGCGCAGCAAGACGGCCACGGCCCGGCCCGTCCGACAGACGCGGCGCAGCGTCGTCTCCACCCGGGGGCCGCGATTCACCACGCTACCCGGCGAGCAGGGTGCAAGCGCCAGGGTGCCCGCGACCCAAAGCAGGAGCCCACAGTCTACCTGGTAACTCGCAGGTGGACAGCGGACGCCCCTGCGTCTCCCCTGCACCATCCATCGGATCCCGCTGCACAGCCGGGCCAGGTCGGAAGAGCGTCACGCGGTCGCTGGCGGGGCCAGCAGCGTACAACGGGCCACGGCGCTGGCGTCGGGGCGGAGATAGGGTCCAGCGGCCGGCGCGGAGACAGCGGCCGGCGGCGAGACAGACCGCCAGCCCGTCTGCCAGGCCGGCGAGAGCCTCGGCGACACTTGTCGACGCAGCAGAGGTGGACTGACTGGCACTATGCACAAGAGACGCTGGTCACAAGGCGGTGCCGTGCGGTGCCGCGCGGTGCCGCAGCGGCACCCCGGCGGCCGTCTGTCCCATCACCACCCAGTTGAGACATTGTAGAGCAGGCAATTACTCGTTTACAGCGCCTCTAGTAGACCCGTGTCCCGTCTACCCACCCGCATGTCCGCCTTTCGCAGCGTTGCTTGATCCGGCTGCACACCGTTGCGCTCCCTCCGCGTTGCACTCGTCCCCTGTCTGCCCTGCGGCTGCCATCATGCCACGCGCCCCGCTCGAGCCCCTCCGCCCGCGCACACTCCGCCTGCACATAACCTTGGAAAGCACCCCATCTGCCTCGAGACCTCTCTTCAGTTGTGACCCCAGTTGTGCCCAAGTTATTGTTCGCGTCGGCGCGCGTTGTCCTCGGGCGCCCCCTGCCCCGGAGCGACTCTCCGACTCCTGCAATGCGACGCTGACCCCGCCACTAAGCCCGAACCACGGCCGCTGCGCCCCGGGCGGCCAGCAGGGCACCATTCGAGCAGCTCGAGGACGTTTGTCGCCGTTCGTCGTGTGCACTTGCCAGCCAAGCCGTGCAGAATGCAGAATGCAGAGTGCAGAATGCAGAATGCCGGCTCTGATGGTCAATGATCAGCGACCAGGCAGCACCATGCCGACCCCCCCCACCCCCCTTCGGGGCGCCGGCGTCAACGACCTCCAAGTGGCCTGCTTCCACCCAGACGATGGCCTTGACCCGCCTCATCCCCTTAACCCCCTTCACCCCCTTCACCCCCTTCACCCCCTTCACCCCCTTCACCTTACTCCCACCCGCCGACGCCGACGCGCCTGCACTTCCACCGACGCGATCGCGTGGCGACCACTCGGACGTGTCGCAGCGGCGGCGGCCGTCCTGACGTCATTGCCCCATCCTCCCACAGTCGTGCCATCCGTCTCCATCGACCGACTGCGGCCCATCTCCATCGCGCTCCCAACCCCACTTGCTTTATCCCCATCTCCCATGCTCCGCTGCACTCGCACCCGCAGCGCCGTTCCCAACCCCCTCAAGCTCGCCGCCGCCATGTCCGCCTCTGCCCAGCCCCCCGTCCACAGCGTCGCCGTCGCGGGCTTTGGCGAGGGGACCAATGACCATGTACGTGCGGCTCCCTGCCCACCTGGGGCTCTGCGATTGATGGGGCCCGGGCGCGGCCGCGCAGGCCGCGTATGGATCGACCTGCATCCTGACCGCTGCTGCCGTGCTGCCATGCTGCCGTGCTGCCGCCGCTGCACAGTGCTCGTGCAAAGTCGGCATCGAGGGCACACAGTGTTGTCCACTAGCCTGGAAGAGTTGGAGACAGATGTCGAGAACCGAGTGAGAGACAGCAGGTCAGCGGTTTATCACAGCCATCCGGCGCAGATTCGCAAAGTGCAGAGGCGCAGAGCCACAGAGCGCAGAGTCACAGAACGCAGAGTCACAGAGCGCAGAATCACAGAACGCAGCTCCATCCCGACTCCACCCATCCCGCTGACAACAGTACGACCGCGCACGCCCGTCCTATCCGCCGGAAGCGCTGCACCACATCGCCGCAAACATCACCACACCCCCCGGCGGCGCGACAATCATCGAACCGGGCAGCGGAACTGGCATCTTCTCGCGCCTCCTCCTCGCCCCTCCTGCCGGCTATCCCTCTTTCAATCTCAAGGAGCTCGTCGCCGTCGAGCCCAGCGCGGGGATGCGCGGCGCGTGGGACCGTGCCAACGCCCGCCTCCCCGCCGACCTCGCCAGCAAGGGGCGCACGGTAGAAGGTGGCTTTGACGACCTCACTCGCACCGGTCTGCCCCCTGCGAGCGCGGACGCGGTCATCATCGCCCAGGCTTGGCACTGGTGTCCAGACCACGAGGCAGCGCTGCACGCCATTGCCGAGTCCCTCAAGCCCGGTGCCCCGCTCGTCCTGATCTGGAACCTCGAGTCGGATGGTGACGCCTGGCACGCCAGACTCCGCGCGACGTACCAGCCCAAAGACCGCGGGTCGCCTCAGTACTACCGTGGCTTGTGGAAGAAGATGTTCGATACGGCCGCATACAAGGAGCTGTTTGACGGCGCGAGCGACGCGCACTTCCCCTGGGAGGTGGGGATGACCGAGGACGCCGTCGTCGGGAGGCTCTTCTCAAAGTCGTATCTCACCGAGGCGCATCTGCAGAGTGCGGAGCGGGAGGCGTTTGAGAAGGAGCTGCGCGCCGCCATCCGCTCGCCGGGACGCGAGTGGATTGACGAGAAGGTGAGTGCTGCCCCCATCCTTTCAGGACAGATGCTGACCGACAGGCGGGCATCTTCAAGTACAAGTATGTCACCGACGTCTGGGTCATCCGCAAGAAGAACGCGTAGCGCAGAGACGTCCAGGCCAGTCAGAGTACACAGGCGACAAAACACACGCTTCGTTCTTGAGCACCGGCGTCATAAATGTATAAAACAATGCAATGGATGCAGAATCGCCTCTTCTTCCCATCCCCTGCGCCGCACTCCCATGCGTATCTTCCGTACTCCCTTACTTATCTTCCTTCTTTCCCTCCTTGGTCGCCGCGTCGGACTTGTTCGCAGCGGCCCTGTCGCCGGCGCCGGAGCCTCCGGAGCCAGCGCCCTCGGCCTTGCCGCCCACAGCGTCCTTGCCCGATGCACTGCCGCCGCGGCCGGGCCGCTGACGCACAGACCGCCCACCGCGCGCGGGACGCTCAGACTGCACGCGCGCGGGCGGGTTGGACACCTCCACGGTGACGGTACCCTCGCCGATGGTCTGCAGTTGTCAGCACTTGCGCAGCCCTGTATGCCATGTTCCGTCCTTGCAGCGCGACTCACTCCAGACGTATGCCCCTTGAGCGCCTCCTGACAGTCTGCTTCGTTGGCAAAATCAATGTAGCAGAAGCCCTTCTGGCGCTGCTTAACATTGTCGTAGGGAAGCTTGACACCGACGATCTGCTGTTAGCCCTTATCACTACACTCCGCTCTCTGCACGACTCACCTTTTCGGCAGAGTCACCAAAGAACTCGCGAACATCAGATTCGGACGTGGGAGGCACGAGTCCCTTCATGAACAGCGAAAAGCGCTTGGGAGTGGCGAGGCCGGGCTTCGACGTGTCCGACTCGGCACCGCCCTTGTCGAGTTTTTCGCTGCCGTTCGCTCTGTCCTGCCTTTTGGGCTCCTTAGGGAGAGGCGAGGCCGGGATGGACGGCGTGCTCTTGTTCGACTTGGGCAGAAGGACGTTTTGAATCGTAGGCGACTTTCCCTCAGTGGGCTTGCCAGGGGGAGCGGGCGATGGGACGCCAGTCACTCCGCGCGGCGAGCGCGGCAGCTGGGCAATCTCAGATTTCACGGGTCCTGTGAGCGGCTTTGGCGGGACACCCTTGGGTGCCATGGGGCTCGTCGCAGGCTTGGGCGGGACACCGGCACCCTTGACGAGGTCGGCCACGTTCGCTCGCGCGGATTGCGGTGCTGGGGTCTGAAGCGGCGCGTTGGGGGGGGCAGCCGTCTGGGTGGCGCGGTGAGCAAAGTTGAGGCCTGTGGTTAGAGTGGATGTCAGAGGAGAGGTGAAACTCACCGTTGCTACTCATTTCCGCCGAAACGCGACCCTCGGTGACTCGGAAAAGCAAGTGGCCGCACAGCGCATCGCTACAGTTAGTCGAATGGACCATGGTCACCACTCACGTCAGAACCCAGTGCCAAGTGTTTGTCCATGTGCTGTCATCGTTGACGGGCACCTTCTGGATCATGGTGAGGACCTTCTTGAGGAGGATAATCTGCGAGTCGCTGCCAGTCAGCACAATCCCACGGATCCAACCTACTTCAGGCTGCTCTCAACACGGTCCTTGACAACGTCGTAGACAGCCTGGAAACCATTGCGGGCAGCAACCAGCTTCTGGCGGTATGCCTCAAAGTCGCCGCTGACGGCAAAGTCATTGAAGGACGCGGGGTAGCGGACTGCGGTCAGTAAGGGCGACACCTTGTGCACGCACAGTGGAGACCACCAGAGATGGTGAGATCTGCCTTGACGCTCAAGGAAAGCAGAGAGAGCAGACCGGTGCGACTGATGGGTGCCGAGGTGACCAGAACACGGGTTTCGGTAGCGTCATGGACCTGAGTTCAGCGCCGACCCGACGGCCGTAAGCTCACCCGCTGCGCAGTGTCCACCAGCTCGCCCATCTGGAGAGCAGTGGTCCACATGGTTCCTTGTCCACCAGCAATGGTAGCAAAACCCTCGCCGTTGTCGACTGGGGTGTGATGAGTACGCGATCACGGGTCTTCCATCCCCACAACTTACACATCTTGTGCAGGGCGACTGCACCACCCAGGCCAAACAGGCGCAGTTTGAGCCCCGCGGTCTCGATCAGCGCCGAGGACGCCTCGTCGATGACAGTCAGGTTTTGCACCTCGTACTCGCCAGTACGGAACTTTTCCACAATGCGCACGTCCTCGATCAGGCCCCATACGGTGAACACGGGAACCGGGAAGGTGATCGACCCCGACAGCAGGAGCGGGAACTGGGAGAGGGGAAAGTGGACAGACGAACTGTTGAGCTGGTTGAGCAGCGTGGCGCGGCCAGCCTGAGGAGGGATGGACAGAAGCTGGTTGCGCGTGCCCTGCGCAATCAGCGGCGAATACTGCAGCAGGTGCCGCAGGATCCTGTCCCGTCAGTATTTCAAGACACCAGGGGGCGCTCACTTGTCGCCCATGCGCTCCAGCGAGTCGGCATTGAGGAAGCCAAAGTCGCCTGTGTGGATGACGGCGGTCGCCTCGTGGTAACGAATGAGACGGTTGAGCTCGTGGACTGTGCGCCAAGGGGAGGCGGTCAGAGCAACGCACACTGGCGGCCGCGGCGGCGGCGTGACGGCGGCGGCAACAGCTGGAGGAACTGCCTGCAAGCCTGCTAGTCGCGCTCGGCAACAACTCACAGTCTCCGCGGATGTCCGCGACACAAAGAATACGTGCCGATGAGCCTGCGAGGATGACTCGAGGCGAGTGGTTCGGGGCTGCGCGCACCGACTGAGGAGGTGACATGACGCCATTTGCGTTGCTGACCGCGGATGCCATGAGGGAAGGGGGATTATAGCGGAGCGAAGGGGCGGGCGGGAGATATGGGGGTATTTTGGGTTGGGCGAAAGAGTCGTTAGAGGTCGTTTGTGAGTGACTGGCGACGGCGAGCAGAGAGGAGAATGGAGTGAAGAGAGAGCGAGGTGATTGACTTTGGACAGCTGCCAACGATGTTGTTAAGGGTCATCCATTCCAGCGGCAAACGGAACCAAATCTTGTTCCCAAACAAAGGCGCGTTGTGGATGCCGGCAACATCCTTATCCATCGCATCGACGACATCTTTTGCGACTCACCACCTGACAGCGTATAGCTGACGAGAGGCGCTGACGAGAGATACTGACTGCTGATGCTGTTGTAGAATCTCCCTTTGACAACTAGAGTTTGACACTATGAAAACGGATAGGTGGTTCCCCCCCCCCCCCCGGGAAGAACGTGAGCAAGGCGTTGTCCAGGCGGGTAGACGACTGCAAGAGTAGGCAAAGGTGGCTCCCAAGGTATGGGAACGTGCAGCTGGAGGCTTATTCTACTTTCGGGGACACCAGGCAGTGGACTATGAGCAGGTCATGTGCACAAGGACGCGCGCTTGGACTTGTGTTGTGTGTACCCGTTTCCACGCTGCCGCAGCGAAGACCACTGGGATCAGACAGTGTGGGTCGCAACTCGCCCCGTTGGGTGATCCCTGGAGAGAGGCCTGAGAGCTGTCGCGTACCTTCTCAGTCAGTGTCCACGACTGGGACCAATGAGTCGATCCAGGCAACTTGCCTCGAATGATCTCCATCTTGAATCGTCTAGAGTAGGATCGTAAACATACCACATCGACTAGTCATGGTTGTGAAGTGACAGTCTCCAGGGAGCAATGATACAGCTTTATCGACATTGATCGACCTTCAACCTGTATCACCTACGTGCGTATGATACCTGGTACACTTTGCTGGCTGGTTTTTTTTTTTTTTTTTTTTTTTTTTTTTTTTTTTTTTTCTATCCCGAAGAGAACACGCTGCTGTCCCCTTTTCGCAGCCTGTAGCGTTTTACCCATGCTACCCTCACTGTACGTCGCGGCTGCGGCTACACCCGGTGAACGGCGTGAGACTGGCGTACCGACAGAACAGGACAACAAAGTGGCAACAGCTGTTGTGCACCGGGGAACCTGGATGTCCAATGCACCGTCTGGCGCCGCTCGGACATGGTCTGATAAGGGTTTCGCATCATCTCCATCGTCTCCTACCACCTACCTCCTCTACGAGGGAGCCTCGCGGTCAAAACCGGTGAGCGGTCAAGAGGTGCTACGCCATGCACAACGGCCTGCGTCATATCAGTGACGTACCGACCCCGTGACCCTCCCTTGTTGTCAAACTAGTACATCGAGACGACAGTCCCTGCCAACCAAGCGGCCACCTCTTATCGGCATGAGATATAAAGCACCCGTTTGCCGGGCTCAAGTGCTTATCGCCCACCTGCAATAGTACCCCGACCGGCATCCTCACCATGACACTTCCCGCACACTGCGAGGCCCTCCTCGAACGCAAGCTCGCCCTCGGCCTGACCTTTGCAGACATTGCGGCCGCGATTGGCAAGCCCGAGGTGTGGACTGCCACCCTCTTCTTCGGCAACGCGGTGGCCGACAGCGAAACGGCCGCCAAGGTCGCCGACGTGCTGCAGCTCCCCAAACCGAATGACACCGAGGTCGAGACGGAGCTTGGACTGGCACTCCAGGGTAAGGGCCCTGGAAACCGCGGCGTAGCGGGCATGGTCACGCGTGGCGAGGGTTGGGAGTGGCCGCCAAAGGTGAGGAGCAGGAGGGAGGGGAAACAGGAGGCTAACGCTGACGCGCAGGACCCGTTGCTGTACCGCTTCGCCGAAGTGCTCGTCGTACACGGCATGAGCTACAAGGCGCTCATCCAGGAGAAGGTGGGTGGCGGGAGCTGGGACTAACTTGCTCACCCCAGTTCGGCGATGGAATCATGTCGGCCATCGGTGGGGTCACGCCTGCCCCTGCGGCTGCTGACCTCGTTCCCAGACTTCCGTACCAGCGTCGAGCGCAAACCCGACCCGAAGGGCGACCGCGTCGTGGTCACAATGGACGGCAAAGTGCGTCCACGCTTGAGTGAAGTGCCCACTGAACCCAGTTCCTCCCCTACTCGAGCCCGTCCGCTTGGTAGAAGCCCCTATGTTTGCAAACTCGCCGCTATCCTGTCTGTTCACAAATGGCGATGTCAAAGGAGTGTATTTGCGCGGTTGGGAAAGTGTCCAAGGTGTTAGTAGTCAGATTTGGGCTCGATGAAGAATGAACAACAGCGTGCGTAGCATGCGTGGGCCCATAGAGATGCGATTGGGAGAGCAACTGAGAATGACAAGAAGCAAGGAGCGGCAAATGATAGCTGCTCACATTGTGGGTCATTTCGATTCTCGCCGGTGGCAGTGTCTTTGCCGCTCCCCGTCAACCTCCACCTCTCCAACGTGTCAACAATCCGCCATCCTCCATCGCATCCCGCCCAACACATCCTCTTCATCTCCATCTGGTCAGCACTTGACGGACAGAGACGATCCTCATCCCCGATCATCCGCCATCAGCTACCACCTCTACGATGCGCATCTCCCTCCTTGCACTAACAAGCGTCGTCCTCGCCACGACGGTCTCGGCGCAGTTCGGCAACTTCTTCCAACAGGCGTTCAACTTTGGAGGGCAGCAGCGCGATCAGCAGCGCCAAGACGAGGGGCAGAGGCGCGGGCAGAGGGAACACAAGGGGTGGCATGAAATGCACGAGCGTGAGTCGCTGCGAAGCCGGGCTTCGAGCCCCAAGGCGCGGTTCAAGTTGAGCTGGCTGCCGCATGGTCCGTCACGAACTGCCCCGACAGCGAGCAGCTGGCAGAAGTGAAGCTCTTCTGTGCTAACAACCTCCAGTACCGTGTCGTGCGGGATACGTCTGTCCCGGTGCCCTCGTGTGTGTCCCAACACCGGCCGACTGCCCGTGTCCATATCCGTAAGTACCTATCGCAGGAGCGGAACGCCCGTCACGGAGGATGGGCCGGAAACCCCGGAAGAGCAGGCGTCGGCCCCGGCTGGTACTTTGGCGAGGCGGAATGCGACATTATGATGGACAAGCAGCGGATACAGACGCGGCGGGACCCTTTGAGACGGCGAAGTACTGACTCCAACCCAGAGAGGACACAAAGTGTGTTATCCCCGACGACCGGCCGCGGGACGAGGGCGAAGGGCCGCCGTACGTGTGCGTCCGCGGTGCATGTGACGATGTCGTGCGTTTCGCGAGCACGATATAGGCGTCGCCGCTGCTCCAATAGCGTGGCAGAGCGCCTGTTCCTATGGTCGAGCACCGGGCAGTCATTCGCGAGCCGTGTGGTTTGAGCACGTCGTAGGAGTGATTGCGGTCGCTAGCCGCTTGTGCATAGTTGTCATGCTATTAGGTCTCTATGTCCTGTAAAGTCTACATCGGCGCGGGGTGCTTACCAACCATCTTTCTTGTCTATTGTAGATCTTCTTCCTCTCTCTTGCCAGTCTCGTCCGCTTCCTTGTCCCTTCAATAAACCGGGAACTTGGGATCTACCACGCGTGTCCACGCCCTCAACCCTCCGCGCACATCCTGCACGTTTACCCCTGTCCGGACAGTCCGCAACTGGGTCGCCGCAAGCTGCGAGTCGTTCCCACGGCGGCAGAGGAAGATTACACGCTCTCCCGCCGGGACGACATCGGGAGTCGCAAGGATGGTGGCTAAGGGGATGTCTGTGGGGTGTCAGAGGGAGATTCCGAGCGACAGGTGCGAGGATGCGCGTACTGGTAGTATGCGGTAGTGCGCAGAGTGCGTACTCGACCGGCGGGCGGGTGTCGACCACCACTGTGTGGCCGAGAACATTCCGGAGCTCCTGTATTATCAGCGTGTCTACACCACGGCGCCTTCCACCAACAAAGTTGCCCTCAATGAAGCCCATTCCTCTCTCTCTCTCCTATACCCACCTGAACATCGATCCGTTCCCCCTCGCCACCAGGTACAAGCCCTGTCCCCTCATCCCGCTCCTCCCCCGCACCGCAGAAGGTCGCATAGTCCTCTGTCGCGACATCGATGCTCCGGGTGGGCCCGCAGGCGGGACACGTCGGGGACGGCCCACGCATCTTGACTGTCCGCACCATCGGGCTGCCGCCGAGATGGAGGACGTGGAGCACCGAAGGGGGTGCGGCAGCGCCCGTGGTAGATCCAGCGGCGGCGGTGGATCGGTCACCATTGTCCTCGCCTTGCGGACGCTCCATAAGAACAGACAACGCCGTAGCAGCCATTCCGCTCCCTACCATCCCCGTGACAGGCCCCCAGACGCCCGCATCGTCGCACCGTTGGCTCGCACCCACCTTGGGCCAGAGGCATCGGTAGCACGCACGCCTCTTCCCATTTGAACTCCCTCCATAGACTGCCCACTGGCCCGCGGCGCCGACGGCTGCGCCGCTGACAAGGGGGATGGCGAGCGCTGTGGCCGCGTCATTGATCATATAGCGCGTCAGCGGGCGGTCGGTGCAGTCGAGGATGAGGTCGTGGGACGCGAGTTGGGAGACGGCCGTGTCTGGGGTGATGGCGTCTTCGTGCGGTTGCACCTTGGGGAGAGGGTTGATCCTGGTCGTGAGCGGTGGACCTCCGGTCTTCACATCCGTCTGCGGGCCATCCCACCAGTGGTCTGCAGTGCCCAGCGGCGGCAACTCACGCAGAGATCGCAATACAAGCTGACCGCGCCTTATTCCATCCCACGCGCTCTGCAGTATGCAGCACTTGCCGATGGAGATTTGAGACGGACACCGTGTCGTGGTCGAAGATGCTGATGTGCCCGACACCCGCGCCCGCGAGGTACTGCAGCACCGGGCAGCCGAGGCCTCCTGCACCGATTACGGCGACGCGCGCTTCGCGGAGGCAGAGCTGACCTGGCCTGTAAGCAGATCTGTTCTGGCTTGGCCGGGCGTGAGAGCGGACACACCCTGGAGCCCCCACTCAGGCATGATCATCTGGCGGCCGTAGCGGAGGTACTCTTCTGGGCTGAGAGGCCATTCATCTTGTGCTCCGGGTGTCGTTGCCGGGTCCATAATCAATGAAAGGATGTCAAGAGTGGAAGTGGACGACTGTTTCTACGAAATTGGAAGCCGGTGGAGGTCCTGTTTTTTTTTTTTTCTCGGCCAGTGGAGGCGGTTCTAGGTCTAGTCCTTGCATGCCATCATCCTGCAAGGCGGCAACTGCCTCAAGAATCTCGCTCTTCGGTATCTGGGTATGCGGTGCATATGCTAGCGAAAAAAATATGTCTCGAGGCTAACAGAGACGGATTAGAAATTTAGAGAGCCCATACGCTTTTGAGTGTACCGTCAGCTCGTATTTTAGAGCTCGTCGTGCGCAGGAGCCTCCTCCTCCTCCTCCTCCTCGGCAACTTCCTCCGGTCCGTCCTCAGTGGCGTCACGCTTCTCGGCAGCCGGGGTAGAAGCCGACTGGCGGTTCGCCTCGACGTACTCGACGAGGTTCTCGAGAGAGCGGTCGCCGTTGTAGTCGAGCCACTGGCCAGAACCGGCGACACGGAACTTCAGAGTCGGGTAGCCCTGGATGCGGAATGGGGCCTCCAGAGGAATGTCGTTCTCGGTCGCGTCCATCTGGGCGATGACGACGTTGGACGACTTGTACTTCTCACCGAGAGTGTCCCAGATGGGGGCGAGGCGCTGGCAGTGACCGCACCAGGGAGCGTAGAACTCGGCGAAAACGTCCTTGGTGTCGTCGTCAAAGAGCTCAGCCCAGCCGTCGGCGGTGAGCTTCCAGACGGGACCGTCTTGCGACTCGGGGACGGGCTCGGACTTGACGGTCGGCTTGATGTCGCCGTTGAGGGCACCGGTGACAAACTTCTCAATCGCAGCGGCCGAGACCTTCTCGGGAAGGACAAACTTGGTCTGGGCGTTCATGTCCTGGAGGACAAATCCAGGGAGGTTCTCGACATCGACGCCGAGCGACTTGCCATATTCGCCAAACTTCTTGGCGTCAATGTAGACAAAGTTGACCGCGCCGCGCTGCGAGTTGGCGAACGAGGCGGACTCCTTGACAATCTTCTCGCGACCAGCCTCGTCCGCGGGGTCGACAAAGAGGTAGGCGATGGGGATGCCGTGCTCGGCGTAGTTGACAAAGTTGTCGGGGCCAAGCTCGGCAAAGATGGGGATCGACTCGGCCTTGACAAACTTGGCGAGCTGCTCCTCGGTGATGTCGCCCTTGAAGGTGACGGCTCCGTCGTCAAAGTCCTTGTAGAGGACAACGGCGGGGAGCTTGGGGTTGCCGGCAAGCTCGGGAAGGTCGTCGCCGTCAAACTTGCCAAAGACAAAGTTGTCGCGGGCGAGGTTGGCGTACTGCTCAAACGCCTCGGGGATGGGGTGCTTGGCATCGCCGTACGCGATCACAACGCTGAGGGTCAGGGTGGAACATGTTACCGTCACTTACACCTTGTCGGCCTTGGTGAACTCGTCGTGGGTCTCGGGAGTAAGGACAGTGATGGCAGGAAGGCTCTGCTTGTTCATGTACGAGACGATGCCGTCGGCCTTGCGCGGGCCGTTGTACTCTGTGGGGACGCCGTTGCGGAAGACCTTGAGGGTGGGGTAGCCCTGGACCTCGTACTGCTGGCAGACGTCGGCCTCGACCGTGCAGTCGACCTTGGCGAGCTTGATGCCGTTCTTCTTGAGGATCGTGGCGGCCTCCTCGTACTGGGGAGCAAGGCTGCCAAGGGTTAGTCAGCCGATCCAGGGCAGGCGCCAGGCGCAAACAAGGTGCGGGGCCTCGAGAGTGGCCGCGCGTATACTCACTTCTTGCAGTGGCCACACCCTGCAAACGTGTCAGCAGGTCATGGCAGAGAGTTGGTCAGGTAGGTAGGAGACGTACAGGGAGCAAAGAACCTGTGCGATGTGGTCAGCATGGGATACGATGGATGGTGTGTTGTGGGAATCGCGCAAGAGTAGCCGGGGGACTGCAGTGTGCGGCTCGAGAGAACGGGGGTCCCCGAGCTACGACTGCTCGCTCGGGATCCCGGGGAGACGGCGCACACTGCTCCCGGCTTGGTCCACTGCGCATGGGCACACTCACTCGACGAGCGCGAGGTCCTCGCCAAAGACCTCTGCCTCAAAGTTCTTCTGGTTGAGGTCGAGGACGTCGCTGGCGGCGACGAGGCCGGAGAGGACGGGGAGGAGGGCGAAGAGGGACGAGACACGCATGATGGGTAGGGTGAGAAAAGGAGAGTGGGAGAAGAAGAAGAGGAAGAAGAGAAGGTGAGCGAGCAGCCGGGGACAAGACGACAGCAGTGGTCACCAATGTATTGGCCTGTCGTGGCGCGCGCAAACAAGAGTGCCACGCCGACAGGGCAGCGTCAATTGCACGTGTATTGGACAATGACGAAATTGTAATGCGGGCCAACATTCCCCGCCAAAGATTTCTAATCCATCCGCTTCCACGTCGACAGCGAACGCAAAATGGCAGTGCGGGATCGCGCGCCGAGCAAGGCTCGGCAGCGCCTCACGTCGCGTATCGCCGTCGACGGCCGCCCGGCACGGGACCGCAAACCTTCATGGCGGGTCGGATGCGGTGCGCATCTCACTGTCTAGTACGTGCGCACTGCGCCCCGGGGGGGGGGGGGAGGGGGGGGGTCAGGTAGCGGAGTCCCACGGACAACCGGCCGCAGGGGAATCTGTTCCCCCCGATTCATTTCTCGTCGCCGTCTATGGCTCCGACTTGGCAGGACGGAGCGTGTCTCCAGGCAGAATGTTGTTGCTAGGGCCAGTTTTGTGCCATTCGTCCTGCCCGCGGTAGCCGCGACACGCCGCGTTGCCTTGTGCGGGCCCCGCATCGCTGGCGCGCCAGCCCGCGCGCTAGGCGCTGAACCGCGGCGGCTGGGGACCACCGCCAGTCTTGCGACTCGCCCTGATCCGTCGTCCGGGGTCCACCCGCAGCTCGGTCCTCGCACAAGATGACCTTGGTCGTCATGACCATTCTGATCGGCACGCCGCTTGGGCCCTCCAGTGACTGACTCGTCGTCGTCGCCACTCCCGCTCACGCGCACGCGCTCGTGGTCCAGATGGATTGTGTGCTGCACAGCTGCGCCACCCCCGCCGGATCAAGCCGCCGCCGCACTGTCTCCCGCTACCCGGCAACATTGCGTCGAGATCCGCAGTGACCTGGGGGGTCGGCATGGCTCCGACGCTGTGATTACGTAAGCATCCCGGTGCCCTCTGCAATGCGGCACATATCCGTGATCGCCGATATCACCATCAGGCTCTGGGCACCTAGTCGACGACCGCCGCAGCGTCGCCCGCTCCACGCCGAGCACTGCGTGCTGCCCCTACTCCGAGGCCTGCTTCCGCGCTCTGCGCTATGCGTGTGGCAGTTGGCAACTCTTGGCTCCTCGTTGGACAGCCGCCGCATTAGGACCCGTATGCTAATCCGTGCTTAATCAACTGGCGACTCCGAATCAAAACGCCCCTGATCAGGTTCCGCCGTTTGGCGGGATGCGAAAAAAGCGCGGCGCCCCCTCGCCTATCAGGAGGGCCGAGCAGCGAGTCGGCGAGCCGGCAGTCCGCACGACCGCCGAGGCAGCATGCACCGTAGCCGTCTTGCCCGCATCCGCTGCCCCCCACCCGCTCCGGCCTCGCACAACATACTCTGCACAAGCGCCGACACGATTGTTGCTAGCAGTGTACATCGACGACAGCACCAGTGGGCCCGACGTTTTTTTCTTCTTCTCTCTACCCCGCATCATCGCTCCGAGCCGACCGACCGACCGACAGCCGCCGACCACCCCTCCTCACACGAGATTGATTTCTCGCTTTTACACTTCATCCTCTGAAAAAAAAAAACCATCTTCGGTAGTGACCACTCCGCGGTTCACCCATCATGTCCACCGCACAGGAGGTCAAGCCCGAGGCTGTCCCCGACGCTCCCGCTGCTGAGCAGGTCGACGCCCAGCCCGAGGCCGTCGAGGAGCAGCAGCCGACAGGTACGTCGTTTTTCTCCGCCAGGGTGATCCCGACCGCACCGCATCCCCACCCACCAGATCTGACCCATGCAGTTCCCCCCGTCGTCGTCCGCCTGCCCCAGCCTCACAACGCCCGCACGCTCCCCAAGCCCGCCGGCGACGAGTCGTACTCGCAGCTCACCCTCCTTTCGCAGCCCACCGAGTCGGTGCAGGAGCTCAAGATTGCCATCTCCGAGTGGATCGCCGGCTACTGGCTCGGCCCGTACTCGCTCCGTCTGCCCGGCAAGCCCGCTGACGTCCTCTCCGTGTCCAAGGAGGGTGTCGAGATTCGCGCCGGCGAGAAGCTGTCCGAGTGGCTCGAAGTCGGAGACGTCTTTGCCCATGTGCCCGAGGACGGCACGCGCGAGCTCGAGGTCGTGAAGGGTGAGAAGCGACCTTCCCCCAAGTGCTGACAAGGCCAGAGCCCTACACCGAGTCGGCCGCCCGTCTGGCAGTCACCCGCCTGCTCGACTACATTGAGCCGGCTGGCACCACCGTCCACACTCTCACCACACCCCTTGGAGTTGCCCCCGGCTCCACCATTTTCGAGTCGGTCCGTGACGGTCTGCTCTCCGGCGAGACCGAGGCGGCCGCCGCCGAGGAGGCTGAGAAGAAGAGGAAGGGCAAAAAGGAGGGAGACGAGGAGACTAAGGAGAAGAACGCCTTTTCCACCTGGACCACCGACCAGGCCGTTCCCCTCTCCCAGTTGCCCGTCTCCCAGGCTCCCGTCCAGGTCCAGCCCTGCCTCCGTGCCATTCAGCTCTCCCCCTTCAACCCTCCTCCCGCCCACCTCCGCCAGCAGGGCCACCAGCTCTATCTCCAGGTCAACATTCTCGAGGGCGACGTCTACACTCTTGTCTGCACCTCGCGCGGTTGGTACGCTTCCAAGTCCAACGTCAACAACTTTGACCCTACACCCCGTGACGCCTCGGCTGCCCCCGTGCACTCGCTGATCGACCTTCTCCATTCCCTGTCGCCCCTGTTCTCGGAGCGTCTCTTCGCGCTCCCGGCCCTTTCGGCCACTCCCCCTACGCTGGACCCTCTCTCGACTCTTGCCATCCCCCAGGCTGAGCCCTCTTACCCCTGGTTGATCTCGGCGCCCAAGCCCGACACTACCCCGGATGTCCTCCGCACCCAGCTGGCGTACCTCCACACCGGCGCTACCTCGCCTGACGCGCTCGACAGTGCGCGCGACTGGAACGAGGAGATCCAGGGAATCAAGGAGCTCCCCCACTCGAACATGCAGGAGCGTGTTTTCCGCGAGCGCATGGCCCAGAAGACCTGGTCCGAGTTCACGCAGGCCTCGCTTCGCGCCGTCCTCGCTGTTGCCCGCGGCGACGTCATTGCGCTCAACCCCAACGAACCCGCCCGCTCCCACATGTGGCTCACTTCCAACATCTTCGTCACCAAGGCGATCGACTCGATTGACGCCTACGCCCATATTGGTGGTGACGCTGCCGCCCACGTCTCGCACGCCAAGGATGCCGAGGGTGTCCGTCTGCTCAACCGTCTTGACGTTGACGGCGTCAACCTCCTCGGCCACACCGTCGTCGACTGGCAGGGTGAGCGCTGGGTTTGTCAGTCAGTGCTTCCCGGCATCTTCTCGCGCCAGCAGGCTACCCCCACGGCTGCTGTCGACGGCGACAAGAAGGAGGACTGGGTCAAGGTCGATGACGCAGAGGGCACCGAGGAGCCGGCTGCCACCAACCCCCTGATCATCTACGGTGTCGACTCGGAGCAGACCTCCACCATCCACTGGGACAAGGCGACACACGAGGTCATGGAGAAGATTGCCGCGCACCAGCGTCTTGCCCCTCACAAGGTCTCGGCCGGTGACGCCGAACATGAGTTCTTCGCGTCGTCTGAGGTTAAGGGCCTCCGCGGTTCGGACGGCCGCCGCTACCTCCTCGACCTTCCCCGTCTCAACCCCGTCGACGTCGAGTTCCTCGAAAAGGACTACGCCGGCAAGCTCGCCGGCCCCGAGAAGGACGTTGACGCGCCGACCTACCTCCACCGCATGACCCTGCTGCGAGCTGAGCTCGTCGAGCTCTTCTGGGAGTCGGAGCTCAAGCGCTGGGCCCGCAAGATTGCTGAGGAGCAGGCCGCCAAGAAGAAGGCCGAGGAAGAGGCCAAGGGTGGGAAGGAGGACGTCAAGGAGGGCGAGACCAAGGAAGAAGCCAAGGAGGAGCCCAAGCTTGATGAGATTGACCCTTCGGCGATCGCCACTCTCAAGGACTTTGAGCTCCGCTTCAACCCCGACGCCTTTGTCGACTCTGCCCCAGAGACTGGCGCCGAGGGCTTTGGCCCCTCCAAGTTTACCGACGAGACCGACCCAGCGATCAAGGCTGTCCGCGACGCGTCCGTCTTCCTCCGCACCATCGCCGTTCCGGCCATTGCCCTCGACGTCCTCACCGGCTCCGTTTCGGGCATCATGGACGGTATCTCGCTCACCCGCCACATGCACGCGCGCGGTATCAACATGCGCTACCTCGGTCTCCTTACGGCCACGATTGACTCGTTCTCCAAGGGTCCCGAGGGCGAGTCGCGCGAGGCCTCGGGCAACCTCGCCGCCCTCAAGGACATTGTCCTTCACGAGATGGTCTTCCGTAGCGCCAAGCACGTGCTTCGTCGCCTCGTCCGTGACCTCCTCCCCGAGCAGGTGCCCGCCGCCGTCTCGCACTTCCTCAACTGCCTGCTCGGCACTGCCCTGAACACGTCCCCTTCCGCAGTCTTCGACCGCAACGACATTGGCGACAGCACCGAGCCCGCGTACGTCGAGCTCACTCCCCAGGCCCTCCGCAGGGAGATTATCGCTGAGGCTGAGGCCCGCTTCCGCTGGCGCCTCGACGAGGCGTTCCTCACCTCGGGCTTGCGTCGCCCTCAGCTGCTCCGCGAGCTCGCGCAGCGCTTCGCCTTCCAGGTCGTCCAGCGTGACTACGCGTTCGAGCGTTCCGCTGAGCCGGCCGGTGACTCGGACAAGGAGGCTCGCGCTATCGCTGCGAAGAAGGGCAAGAAGGGCGGCAAGGCCGCTCCCGCCAAGCGCACCACTACCTTTGAGCCTGCCGACATTCTCACCCTCGTTCCTGTCGTTCGTTCCACCGCGCCTGCCGTCTCGGTTGCCGAGGAGATCTTCGAGGCCGGTCGCAGCACCATTAACCGTGGGCAGGTCGACATGGGTCTTGAATTCATGCTCGAGGGTATCCAGCTCTACGAGTCGATCCACACTGTGATTCACCCTGAGGTCGCCGCCGCGTACAACCAGTACTCGTCGACTCTTCACCAGCTCGCGCGCATCAAGATTCAGCAGCTTGCGCAGCAGGAGAACGCCAACCCTGAGGAGCCCCTTGGCCTCGACATTGCCACCGGCCTCCGCCTCCAGCGCCAGGCCGTCATCATCGCCGAGCGCACCCTGGGCGTCTACCACCCCGACACGCTTGCGTACTACTTCCAGCTCGCCATGCTCGAGAACCTCGAGGGCAACTCGCAGGCGTCTCTCCGCTACTTCCGTCACATCCTTCTCCTCTGGGAAGTTATGTACGGCCCCAACCACCCCGAGATCAACACGATCCTCTCCAACGCCGGCATCGTGCTGCAGGCGCTCAACGAGCACCCGCAGTCGATCGCCCTTCTCGAGGAGTCGGCCAAGCGCACTGCCAAGCAGTTTGGTGACAAGCACACGAGCTACGGTGCTGCGCTTCACCAACTCACCCAGGCGCACTTCCTTGGCGGCGACTTTAACAAGGCACTTGCCGCCTCGACCGCCGCGCACGAAATCTTTAAGGCTGCGTACGGTGAGGACAACGCGCAGACGAAGGAGGTCGCCAAGAACGCCGAGCTCCTCAAGGCCGTTGTCGACAATGTCGAGCGTAACAACGCGGCCCAGGAGCAGATCAAGAAGCAGCAGCTGGAGCGTCTGGCCGCTGCTCAGAGTGCTGCCACTGTGCCCGCCCCTACTACCGGCCGCAAGCAGCGTGGCATCAACGGCGGCGTCCCAACCGCAGCCCAGGTGCAGGCTGCTGCTGCGCAGATCCAGGCCGCTGCTGCTGCGGTTGCCGCCGCCAAGGCCGGCACCACTGAGGGTGCTGAGGGTGCTGCTGCTGGTAACAACATTGGCGAGCACGGGCACCTCGACGTCGACGAGCTTGTCAAGTACATCCAGGGCAACACACCTGCCAAGGCCCCGTCGCGCGGCAAGAATGCGCTGCGTGGCAAGCGTCGCACGGGTGCCAAGCGCTAAAGTCCCCACGGAGAAGGAGCGTAGGACAGTGTAGCAGTAGAAGGAAGAAGGAAGACAGCCACGTGAACGATTTGGCGCGACGTGGGGAAGAGAGCGGCCGAGAGGGCGCCGCAGGAGGCGCCGCAGAGTCGAAGCACATATCCACTCTACCATTTCATTACGAAAATAAACCAAAAGCTAGCATTGCACCACCTTTCACTACTCGTTTGCATTTCTACCCGTTGCCAGTCTGGCGCACGACACGATAGCCGTTCGTTCCCAGGGACAGGCATGTGAACTATTCCACGTCTCGAGGTCGGGGTGGAAAGCTCGTGGTGTCACCAGCCGTAGGTGGCGAGGGGTTTCAGCCCTCACGCCAAACGGACTCCATCGATACCGGCTGAGGCAAACGGTTGATGGGGATAAGCAAGTCGATGGGACTCAAGGCCAAATGGGTTGTTGTGGCGCTGGGAGCGATGTGGTAACTGAGCCGCACACATTACTTACTAACTGGAAGGTGGGGAAGGTCAACCGACTGGAAATCGAAGCTGACAGCATTTCCGTCCCGCGGCAGCGCCTTCAGGACTCGCGTTCCAGAACCGGCCAGGCGTGGTCTCCGCGAGACGGTCCGGTACGTCCGAGAGCCCGAGCGCCAGCACACTGTACCAGTTGACGAGTCGCACGGTGCCCGATGGCCAGTTGTTCGACGGCATGTGGCCGGGAATCACCCACCATTGCTGCCCAACGTCGGTTGAGCGCGGGGCAACAGGGTGAGCACAGTGCGCCAGGCGCGGTCCCCCCCATGGTGCGAGACGCCCAGGAGCTGACCCTTGCCATCCGCGAGGGTGTGTGTGTCGAAGGTGGCGATACGAGTCGAACTCGGCATGCCAATCTTCAACGTGGCAAGCTCCAACAGCCACTTCATCAGCTCCAACAGATGGGGCCAGCTACTCAGTAGTATATAGTCCCAACCATTCCCCGCCGTGATAGCGTTTTATGCACCACTCTGAAGCCCATTCATTTCTCTCATCAGTCGCTCACTACAACCCAACTTCGACAGGCTCGTGCGGCTCGCACCGTCGATAAGCCAGCGGTAGTTGGACGCGCTGCGGTACGCCTCACCTGTGTCCCCGATGAGCGTCCACTTTTGGGTGAAGTCGGAAGTGGCGGAACCGTTGCCACTGCGGTCGGGGTTATTTGGCTGGCCAATGTAGTCCGAGATACGCGTTGTAGCTGACGTCCATCCAGAAGAGCGGAATGGTCTTGGACGCGGTGTCCGCTGCGGTCTGTTCGGCGCCGTGCCTGGGGTCGATGGCTTGTACTTGTCGGGCGGGATGTCGCCGGACATGACGTTTGCACATATATATGTCAGACTGGGGGGATGAAGATCGTCGGAGTGCCGAGCCACTGATTCGGCACAGACGCTCCAATAAGGTGGTAGTGGGGCTAGATGGTCAAGATACCAATCATAATATTGCTGCCGAAGCCTATGTGTAACATGCAATACCGATGGAATCATAAGACAAAGCCTCACCTTCGGTTTGTCGCCGGTCATTCCTGGCGGAGGGCAAAGTCGTCTCAGCACAAAAGCGATTGTGCATGCATCCTTGCTCACCATGCTGTCACAGTGTCCTATGAGACAGGAGCTCAACGATAATAAAACTGACTTCCTACCTCGGCGTTTTTGACATCGGGGAACTTATGTCTCCATCGTCACATTACGTTCCCATGAAGTGGCCTGGCTGCAGGGCAAGACGGGTTCTCCAACCACCGTGTCCCACAGAGCTCTCTCCCCCTCTTCTAACACTTGAGGGAAAGCTACCCATCTCTCACAGGCCATTGAACCATGGCAGCACCGAGCAGTAAACCAGTTTAAACATTTTTGCGCGTTCCATCTGTTCATTATGGAGTAATTTCTGGTTTCCTTATGTCGAAATTAGTCAGTGGCAGAATATTAAGAGACAGGCCAATCTGTGAGACCATTGTGTCACAAATTGATGGCTGACCGTAGGCCCGACCATCTCGCCAGGACGGTCTGCGATGACTAACGCTTGTCTATGGACGGACAGTTTTTTTGTTTCCATCCCGTGGAAAACGTACGATACCGACTTTTATCTTAATGGAACTGAGTCCAATCACACCAGACAGATATCCCACAATGCGAGACGACGGAAATATTTAGCAAAAGCTCTATGATACCCAGGGGGAGCAAAAGAGGCCCAACGCTGGTGTTGTGGGCTGCTAGCACTGGCATGCCGCTGCCAAATCCGCAATTCTCTGCTTCTCACTCACTTTGATTGTGCCCATCATTTGTTTTACAATGTTTATAACCTGATCTCCATTCATTGTACAGCGGCTCCGCTGTCTCATACCCCAGCTCCTCTGAGACATCATTAACTTTGCCCGAGACCAATGAAGAATAGTGGTACACATACATGTTTAGCTGATTCAGGTGGCAGCACCAATGTCACTGCCTAGCTGGGAGGACTGATAGTCTATTTATGGCTGGTTGGCCCCTTTCCCCTTTGCTTCAATTTTTCTACAATCTGGCAAGTGCAAGTGATTCACATATACTGGACAACAATGTATTGCAGCATGAAAACGTTGTGTCTATCCATCTTGGGAGATCATGTCTGGCGATAAGTTAGTTCAGTGGCTGGAATACTGCCAATCCTAGGGAAATCCTCACATTGTGCCTAAGGCCATGTGAGGCATCCGCCTGTATCTCCCTTTACCATGCACTTCGTTGGATTTGAATGAAAGGAAGCCAGAAAGCTGCATCCTGCGTTTCTAGAAAGCTTGCATTATGGGTAATGTTCTGTACATATAAGGATAGACTTAAAATTTAATATAAATGTAAACATATAAAAAGATTAATCTTTTTATTATACAAGGAAAGTAACATACGTAAGATGTTTCCCACTTACTGGGCAATACAAATGTTAATCACCGGGCGACCAAGGTTGTGATGACTGTGAATGTGTTATTCATTTCGATAACTACTGAATACAGTAACACACTGCTTAGAGTGCTAGCGATATACGACTGTTTATAAAGTTCAACTAAAATTGATTTTAATATCCAAACGAGCCAAAGGTGCTTGCATAAATTACATTCACACAACTGCATAGGCCCCATCTACACCATCACAGTAGTTTGGATTTTCTCACCGAATTGTGGATGTGTTTAGTTCAACGGGATGCTGTTATAATATGGATTCTTGGCTTTGAAGACCCACACCTTTACAATTTGTGTAGTCCCTCATGACTGATGTTGTCTCACACATGATAAATCTGTCAATATTGCTACGTCGAGGACTAACAGAGCAGAAATGGAAAAGCCATAGAAAACCATCATTCATTTGCAGATTGTATGCTAAAGTTACAAACGAAGTGTATATTGCAGACCAACATTCCATTTGCTTACTTATAATATGTAAAACTCTAGGGCCAATAAAATACAACATATGGCAAGGATAAGGAATCAAATTAAAATGGCCAGCCACGTCGATAAAAAAAAAAACACTATCATGCATGGTCCGGCCGGTATAGATCGACACTGTCTGCGTGTGAGCCCTATTTGCCATCTCTCCACCGGCGGCTCGTGACAATAGCACTTACACGTCTGTTTTTCCCCTTTCCTGACATAATATAATCGCGGACTAATAGAACGGTGGAGGTCTCAGGACAAATATCTCTAAATATTTGGGTACGTAGGCCAAGATGTCCCGAGCCGTCGGTAGCGAGAGGGTGGAACAGACCCAAACGCAAACAGTCTCTGTCTATGCCTACCGAGGTACGGTATGGGGAAGGAGAGGCAAGTTGACAGGACTCAAGGTCTAAGGGATTGCTGCGTCGCTGCAAGCAAGCAATGTAGTGGATCGACGACTACACCACTATCCGAATGGGGAGGAAGGGGAATGGAATAGGTGGCCCCGCATGTGGACGGCGTCGGACATGGTTGACCGGAAACGGGCTGGAGGTCGTCGGTGTCGAAGTTGGGTTGACCTGTCGAAGTTGGGTTGTAGTGAGCGACTGATGAGAGAAATGAATGGGCTTCAGAGCGGTGCATAAAACGCTATCACGGGGGGGAATGGTTGAGACTATATACTACTGGGTAGCTGGCCCCACCTGTTGGAGCTGTTGGCATGCCTGTTGGAGCTTGCCACGTTGACGATTGGCATGCCTGTTGGAGCTTGCCACGTTGAAGATTGGCATGCCCAGTTCGACTCGTATCGCCACCTTCGACAGAGCGAACGTATAATTACTGCTGGCGAATACGGAGTCCGACGAACGTCGGAAGCCAAAAGTTTCTAGGTATAGCTGTCAGTGGAAGGGAGAATTAATTATAACAGCTATATTCAGCCAAAGATCAACACAATCTGTCACAGTAGCGTCTCGCCAACGCATTGCCAAAAAGATTGTTTCCTATGGACTGTTGCTGTCCATACATTATTCCTTAGTGGGTGATTGTCTAAACAGTCTATCAGGTATGACACAGATAATCTTACCAAGAATTGTGACGTTCCTCGACCTACCTTATGACGACCTCTATAGAACAACACGACAATGATATTCATTGACCAACAGGAGTTATCATGACCAAACTGCGTTGAAATTTTGGCTATACACATTGCCTTCAGAATTTTTGGTGCTACAGGGTGTTATAGGTTTGATCCTAGGGCTTTAAAATGGGGATCCACAGGACCTATTGTTCCACAAGTTAACAATTAAAGATTCTCATTCATGGGAGGCGCCACCCTATTCTTTATGACGTTTGACGCTGACGCTGTAAAAGATGGAGATACAGTCGAGCTCGGCAAGCCAGTCTTCAAATTGGGAAACCTGCCAGCCAGCTGCTCAGGTAGTATATAGCTCCAGCCACTCCCCGCCTTGAGGATGTTCTATGCATCACATTGAAGGCTATTCATCCATTCATTTTTCCTCATGAGTCGCTCTCTCCAACCAAACTTCGACACACGCGTGATACTGCTACTGACATAATGTAGATCACAAAAACGGACTTGATATGGCTGAAGACGTTCTGCGAGATTGTCCCCGCCTTTAACGTGTGCGTATCCAACGCTACACAGTGTAATGAGAAACTATAGAATCGCCTTCTGTATAAAATCGGTATATACACCTCGCTGGCAATAACGTCGCATGTGGGACACAGCGCTGTACTGCAAAGAGTTAGGCAAGCAGTATGTGTGTGTGTGTGTGTGTGTGCGTGTGTGTGTCTGTGTGTGTCTCCACTTCCATTAAAATTCAGTATGTACGGTACCCCAAATCGAGGAGAGTACCGAAATTTGATACGAAATTTGATGTAGACATGTATCTCTGTCAAAGTTGGGTTGGAGCGAGCGACTGATGAGTGGAAATGTATCAATGTGCCATGATTCGCTTGTCCACCGACAGATACGCCTGACGAACTTCCCTCTTTTCTTCATCCGACTCCCTTTCTCCTGTACATATTGTAATCCCCATCCCCTCGACTTTGGCCCACTACCTCCGTCAGTCGCGTCGGCGCTGCCGCCTCCACCGGGCACGCGCCCTTTCTGGTTCCGTTACCTCCACCAGCACGCGCCCGTTTTCGCCCCGCTACCTCCACGGACACGCGTTCGCCTCTCGCGCATCATGGCGAGTATATATATGCTAGAGGCCTGTACCGTTGTAGCTCCCCAAGTCATGTTACCACAGCTTCTAGTCTACCGACCTAGGCAGCAGCACCATGACTGGTCTCACGGCCATCTAGCTCCCCTACCATCTCACTGGAGCGTCCACGCCGAGTCAGCGGCATGCTACCGACGTTCCCCAGCCCCCCGGACCCGCCATGTCCGTCGCCTTCCGACATGTGGGACCTTCCAGTCCGTTCCCTTCCTCCCCATCCTGTTAGTGGTGTAGTGCTCGGTCGCCATATTGCTTGCAGCTACGCAGCAACCCCTTAGCTCCTGAGTCCCGTCGACCTCCCTCCTTCCCTTCTACCGTTCACCTCAGCCGGTATAGACGGAGTTCGTTCGCCGAGGGGCCAGGATCTGCCCCTTTCGCCGGACCGCTTGTGACAAGAGCCAACTAAAAAACTATGTTTCAGCGGTGCCAGGACGAAAAACAGCATATTAGAAAACAAATCTTGAGAGCGGGGTCGTACTTTCTGATGGTGGGATTATTCCAGACATCACAGTCATTCATTTATGGCCGTATCGATTGTCATATCCTGGAAGCAACCTAAATTTGACGTCTTGAGATCTGTCAATGTATGCTATTTCCAACACCAAAAGTGTGAGCCCCTTCTGTATATCGAAAGGGAAAGGTGGTATGGCGTTGTGAGTTGGACATCTGTGGTTGAACGATAATTTTTGTTTAAAGACATTGGTCTTTCGTTAAGATTCTTCACATAAACCGCCAATCCCATCATTTCATGTTGGATTTGCTTCACATGCCTAAGGCTAACTAAGTGAGTGAGTTTGAGTGAATATGACAGAATGCCATTCCTCAGACAGTCACAATTTTCACAGTAGTTTGAAGGTGAGATGTGAAAAGTGATTCTTCTTATGAATTTATACAGTTCGGACCTCCACTTAGAGGAAAGAACTAGATGCCCGGTAGGTCGTTCTGAGAGTGAGTCTTATTCTTATTGCTACTCTCGCGGCCCGTTCGTTGGCCACAATGGAGCGGATTGTGGCTGCCAGAAATCGGTCGTCGCTCATACCATCCAGGGCAACGTTAGAGAAGGGGGGAAGGAAGTCGTTGAGACTCATTATGGCAAGGCGCCTGGCAAGAGGCCAAACTGTGTCTACGCGGCAGACGAACTGCGTGAATCACCGTCTTAGTGCCGCGAGCTAGGCCGAATCATGGCGGATAACGTCAGACATTGTTAACCAGGATGGCTGAAGGTCGTCAGCTGATGTGCAGCTAAATCGGTGTGGAAGGTCCAGAGGATGGTGGAGGGAGCCAGCAGGTCCGCAGGCATTGTGCACGTGCCTAGGTCGATGCAGACTAGAAGCTGTAATACCATGATTTGGGGAACTTCAACAACAGTATGGATGAGTACATATGTGTACTCGGTGGCACGCTACTAGTGGGCAGGGCTTATGCATTCCAAATAGTAGTACGAGACACTTCATGTGCTCAGTGGAAGTGCCAGTGCTGAGCCATTCGGTCCGACATAAATTGTAACGCCAAAGTCAAGTGTGTATAGGCGGAATATGTACAGAACAATACGGATTCCCACAACGGTTGGAAGGAAATGTCCGTTGAGGGGCAAATATTGACATGTATGGAGCTGCTTCCTCTTCTGTATGTATAGCAAGGATAAGAAGGCAGTCCACATAGCAGCCTATTAATATATCATGAGACATTGCCAACATGAAAGTACCGCATACTCCTGTCTCCTGTTGTCAACGTTGGGTTGGAGCGAGCGACTGATGAGTGGAAATGGATGAATGGGCTGCAAAGTGATGCATAGAACTTCCTCAAGACGGGGAGTGGTTGGAGCTGTATACTACCTGAGCAGCTGGCTGGCAGGTTTCCCAATTTGAAGACTGGCTTGCCGAGCTCGACTCGTATCACCCACCATCTTGACACCGTTGTTCTTCCTAACTAGCTTCGTTCAAGTTGCAGTTCATCCTGTCGAAGGTGGCGATACGAGTCGAACTTGGCATGCCAATCTTCAACGTGACAAGCTCCAACAGGCATGTCTTCAGCTCCAACAGATGGGGCCAGCTACTCTGTAGTATATAATCCCAACCATTCCCCACCGTGATAGCGTTTTATGCACCGCTCTGAAGCTCATTCATTTCTCTCATCAGTCGCTCACTACAACCCAACTTCGACACATCCCTGCGTTTGTTGTATTTACATCTCTGCTTATCTATTGTCCCCCTAAAGCAATCATGTCTATAGAGGGCCTGTCCAATACGTTGTCACTGGGGGATGGAGTTAATCTATCTCAAGTGTTCAACTGGCAAAATCCGTCGTTTGTGCTGTGTTCCGTCACTGTTCCGCAAATAACTTCAGTTCGACTTGACCTATCACAAGTATTAGGGGTAATTCAGACATTAGCACAATTGGTAACCTCTTCCAAATGTGATTATTGGTTCAGTATGTAAGAGCAGCGAAGCACACCGACTTTCATGCAAATTTAACAAAGATGGAGATGTCAAATTGATATGGCCCACGTTGGAAAAATCGAGCATTGAAAATTAAATGACTTAAAGCTATATCATATCAATAACTTCACTCTGCCACGAGCCGTCGGTGGCGAGAGGGCGGAACGGGCCCAAACGCAAACAGTCTCTGTCTATGCCGGCCGAGGTAACGGTATAGGGAAGGAGTGGGAAGTTGACAGGACTCAAGGTCTAAGGGGTTGCTGCGTCGCTTCAAGCAATGTAGTGGATCGACTACTGCACAGTTAACTAACCGAATGGGGAGGAAGGGGAACGGAATAGGTGGCCCCGCATGTGGACGGCGTCGGACATGGTTGACCGGAGGGGGGCTGGAGGTCGTCGGATGGCGTGCCGCTGACTCAGCGTGGACGGTCCAGAAGGTGGTAGGGGAGCTAGCAGGACCGAGGACCAGTCATGGTGCTGCCTAAGCCAATGTAGACTAGAACTGTGGTAACACGACTTGAAGAACTACAACAGTTACGGGCAGCTAACATATATACTCGACGCAGTGCGGGAGTGGCAAACTCGTGCCGGTGGAGGTAACAGGCCCCATACCTGCGTTTGTTGCTCTTCACAACCTCTTCGCTCCCCTCCCGTCCCCTTCGCTCCAGGTTCTCTCCTGGGCGCCACTCGCTCCGCGTCACACGACTATCCTCGACGAGTGGAGGAGCCCGGACCTCCAGCCATGGTTGGCCCCCCCCTGCCGACCGCAAGTCCAGTAGCCTAGTCCCTGCCACGCCCCCAACCGCAAAGGCCCAACAACCGCCTGAAGCTCATCCAGGTGTCGGCCATAGCGGACTCAAGACCATCCAGCATGAAGAGCCCACCGCCACTCCACCTATTGGGATTCCCGACCGGGAGGCTCCATCCTTGGCGGTTCGGCACCCACTGCTCGGTAGCCAGACCATCGTCAAGCTCTGGTATCGCTGGCACACTGAGGGTGCGGATCCCGATCCTCACCTGTGGGTTTTGGACGAGCACTTGCGCCATTACTACGACTCGTACCAGATTTATGCGCGCCTTTTCCGGGAGAGTTACAATCAGGCCCGAGAAGACAGTGACTACGCCGCGTACTCGCTCGAACGTCTTACGGAGATGGTCTTCGACGACATCCTTCCTCAACTGACCGGCTGGACGGAACCTCCCCTTGATGAGAAGTTTGCTTCTCCCGAACGCCGAGTACAGATAGTCGAACAGTCGCCGATGGCGACTTGTCGAAGTTGGGTTGTAGTGAGCGACTGATGAGAGAAATGAATGAGCTTCAGAGCGGTGCATAAAACGCTATCACGGTGGGGAATGGTTGGGACTATATACTACTGAGTAGCTGGACCCATCTGTTGGAGCTGATGATCATAGTGGCTGTTGGAGCTTGCCACGTTGAAGATTGGCATGCCTGTTGGAGCTTGCCACATTGAAGATTGGCATGCCGAGTTCGACTCGTATCGCCACCTTCGACACTCCCACTCGATACGATGTCAACTGAGGCAACGTTTACTGAGTTGTTGATGAGCTTCAGACCAAGCTGTACCCTCAAGTTGCTGTGCAGGTCTCGAGTGAGGTTCTTGGTCAAGATGTCAGCAATATTGGTCTTTGAGGAGGTGTGTTTGACGGTGATGAGGCCTTGTTTGATACGTTCTCGGATCGAATGGTGTCGTAAGGCCACATGTTTCGTCTTCGAGTGATGTACCGGGTTCCCGGTGAGTGCAATGGCGCCTCGGTTGTCGTTGTAGAGGGTGACTGGCCAAATTTGAATGCATACGACGTCGTTGGGTAGCTGGAAGTCAGAGACGAGTTGTTGTAGCCATAGAGCTTCGTTGGAGGTGTCGGAGAGAGCCATGTATTCCGCTTCTGCCGTCGAGAGTGCCACGGTAGGTTGAAGGCGGGATTTCCAAGCGATCGTTGCACCCAGGAACTTGAAGATGTAGCCAGTGGTTGATCTCCTGGTGACCTGGTCGCTGGCCCAGTCCGCGTCGCAGTAAGCCTCGAATTGGCCTGGTTGGAACTCGAACTTGAGGGCTAGGTCGATTGTGCCTTTGAGATAACGCAGGAGATGCTTTGCTGACGCGAAATGAGCAGTGTTCCACTTTGAGATGAATCTGCACAGGCTGTTGGCAGCGAAAGCAATGTCTGGCCGTGCAATGGTTGCCAGGTAGAGCAGCGAGCCCGCTAACTGGGGGAAAGGAAGATGTTGAGCTTCAGAGAACTCAGTATCTGTCGCCTTGGAAGGTTTGAAACCTTGCGGAA
>JALJEG010000019.1:1566-179544 GCA_023653615.1 Apiotrichum siamense
CTCGTCGTTTCCCCTTCCCCCGCCGTCTCGTATTCCGCCTCTGCCATCCTCCTCCTCGTCTCTCCCCCCCCCCCCCCCCCCCCCCCCGCCGCCCCCCCCCCCCCCGCCCCCGCCCCCCCCCCCCCCCCCCCCCCCCCCACCCCCCCCCCCCCCCCCCCGCCATGCCCAAGGTCCACTCCCTCGCCTACGTCTACCTCTACGAGCAGGCCGACGAGCACGGCCTCGTCCGCTGTCGCGACTGCCCGTACCCGCTCATCGTAAGTGCGCGCGTCGCCTGCCGTCGCCCCCCGCTCACCCCCGGCCAGCCCAAGGTCCCTCCGATGAAACGTGCAGCCGCCGTCGTCCAGGCGCTCAAGGACGCGCCGGGGCGGACCATCGACGACGCCTACATCTTCGCCGTTGCGCGCTCGTACATGGCCGAGAAGTTTATCCGTTGCAAGCCGCTCCACGCCGTGCACATTAGCGTCCTGACCGTCGAGAAGAAGGTGCGTGGGGTCGGGGTCGTGGTCGGGGCCGGCGCCGAGATGGACCGCCGCCGGCGCCGAGATGGGACCGGGACGGTGCGCGGCGCGGAGACGCGAGCACGCGGGATGCGGTGTCGGCGCCGAGATGACGAGCACCGCGACCGCGCCTCGGCGCGGACATGGTCACCACCGCGGCCGCCCACCGCGGCCGCCCGCAACACCCCAGCGCTGACTCCCAGATCAACCCCCACTACCTCCAGCCCTTTGACGAAGCACGCACCTACTTTGGCCTCCCCGCATGCTACCTGTACCGCGACACGAGCCTGAGCCGCTTCGCGCGCATCCACTCGGTCGCCGTCACGCGCGTGGAGCACGCGCTCGACGACGGCGACGCGTTCGACCTGCCCCCCGCCTACTCGCGGCACCACCCAGCGTCCACCGCGGCCGCCGCGCCCTCACGGCCGCACTGCCGCTCATGCACGTGTGGCGCGCAGCACGCCCCCGTCGCTCCCTTGACCCCGCTGTACGACGAGAGCGAGCTCGAGCGCGCCGGCGCCGGCGACGCCGACCTGCCGACACCGCCCCTCTCGCCGCCGCTCTCGCCGCTCTCGACCCTCTCGACGCTCTCGCCCGTGCCGCTGTCGCCCCCCGCGCCCCTCTCGCCGCCTGTCTCCGGCCCCTCGCCCGTCGCGGGCACCCCCCATGCGTCCTCGGCCTCTATCGCCCTGTCCGTGTCCCCGCCCACATCCGCGTCCATCGTCACGATACGCCGCCGGCAGCCGCGCATCGTCTTCTGGCGCTGACCCGAGGACACTGGACCCCGCGGGCCCTCGTCTGCGACGGCGAGTCCAAGTTCATTTAGCTGTACCATAGACCGAAAGAGATAGCGCGGGGCGTGCCAACGGCAAGACCCCGCACCGGAGTGCGCACGACCCCATCTTCCATGGTTGTATCTGTGTATCTGTTGGGTATCCTTGATGACATGACGTCCTTCGGATCGTGGCAGCGCGCCGCACGCGGCAGCCGTATCCCCTCACGCCTGTGCTCGTTCGTCGGTGTGCCGAGACCCCTCGAGCGGGCTGTCGCCAGCGTCGACGGACTGGCCTCTGGTACTCTTCCAGTTGCCTAGCGCTTCGATTCCTGTAGGCCGCTCACGCGCAGCTCGCTCGCAGCCGCCGCTGCCGGCTAGTCGCCCGCTAGCAGCCCGCTAGCACCCACTCGCAGCCCGCTAGCACCCACTCGCAGCCCGCTCGCAGCCTCCTCCTTGGCCGCCAGGAGAACGACGCGGCTCTGGCAATCGCCGCGCAGCGACCACCGCACCCCAACGTTCATGAGCTCCTCGCCACCTGCCTCGGACACCTCGGGCTCGTCCTCGTCCGCTCCGCTGCCGCCGCCGGCAGGGCCGCCAAACACCCGTAGTTCATACCTCGTCTCCCGCTCCAGGCCTCGCAGGCGCAGCAGTGGCATATGGTCGCGGGCCACGCGGTCACGGACCTGGAAGACGAGCAGCGCAGCGCGCCTGCGCGCGCGGTCCACATACAGCGCCGCGGGCCAGTTGGACGCGCCCGGCAGCGCCAGCCGGTACAGGTCTCCGCGGACGACGAGGGGGTTAATCTCGGCGCTAAGCGCGAGGAGCGCGGGGATCTGCGCGCGCTCTGCGGGCGACAGGCCGGCGGGGTCGAGCTCGAGGCCGAAGCCGCCGCCGAGCATCGCGACGTGCGCGCGGAACGCGAGCGGGGCCGCGCGACCCGTCTGGTGGTTCGGAACGGCGCTCACATGGCACCCCAGGCTCGCCGGCGGGTAGCTGAGCGTCGCGCCGAACTGGATATGCAGGCGGTCGACCGCGTCCGTGTTGTCCGACGTCCAGTGCTGCGGCCAGAACGCGAGCAGGCCGGGGTCGAGCCGCCCGCCGCCCGACGCGCAGCCCTCCCACAGGACGTGCGGAAAGCGCGCGGTCAGCGCGCCCAGCACGCGGTACAGGCCGAGGATGTAGCGGTGCGCGTCGGCGGGATGGGCGAGCTCGTGCATCGCGCGGTTGTTGTCCCACTTCACGTACGAGATGTCCGCGGACGCGAGCACGGCGCCAATCGAGGCGATAATGTAGTCCTGCACCTCGCGCAGGCCGAGGTTGAGGACCAGCTGGTGGCGGGCCTCGGTGCGCGCGTGGCCAGGCGCGTGCAGCACCCACTCGGGGTGCGCGTCGTACAGCTCCGACTTGGGGTTAACCATCTCGGGCTCGACCCAGATACCGAAGCGGAGCTTCTGCGGCGCGCCGCGACCAGCAGCGCACGCGACGTCCAGCGCCGTCACCTTGTCGACAAACGGGCCGAGCCCGTCCTTGAACCGCGCGCGGTTCACGACCCAGTCGCCGAGCCCCGCCGTGTCGTCGACGCGGGGGTATCTGTTCCCAAACCAGCCGTCGTCCATGACGAACAGGCCCACGCCGAGCCCCGCCGCGCGCTCCGCGATCGGGAGCAGCGTCGCCTCGTCAAAGTCAAAGTATGTTGCCTCCCAGCTGTTCAGCAGCGGCGGGCGCGGCGCGAGCGTCCACCCACTGCGGCACAGATGACGGCGGTACACGTCGTGGAAGGCGCGCGACATGCCGCCGAGGCCGCCAGAGGAGAACGCGGCAATGCACTCGGGGCTCGTGAGCGTCTCGCCCGGGGCAAGCGGCCACGAGAGGTGCAGCGGGTGCAGTCCGAGGAGGGTGCGGACGGTGCCCTGCGCGTCGCGCTCGACGTCGACGGCAAAGCTCCCGCTGTACACGAGGTTGAAGCCCCACGCGTCGCCAGACTCCTCGGTCGTCTCGGGACGCACCAGCGCGACGAACGGGTTGTAGTGGTGCGAGGCATAGCCCGCGATGCTGTGGAACCTGGGTCTGTGTTAGCGGGCCTGCGGCGATGCCTGCGGCGACGTCTGCGGCGGACCCACCCCTGCGTGCCGTGCTCGACGCGCCGCCGCGCGACCTGGAACTCGCGCGCCCAGCTGCCGTAATGGTGCACCATGTCGTACTCGCCCGGCGGCAGGTCGGTCGCGCAGCTTGCGAGCCGCTCGACGCGGACCTCGGCGGCGCCGACGTTGCGCAGCGCGACCTGGCGTGTTATCGCGCCCGCGCCGAGGAGCGTGTAGGTCAGTGTCGCTTCGAGGCGCGCGCGCGTGTCGGCCATTGTGATGCACAGGGTGCGCGCGGCGTCGGGGTCGGCGTCGAGATCGACGCCGAGGCCGCCGCCGCCGCCGTGCGTCCCCGCGTCCCCGCCGCCCGGCACCCCCGGCGCGGTCCAGTAGTCGACATACTCAAAGTGGCTGACCGAGTGGCCCGCGGCGTGCACGACGTGCACGCCGGGCAGTCGCATGTCCCCGCGCCCGGCGTCGGGGAGCTCGCGGCGCCGCTGGTCCCGCGCCCACCCGACCGTCTCGAACTGGGCGGCGTCGCGCGCGCCGTCGCCGCTGGCTGGGGCGCCGAAGTGGTCGAGGACGAGGTCGCCGTCGGCGTCCACGCGCAGGACGTAGCTGAACGCGGGCGTCCGCAGGGCGAACGTCGGGCGCCGCGCGGCATCGAGCTTGACGTCGATGCTCGCCATGGTCTGGGAGTTGGCTGTCGCACCGAGCTCGGCGACGGCACTGGCCTATAAGGCCGCCGCCGCCGCCGTGGCCGCTCGAGAGGCCTCGGGCCGAACGCGCGCAAACGGCCCGATTCCTGCCCTCGACGCTGACTGCGTGGCGAGTCCGATGCGTGGTGCGCGTGCTACCGGCGGCTACTGCAGCAGCAGCCGAGGTGGGCATAGGCGCCGCCGCTCGACCACGACGACCACCGCCGTCACCTGACGGGAGGCGACCCGTATATACCTACCGCGGGCCTCAGCGGCGTCCGCTCTCTCTCTCTCCTGCTCGCGACGACCACAGCATGGCAGCTGCGCAGAGACTCACGATCGCAGTGACGGGCGCAGCGGGGCAGATCGGGACGGCGGTGGTCCGCCACGCGCTCGCCGAGGGGCACGGCGTCGTCGCGCTCGATCTGGCGCCGGCGCCGCCGGCGTCCCACGCCGAGTGGACGCAGCGCGGCGGCGACGTGCCGTCGTACACGTACCGCCAGGTCGAGCTCACCGACCACGCCGCGTTCCAGCGCGCCGCGGAAGGGTGCGACGCGCTCATCCACCTCGCCGCGACGTACTCGCTCCAGAACCCGCAGGACCCGGACGGCCCGCTGCTGCGCGAGATCCCCGAGCACGTACGCGGCTGCGGCGCGGCGCGCGCGCGCTGACCACAGGTGGTGCACAACACGAACACGGCGATGAGTTGGAACGCGCTCAGCGTCGCGGCGGCGCTGGGTATCCGGCGTGTCGCGCTCGCGTCGAGTGTGAATGCCATTGGGCTCAGTGCGTCCTGCGGCGGGGCGCCGCGCAACACGCGCTCACCACCACAGTCTTCTCAAAGCGGCCGCAGTTCGACTACCTCCCGCTCGACGAGCAGCACGCGTGCCGGCCAGAGGACGCGTACAGCGCGTGCAAGCTCGCGCTCGAGGCGCAGGCGGACGCGTTTGTGCGGCGGCACCCGGCGATGCGCGTCGCGTCGCTGCGCCCGCACTGGGTCATCCCCGAGACGCTCGCGTACGACCCCGCCGCGCTCGACGCGCACGGCGGCACCGCCAAGGACCTGTGGGGATGGGTCTCCGAGGGCGCGGTGGCCCGCGCGTTCGTGCTCGCGCTCACCGCGTCGGCGGACGCGTTCCCCGCGGGCACCCACGAGACGTTCTTCGTCGTCGCGCCGACGACGGCGCGGCGGCGGCGCAGCGCGGAGCTCGTGCGCGAGCACTTTCCCGAGGCAGGCCCGTTCCGGCGCGAGCTCGTCGGCAACGAGGGGCTGTTTGACTGCAGCAAGGCGCGGCGGATGCTGGGATGGAGCGAGCGGGGGTTCCCGTGGAGCGGCTAGGGGCCACAGGCTTGCGGCGGGGCTTGCGGCGGGAGCTGCGGCGAGGCCAGCGGCGCCAGCAGCGACGCCAGCGGCGACGCGCAGCGCGCAGCGAGCAATAGCAGAGCGAGACAGTATCGATGCATGCATAGAAGGGTCACAATGAGAGATGCATCGCAGTGCTCGCGGTGCTCGCGGCGGGGGTGGCGACGGCGAGCGGAGCCTTTCTGTCCGGCGCCCAGCCATCTTGTTTTGCTCGTCGCGCATCGTGTTGCATCCACTCCGTCTCCGTCTCCGCGACCTCGACGACACCGACAGCATCGACGACCGCGCGGCGACAAGGACCGCGACGGCGACGCACCGGAGCACCACGCCAAGACAGCACGACGGCGACGCACGCGGCGACGTCGGCGACGCACCCCGACACCACCGCGTCCACCGCGACCACCGCCCTCAGCAAAACATCCCCATCCCACCGCCGTCGCATCCCACCACCGTCGCATCCCTCAACCCGTCGTCGACGCGCTCTGGCCTGGCGCTACCCTCTCGTCCCCTGTGCAGCCTGCTCGGCCAACCCTGCTGCCGCCCGCGCCGCATAGACGAGCGTGGCCACTGCTCGGCCTGCCCGCGCGGCCCCTCTCGTCGTCTCAAACATCTCCCCTGTCCGCCTTTGAGACATTACTGTTGTTCTTTCCACCACGCCGCGGCTTGCCATTGCGATAACAACGGCCGCAGTTGCAGTAGTAGCAAGGCGCTTGGCTCCGGGTTTGCTCCGTGCTCGCGCTCCGTGCTCCGGCTCCGCTCCGCCTCTGGCTGAACCCCTCCTCCGCCTGCTCCACCGCTCCCCGCTCCCCGCTCCCTGCTCCCTGCTCCCTGCTCCCCGCTCCCCGCCTCCCGCTCCACGCTCCCCCTGCCCCGCCGCCCCCCCCCCCCCCAACCCCCCCCCCCCCCCCCCCCCCCCCCCCCCCCCCCCCCCCCCCCCCCCCCCCCCCCCCCGGCGCCCCCCCCGCGCGCCCCCCCCCCCCCCCCCCCCCCCCTCTCCGCCCCCCGCCCCCCCCTCCCCCCGCCCCGCCCCCCTCTCCCCCCCAACCCCCCCCCCCCCCCCCCCCCCATGCCCGTCCCCCCGCCCGGCGCGTTCGCCGCGCAGGCCGACGACTGGACAGACGACCCGTCCTTCGACCTCTCCCCCGACAGGTCGCTCCCCGCGTCCTCCCCCTCGTCGCGGGCCGGCAGCTCGTCCCGCCGGCCGTTCGGCACCCCGCAGCAGAACCTCTCCGGCTCCCCGCTGCGCCAGAGCCACAAGCTCAAGCTCCAGCGCCCTTGCCCTCCCCCCGGCGCCCCAGAGGGCGACGACGCCGACTTTGACGACTTTGAAGACGGCTTCGACGACGCGCTCGACCGCGGCGCGACCATCAAGGGGCTCCCCCAGCCGTTCCTCCAGCTTCACCCGCCCGCCGGCGGCACCCTGCTGCAGCACTCGGTCCACACCCTCACGGCCACCGTCGTCGGCCACGGCCCCACCGGCGTCGGCACCATCACGCGGCTCGGCCCCGCCAAGGCCGCGTCGTCGAGCCAGGTGCTCCCCGCCGGATCCGTGCGCGCTCGCGCAAAGGCCATTGAAAAGGACTGGGAGGCCCATGTCGACCTCGACTCGGTCAACGAGCTGCGCCTGCGAACAGCGCTGTCGTCGCCAAACATCTCCAAGCCGGTCATGCCCGAAGCCGACGCGCTCGACGGCCTCGGCTTTGACATCGACGAAGACGACGGCGCGACCCTCAAGGCGAGCGCGACCCTCAAGGCCATGCTTCCGCCGCGCGGCCTGCGCAACGGCAGCGGCGGCGACACGATCAAGGGCCCCCCGCCAAAGACGGCCAAGCCGGCCGCACCGCCAGACGAAGACGACCTGGAGACCGACATTGTCCTCCCGCTCAACCTCACCAACCTCACGCTCGCGACCCAGTCGCAGCCGCGCGCCCTGCGCCCGCGCCACTCGATGACTTCTGTCACGACCGACTGGGACTCGCCCAGCACCTCCACCAGCGGCGGCGTCCACGGGCGCTTCAGCTGGGGCGACGAGAGCACGCGCCGCGGCCGCACCTCGGAGACCAGCATGACCAGCGTCAGCGACGGCCTCCCGTGCGACAAGGCAAAGGGCGACGACCGGGACGAGTTTATCGACGACGACGACGACTATGAAGCCGACATTGTCATCCCGAACGCGTCGTTCTTCGCCTCGCGCCGGACGACCGCTCTCAACTCCATCCTCGATCGCAAGCGCAACCCAAAGTACGCGCCGCAGCCCCCGCAGCGCCTGCAGCTCGACACCGCCGCAGGCGGAGGCGGCGACGACTCATTCGAGGACGGCCTCGTCTTTGACAACCCGCGAGCCGAGCTGAGCCACCGCCGGCTCGAGAAGAACCGCCGCATGCGCACCGTTCCCGTGCCCTTCACGCTCGGTGCTGACCGCAAGAACAAAGCGTCTGACAAGGACGCGGGCACCGTAAAGCTCGGCCGGCTGTCGCCTTCTGTGCCCCTGACCCCGGGCGGGTCGCTGGGACGCGCCTCTGGCCGCAACCTCTCTGCCGGCTCGCAGAAGGGTGCCAGCGCGCGCAGCCGGCCCACCAGCCCGCTTACATCTATGCGCGACCAGCAGTCGCAGGCCCAGCAGCAACCGTCTCGCCCGGCATCGCGCAAGAGCTATACCGGCGCCAGCATGCCGCCGCCGCCGCCGCCGCCGCCGCCGCCGCCGCCGAGCGCACCGCCGCCGGTGCCGTCGTCAATGCCGACAACACCGTCGCGCCTTCGCCACCAAAAGTCGTTCCACCACCCACCACCGTCCCCCTCTCCGTCACTTGCGCGCAAACAGTCGCTGTCGAGCCTGCAGGACGCGATCGCCGCCGGACACGTCCGCCCCGAGGCGGCCGACGAGCTCCCGCCCTTCGACCTGCAGCAGCTGCGCTCGGTCAAGTCGTCCTCGCGGCTGACGATGCCGACGACGTCGTCGTTGGCCAAGATCCGCGCCCCGCACCAGTCAACGCGCGAGCAGCGCCCGCCATCCCTGCCCCGCGTCCGCGGCGCGATGGAGGTGTCCCGCCGCACCAAGCAGTGGGGCGACGGCACCGAGCTCGAGGGCATCGAGGACCTGCGCGTCGACCGGCCCTCCACGCCGCATTCTGCCCATTCGGCGACCTATCCCAAGCTCGGGCGCAAGTGTGAGCACACCCTGGCGGCTGGAAGCGATAGGACCAAACTGATGGCAGCACTCGAGAAATCGCCGAGCACAGCACGCGAGAACGAGCCGCGGAAAAAGTCTGGTGGCAAGCCCCGAAGACAGCGCCAGCCTGCCATGCTCATCAAGAACCTCGGCGCCGTGGACAAGAAGAAGGGTGAGTCGCATCAGGGTCGCGAGGCGGCAAGGTAGCGCGACGCGTGCTGACGCCCACAGTCGTCGGTGAGATGACCTGGAATCCGCAGACGCTGCGGTGGGAGGGCAACGAGGCTATCCTGCGCGACTTTGACGCCGTCGCATCTTCAGCGCGTCCTGCGCTCATCACGCACTATACGGGCTCGTCTGTCTCGCACACGTCAAGCAGCGGCGGCGCCGCGCCCGCGCCCGCCGTGCGCATCGTCGGCGACATGAAGTTTGACCCGGAGCAGATGCGCTGGGTGTCACTGCTGCCGCCGGACGAGGACGAGCCGGACCCTTTCGAAGGCATGGCGGACGACGAGGACGACGAGGGGCAGCGCGGCACGCTCACGCGTCTGAGCGGCCGCAAGCTCGTCAGCATCGGCATGTCGAGCGGCGCAAGTGCGCCGAGCACCAGACTTGTCTCCGAGTCGACACATAGCATCGCGACGACCGCGACGACCGCGACGACAGCGAGCTGGGAGGACCGCACGCTGCCGCAGGTCGGGCTCGATGCTGAGATCCCGCCGGCGCTGTTTGCCGAATGCCGCGAGGCCGAGGCGCGGCACCGCCGCGAGATGCGCGGGTGGACGCTGCGGCCTGCCGCGAGCCCAGCGGACGTGCGCGACCGCGAGCGGCGCGAGGAGAAGCGGCTGTGGGAGGTGCGGAATCTCGCCTTACGGAGCTAGTCGGCATGGGACGCGGAGCCGAGCCGCCGCCGGCGGCGGTATAATAGCTTTATTCCATCACGTTACGACCATTACGACAGACATGCATGTACTACAGTGATACCCTCTGCTGTTGACGCGTCGCTGCTGCGCGTTGGGTACGAGTACTGGGTTGCTGAGCGGGGGCCGAGAGGAGGCCGCGGACGCGAGACGCGACATCAAGGTCTCAGGGTGCAAGGCAGAGCCCCATGCGCGCCGCGATCGCGCACGCGCCCACGACAGCAAGCAGGATCCGTGCTGCCGTGACGCGCACGACGCGCACCATCCGCACGAACCACCACCTCCGTGTCAGCATGTCTCAGCATCGCACTGCCGCAATGCGTGCTCCAGCGCGTCACGGAGCCGTGAGGGAGAACAATGGGATAGAGAGCGGGCGACGCGGGGTGCTTCTCAGTGATGCCGTCACGGTCACTCGGTCGCCCGCTCAGGCGCCCAGCACCACCACCATCACCGGCGCCGCGACCACTGACATCAGCACTGACACTCTCAGATCCACCTGCGGTGGCCTTGACGATAACCCCACGGCACTACTGCGCCAATGGCTGCGCCGTCTCGGCATCGTGGGGCGCGGTCAGGCCCCGTTTCGCGCGCTTCAGCTCGGGATCCATCGTGGCATGTCGTAGCATTAGCTCGTTATCCTGCGCCTGTCGCCCGCTGCCTCTCCTCGTGGTCCCTCCCCCGCCACTGCGCCTCCAGCTCCCGCACTCTGGGCCTATCCCAGCCGGTCGCTCGTGTCGCGCGAGTAGATGCTCCGCCCCTCGCGCTCCTTTTCGCGATCGTCCTTGAGCATGCGATTGTCGACGCGCGCGTCCTCGCCCTCGACGCCGAGCATCGCCTTTGGTGTCTTGGCCTCGATGACCTGGGGGTTAGCGGCGGACGCGGGGGGAGGCGCATGTCATGCGGTGCGGGAGGGGCGACTGCTGCGAGGACTGAGACGGGCAGCATTGCCGGGATGAGGAGATCGGGGCCGCCGGGGAGAACACTCCGAAGCGAGCGCGTCACCAACATCAAGCTGATAGACCACCAGCGGCGCAGCCGTGGCCAACACCCCTGGCAGACCACACCGATGCTGGCATCGGCTGCTCCCGTGGCAGCCTCCCGCACAGCAGCCTCCCGCACAGACGCCGCGCCCTGGAACCAGCACCCCGCTCACGCAGACTCACGTATTGGTTGTCGCAGTGCGGGCAGTACTCGTCCGCCTCCTCGTACTCCCTCATGTCCTTTCGGAACGCCTTCTTGCACTGCAGCCATGTCAGCGTCGGTCCTCGTCTCCGTGTCGCGCCAGCGCTCCCGCGGCTCCTAGCCCTCCTAACTCCTCGTCTGGGTACCCGCTCGCGGCGGGAGGGTGCGGTGGCTGATTCCAACGCCAGCGCGGGTACGGAAACGCCACGCCCTCCGTCCTCCGCGCGGAAGAGCACGACGAGCACGCACCTTCTTGCACATGAACACCATCTCATACGTCTTGCGCAGCGTGTGGTCCGACTTTTCCTCGTGGCACTCGGGGCACTGCCGTCAGTCCTAGCGGTCCAGGGGCCGGCTGCCGCTTTCCTAGCGGTCCTGGTGCAGGCTTCCGCTTTGTAGGTGCCCGGCGCGCGCGCTGCGCGGCGGCGGTACCCACGTCAAACCACTTCTGGCAGCATGGCGCGCGGATCGCGACCTGGGCGTTGAGGACGTGTTTGCTGGGCTGTCAGCAGCGAGGCTTCGGGCGGTGCGCGCGTGGGCCTTGGAGGACCGCAGAACGCACCACATTGTGTTCCTGTTGTCGCAGTTGATGTTGTTGACAAGTGAGACGAGGAGAGATGCTGAAGACGTGCATGTGGTCGAAGGTTGGAGAAGCCGAGCGCGACGCGTCGGCGGAGAAGGGGGTATCTCCGCTTTCCACGTGACTATACCATGGAATCAACGTGGTTATCCCATGGCATCCACGCGACACGGACATCTCCGCTGTCCGTGGCCCGATGTACCCCTTCAGCCTTCGCGATCCAAGTGTCCGACATCAACAACATCACCCATGGCCCCATGGACGACGACGACCACACCGCGTCATTTATCTCGGCGCTCCAGCACCTCCAGCCAGGGCCGGCTGCCCTCGGCGACGGCGCGTCCATTGCGTTCGGCGCCCCGGCGAGCCCGGGGCCTGGCGGCGCAGGTGGCGCCGCGACTGCCGCCATCGAGCCGCACTCGCCATCAACAGCGGGCCCAGGGCCACAGGGGACACATGCCAGTGGAGCTGCACCGGGAAGCGAGGGGATAGACGCAGCGGCATCGGAGATCACGGCGGGCGCGTCGCCCGCCCATGGCGTCGGACACGCAGATGGCGATAGCGAGGCGCTGGCGGCGCTGGACGGATGGACAGAGGCACAGCTCAAGGCAGAGGTCGTGCGACTGCGCCGTGTCCTGGCGGCCGCTGCGGCAGCAGCGGCGGGGATGGTCACGATGCCCCACCCTCACGTGTCGGATGCTGGGAGCGGGATGCTGTCTCAGCTCGCGTTCGCACACGCGCCGCCCGCGCTGCCCGCACCAGAGATCCACCAGTCGCCGGACGGGCAGGTCCTCCCGGTGGGTCCGCCGCCGCCTGCGGCGACCGTTGCTCCCATGCACACGCTGCCGGATACTGCTGGTGCTGTCGCCGCCTCGTCCCCTGTTGCCCATCAACAGCTCAGCCTCCCAGGGCCCGCCGCTGCGCTACCACGGAAGCGCACAGCCGCGACGGCCGCACTCGGCAATGCAGACACCAACCTCGTCGGCCGCGACGCGTCCCCTGCTTCCGCTACGTCGCTCGTCTCCGCAACCCCGCCTCCGCGCAAGGCCACCCGCCGACACTCGAGCACAGGCAAGCGCGTCGAGCGTGGGCGGCGCGTCGAGCTCGCCCGCGCGATCCGCACAAAGATGCGCTTCGCGATGGGCATCGGTCTCGATGACCCGCTGCCGCCGCCGAGTCCGGCGGCAGGGAAGGTCGCCGGGGAGGGCGGAGATGTGGCCGGGGGAGAGGCGGCGGAGCCTATGGCGGGGTGGGTGCCGAACTGGATGGCCGGGCTGGACGCTGTGAATACCCAGGTATGTGTTGGGTGTGCCGTGCCGAGTAGTGACACTGGTAATGACACTGCAGTGGCTCGACCGCGTCTGCCTCAACTTCATCGCTGAGGCGCGCGCGTTCCAGGGCTGGGCCAAGGTCCCACAAGAGGACCTGGACGAGGAGATTGTCAAGGTGCGCTCGCAGGGCATCCTGACGTGATGGCTGATTCGCCCAGTCCGCAGCCCGCACCGCGTTTCTCAACTTTGCCAAGCGCTACATGGCGGACGTGGACCCCAAGCATGCAAAGCGCAAGGAGAAGTATGTCAAGAACCGACGGCGATGGGCGAGGAAGGATCTGGTGCGTTCGCCACTGCAACCGTTCAACGATGTGGTGCTGACCCCATGGCAGAAGCAGAAACGCCGGTCCAAGGCGGCCCTTGACCCCGCGTTCGGCGAGGCGCTCCCTCCGTCGGCGCTGCATATCGACTACATGAGCAGCGAATACTCGTCTGTAGGTGAGGACGACCCCGAAGAACTGGCCCTGGGCGTCAGCGGTGGTGTGGACAGCTCGCTCGCGGCCCAACGGCGCACGCACTGGCTCGACGTGCTGCGGGCGCAGACCCCAGACCCCAAGGCAAGCACGAGCGGAAAGGGCGGGTGGGCAGACGGCGTGAGCGAAAAGGTGCTTGAAGTGCGCACGCCGACATGGCGCTCCGTGCGTCTCGACGACGTCTATCGCCGGCTCGACACCATCTCGGCTGCGTCCGCTGCTGCGCGAGCGACGCCAGCGCAGCAGGGCGGCGCAGTCGCTGCCGCTGCCGCGGCCTCTGCTGCGTCGCCCAGCGCAACCACTAGGCCCGCCGCCGGTCTGCGCCTGGGCCATGTCGCCCCGTCGCATCGTCGCTTCACGCTACCGGCGGACGTGATGCGGCGGGGGCGCGCGCCGCGGGATGGCGGCGAGGGCTGGATGTGGGCGTCGGGCCAGGTCGGCGTGTGGCCTGCGTCGGCGCGCGAGGTCGTGCGCGCCGTCGACGCCGTGACAGCTGCGGCCGCTGCCGCTGCCGCCGCTGCTGCCGCTGCTGGTGCTGTCGTTCCGGGCGAGGAGAACGATGAGGGAACCGCAGCCCATGGGATGGCGATGGACGTGGGCGTGGGTGTCGGCATGGTCGGGGACGGCCTACCTGTGCCAGTGGACGTAGATGTCGGGGTAGGTGTGGGGCAGGTTGCGCACATTGACGAGGACATGGACGCGTCGGTCGACGCTCTGGTGGAGTGGACGGGCGTGGACGGGTGACCAGCGACGCCTTTGCGTGGTCGGCCCCAGCATGCGTCGCGATCCGCTCGCCTTGTACCTATCGCTGCTACTGCAGCACTGTGTATTCTGCATCTGTATCCATATCGCTTCGGCAAGGCGCACTCACGACGTGGTATGATGCCTCACACACATTGTCACCTGGTCCCCGCTCCTGACGACATGTTCGGCCCGACAAGAACACCACGAATACGCAGGTGGTACCCATGGAGAAGAGAGGTTGGACACGCAGTGGGAGGATAAGCTATCTGGATCCCAACCAACGTATCCTCGCGACGGTCAGCACTTGTCCTCGAGACCTGGCCGCTGTCCTGGTGTCAGCCCAGTACTGCAACCGCCACACCTGTCAGTATCATTGTCTCTTTGGCCCGGCTGGGCTGGATCACACCTTGTGAAGGTGTGGGGTACGTCCGCCGTGCCCATTTCCACCAGGACCTGTTCTGGTCTCGTCCGCAATCGACTTTAGAATCTCCTGCAGGACTATCTTTGTACCAGGCAAAACTGGACAACGACTGATTTCTGGCAAGGCAGGACAGCGGGCCCTCTGTGATGTCCAGAATCCCTCTACCACCAGGCGCCAGACACGGATGGCGAGCGGAACATATCCTTCACTGGTCTTGGTGTTCACATAAAGCCCTACAATACACTATATATCTACACAGGCCTGCTAGCGGGCCGCCCGCCCGTCCAGGCGGCTGCCACGATGCCGGGTGCCGTCCTCGTCGTCTTGTTCTTTCCAATCCTTTCTGTGTTTTCCTGTGGAATCGTTTTTGTATTTCATGTCGATGAGCGGCACCCATCTCAGGTGCGAGGGCTGGTTAGATCAGGCCCTCAGCAGCCTGAACGAGCGCCGCCGCCGCTGCCACCCCGCCGACCTGCTTGGCAAGCCACTCCTCGGCCTTGTCGACCATCATCTCCCACGTGTCCTTGTCGCCCGCGAGACGGCGGCGGAAGAACGCGACCGCGCATGCCGTTGCGAGCACATCGTTGTTGCCGCCGTTGGTCGCCGCAGCAGCGGGAAGCCCGGGCAGGCCTGCGGCCTTACCCGCGTCGAGGCCCAAGACACCCACGAGAGGCACATTCCAGGACCAGCTGCCGATGAACGACTGCAACACGGTGAGTGCCTGCAACGGGTCGACCGGAACCGGCGGGGGAGGGACGACGGGTGTGCCGAAGCTATAGCGCTCGCCGCGCTCGACGATGCGGTTAATGTCATCGGACACTACGCCACAGGATGATGCCGAGGGGGTCGGGGCGCCGAAGACCCCGCCGGCGGGCTGCAGACTGAGCTCCGCTGAGGACCACGCGCCGTCCTCGGAATCCTCGTCGGGGAGCGCGGCGCCAAAGCATTGCACATCGGCCATCGGCCCCGTAGCGGATACAGGAGGGGCGGAGCCATAGCTGGCGACGGCGCCGGGAGGTGACGATCCAAAGGCTACGCCGCCACCGCCAGAGGACATCCTGAGACGCGCCTGCGGGGCGCTGCCGAAGAGACTACCGCCACGGGGTTGATGCTGCGCTGGTAGGACCCTACCAAACGGGTTGGCGGAAGCGGGGCATGGCGGGGGCTGCGGCGGGGCCGGGGGCCCGCTGCTGTACGAGGAGAACAGGCTGCGGCTCATCGATGACTTCTTGGCTTTGGGCAAACCTCCCGTCGAGCCGAACAGCATGGGTGCAGAACCCGTCGAGGACCTCGTCACCGGCGCAGAACAAAACGTGGGCAGTATGAACGGAGTGTCAACCTGTCCCTCCGGGTTGGTGTGGCCCAGCTCGACGCGGGGCGTGTCCCCTTCGCCCTGTTGCACAGCAACGAACGACGTCCACTTGCCCGCAACCTGGTACGTCGTGCCGAGACGCACCGCCTCGCGCTCCACCATGTCCGAGAACTGGCTCTCGCGTGTGTCCTTGAGAAGCTTGCCCTTGGAGTTCTTGGCCAGCATCAGCCAGCCGCGGCCTTCCTCGAGCTCCTTGGCCTCGCGGCGCGCGGCGAGCTGGTGGATTGTGGAACCCGGCCGGTCGAGCGGGGTCACGGGAATCTCGAGCTCCAGCGGGCCCGCCGCGCAAGTGCCCTTGAGAACGACGGACTTGGGCACAGCAGAGCGGCCAGTGATGATAACGTACGCGGTCGTGCGGTTGAACGGATACAGGGCAGGAAGCTGTGCGGGCGTCTGGAGGTAGTGCGGGACCTCGATTGCGGGGAGAGCGTCGAAGCGGTCCTTGAGGTCGTTTTTGGTGTTGTCGATGTCCTGGAGGTCGCGCTGGAAGAGCGAGATGATCTTCTTGACCGGGCTGGGGCTTCGTGCGCTAGCAGGGTCAGGCTTCTCGGATACAGAGGCTCCCCTTTTGGTATACTTTGGCGCCTCAGTGATGGTGAGCGAGTCGGAGACCTTCTCGACTAGCTCAAAGTCATCGTCGTCGGACAGGGCCTGTGTGCCGTACTTGACCTCGAGAGTGTAGTCGCGGATGTGGGGGAACAGCGAGCCCTTGAGCATGCGGATCACCTTCTTGTCCATCTTCTCTCCGGGGGCGGTGGTCTGCGAGAAGCCGTTGCCTGCACGCGCGACACCCTCGATGAGGCTCGATGACGCGCCGATGCCGATACCGAGGGTGAAGACACGGATGGCGCCTCTGGACGCGGCAACCTCCTTGTTGATGAGGTCGAAGAGGGCGTCCTGGTTCCAGATCTCACCGTCAGTGAGGAGGAAGAGCTCAAGGTTCATGTCCTTGAAGCGCTGCTTGATCGTCGCCTCCATGGGACGGTACATCTCGGTGCCGCCGTAGTTGGCTTCAAACGTCTCAATGTGGGCCGACGCCTCCGCGAGAGAGTGCTGGTCGTACGTCTTGGACTTTGGCCACAGGAACGAGTGGTTGGAGCCGAATGAGCATATGTTGAACTTGACGCCGACGGGGAGCGACTTGAGGAAGATACGGAGCGCCTGCTTGGCGTCGGTTATCGAGGGTCCAGACATGCTTCCGCTGCGGTCGCAGAGGAACACAATCTCGGGCTTCTCGGCCGGGAGCGAGAACTTGGGGACGAGAGTGACCATGAGCGCCTGCGAGTCGAGGGTCGGGTGGTGCTCGACGACGGCCGAGGGCTCGCTGGCTCGGGAGGCGACAATCTGGATGATAATGTCATTGCCCAGCTCGACCGAGCCGAGGGACAAGGTGGCGGACGCCCGGCGGAGCGACGGCTCGGCGTCGGAAGCGGTGCTGGTTGTCCCGACGCTCACGGCGATCGGGTGGGACGGCGACCGGATGGCGGTGATGGCGGATCCGTCGGGAACCTCAGCGTCGAGTGTGAAGGAAATCCCCTTGGTGGCGACAGTTGTGCCGTCGAGGCTCGGGGCATCGCCGTACCGCGGAGAGATACAACTGGGCAGCATGTACCGCACGCCGTCGACCTCGGCATCGTGCTTGAGCTCGCCGATAAAGGTCACCTCGACCTTGACCTCTTCCTTGGCACCGATGTTGCCGAGAGACGTCGTAAACACGTCCCCGGCCTCAAACGACTGCTCAAACAGCCCCGCCGTCTCGCCGCGGCGCTTTGCTGCGTCATAGTCGTGCTTGGCCTCGTCGCGCCGCTTGACCACGCCCGTGATCACGCGCGCCCCGACAGTGCACGTAAACCCGACGACGGCGACGCCGTCGTACAGCGGGAACACGTAGCGCACCTCGTCGATGGGGGTCAGGCCGGGGTTGACGAAGCGCTGGGTAAGGGTGGTGCGCGACGTCGCGCCGACCACGGACGCATGCGCGTCAACCTCGAGCTGCGGCAGCCACTGCCTGTGGGACTGGACGATGTAGTAGACTCCGCAGACGAGGGCCATGGCGCGTACCGGGTGCTGGGTTCTGGTTTGGGGGAGGGTGTGAGTTGAGAGCGATGAAGAGATGGAGAGATGCGACAGCGTCTGGGGACGTCTTTATACAGATCTGTCGTGGGTGGCAACAGCACCGCCGCGGGCCGCGACTTGGCATCCCGCTCTGCTGGACCGCCTTGCGCAGGCGCTCGGTCCCGTCCTCGGCGTTCCCCGTCTGGCGCTTCCCTCGATGCGCTGCCTGTCGCCGGGCTCGCTCCCCATCGGGTTGTCGCGGCGGGGATGCATGCATCTGGCTGGCTTGCTGCAGAAGAAGGAAGGAACGATGGAGGCACTCGCCACCGAGAACATGCATGACCCTGATAGGCGTCGTTTCAGGGCCGCGTGTGTGGAATGGGACCCGGTAAACGATCGGGCACAGCAGCGGTTGAAACATGCCCGGCAGCGGCTCTCGCGTCCAGCAGAGCCCCCCGCTCCACAGCATGCATGCGCGCTGCTCATGCACAGCGGCTGCGCACCGCCTGCTCGTGGGCTGCAGGCGCGTGTGCCAGGCGGCGTGGGAACGAGCGTACGGCACTGGAGGACTCTTCGGCTCCGAAGTCGTGGAACCGCAGTCGGATTCGATTCGAGCGACGGGAAAGAGAAATCAGTCGCCTTCGTCGCGGACCACGGCCGGCGGTGGGAGACACGGTCTCGATGCCCGGGGGTTCAGTCACACCTTCCAGCCGAGGTTGTGGCGGCCGTGGAGCGGCTGCTGCTGGTGTCGTACTGGGGGGCAAGGGCGGTGAGGCCACAGCAGCCTAAGCGAGGGCGATGCCCGCGGGCGTGGGTGTCGGCATGGTCGGGGGCGGCATGCCTGTGCTGGTGGACGTAGATGTGGGGGTTGGGGTCGGGCTGGTTGCGCACATCGACGAGGACATGAACGCGTCAATGGACGCCCTGGTGGAGTGGACGGTGGACGGGTGGCCAGCAGCACATTGCGTCGTCGGCCCCAGTATGCGCCGCCACTGGTCTGCGGTCCCATACATCATGTGTGGACGGTTGTCGTCTCGAGTCAGAACTGTGCTTAAATCACGCAGTGGCCAGCTTCACCGCTGTCGCTTACACCCAAACTGTCGCTCTGCAAACAGAGATGCAAGAGCGCTTCCCTTGTTGGTAAATATATATAGAATAAAATAATAATAAAGCAGATGGGACCACATTTCCACAAGCTCAAGCAATCGCACTGCAATGTCAAGGACATTCACTCCAGCATGTTGCAGCGGGAGGCCGAGCGTACTGAATCAGGACATATCCCCCACGAGCGTCAGTACTAGTCTTCGACACCGATGCCGCTGCCCTGGCATCAGCGGAGTACCGCAACTGGACAGCGGCCGATTTCCGGCAGGCAGGGGAGCCCTCGGTGACGCCACAGAACCGTTCTGCCACCCTTGCATGTAGGTGCTCACATGGATACGTCTCCTTCACTGAGCAATGGTGTTACTAAAGCCCTACAATAAACTATATCTACAACGGCCCGCTCTTCAGCGGGACACCTCTTGTCATCTTGCATGTCAAGCTTCCGCAACGTTGGGTTCCGTCCTCGTCGTTTTGTTCTTGGAAATTCCTTTTTTCTTTCTTTCTTTCTTGTGTAATCGTCTTTTACCTTATGTTGCTGCGCCGCACCCATCTCCGGAGATAAGGCTGCTGCTTATAACAAGCCCTCAGCGGCGCGAACCAGGGCTGCCGCTGCTGCCACCCCACCAACCTGCTTGGCAAGCCAAGCCTCGGCCTTGTCGACCATCATCTCCCACGAGTCCTTGTCCCCCGCGAGGCGGCTGCGGAAGAACGCGACCGCACATGCCGTTGCGAGTACATCGTTGTAGCCGCCGTTGGTCGCCGCAGCAACAGGAAGGCGGGGCAGGCCCGACGCCTTACGTGCGTCGAAGCCCAAGACACCCTCGAGAGGCACACTCCAGGACCAGCTACCGATAAACGACTGCAGCACGGTGAGCGCCTGCAGAGGGTCGGCTGGGACCCGCGGGGGAGGGACAACGGGTGCGCCGAAGCTGTAGCCCTCGCCGGGGACGATGCGGTTAATGCCGTTGGACACTGCACCATAGGACGACGGTGAGGTGGCCCTACCGCCGTAGGCCGAGCTGGGGGACGGCACAGTGAGCTCCGCTGAGGACCTGGTCATGTCCTGGGAATCCTCGTCCGGGAAGGGGGTACCGGCGCCATAGCACTGTGCCTCCACCATGGGTGCGGCAGCGGTTACGGGAGGCGGGGAGGAATAGCTGGCGGCGTCCTGAGCTCTGAAGCGATGGCCGTGACCTGGCGCCGCAGCGGTCTGAACTGTCTGACCTGGCGCGCCACCATGACCTTGCGCTCCGTAGGATTGTGCTGGTTGGGCATATTCTTGCGCTGGTTGGGCATATTCTTGAGCTGGCGCAGCGGTATGAGTTGCCCGACCTGCGCGGCCATAGCCATGAGCTGGCGCGCCATAGTACGCCTCCGGCCCGCGTCCTGGTATCGGCATCTGCAGTGGCGGGGCGCTGCCGAACTGGCCGGCGGCAGCGGAGAACGGCTGAGGGAAGGGCAGGGGCCCGGTCCTGCACCTGTCGTTCATCGACGGTGGTTGAGCTCAAACGACTGTTCGAACAGCCCCGCCGTCTCGCGCGCTTTGCCACGTCATAGGCGTGCTTGGCCTCGTCGCGCCGCTTGACCACGCCCGTGATCACGCGCGCCCCGACAGTGCACGTAAACCCGACGACGGCGACGCCGTCGTACAGCGGGAACACGTAGCGCACCTCGTCGATGGGGGTCAGGCCCGGGTTGACGAAGCGCTGGGTAAGGATGGTGCGCGACGTGATGCCGCCAACGGCGGCGTGCCCGTCTCGATCTCGAGCTGCGGCAGCCACTGCTTGCGGGACTGGACGACGTAGTAGACTCCGCAGACGAGGGCCATGGCGCGTACCGGGTGCTGGGTTCTGGTCTGGGGGAGGGTGTGAGTTGAGCGCAGTGAAGAGAGGGAGAGGGGCGACCGAAGCGGCCTGTCTTTGTTGCCTGCCGTGGGTTCCACCGGGGGTCCTCGACCTGGAACTCTGGTCTGCCGGACTGCCTCGCGCAGACCGCTGGTCTGCTGGATTGCCTCGCCCACCGCCACGGCGCCACCCACGTCTCGCGCCTTGCTCGCCGCACCGCCTGTCGCCGCGAGGGCTGCCAACGGGGTCGTCGCCGCGTGGGGATGCTGTCATGCTGTGGCTTACTGCAGCAGAGGGAAGGCGCAGCGAGCCGCGGCAGACAAGCATGACGCGGATAGGCGTCGTCTCAGGGCCGCGGGTGTGGAATGTGACCCAGCAAGCGATCGGGCACAGCAGCTTGATTACACGCTGGCCGCGGCCCTCGCTGGCTTGCACTCCACTGCATGCATACGCCGCTCGCCCACAACAGCTGCGCACCGCCTGCTCGTTGGCTGTAGGTGCATGTGTCAGGCGCCGTGGGAAAGAGCGCGCGGCACTGAGACAGTGGTCGCTTCCGAAGGGAGTGAGGGGACGAATGTGCCCTTCGGGCGGCAGGCAAGAGAAGTCAGTCGCCGTCGTCGCAGTCGCCACAGCCTGAGGGGGAGACAGGCCTGGGCGTTGAGCGCTCTCGTATCTCGCTTTTGAACAATCTCGTTGTGGCAGTGGTGGTGGAGTCGGCGCTGTGCCAGGCGTGTCCCACGTCCAGGCGGCATAGCCATTCGTTGTTTCTGGTCAAGGCTCTCCTCTCCCCCTCGGGCTCGCACCCTGGCCATCTCGATAGAGCCCCCCATGCTCTCCCTACATACTGTTACATGCACGCAGACTCTTAAATATCTATCGCTATGGCCGCTACTTGGCGGGTATCACCGGCTCCTGCATCTCGAGTGCGTCGTCCTCAAGGATGTCCGGCTCCGTCTCGGCCTTGCCGAAGGCATCCTCGTCCATCCCGCATACCTTGTCGCCCGCGGCCTCCGCCTCGGGATCGATCTCGCCGCGGCACCTCCGTGTCCGCCATGTCTGCAGCCGCCCCCACGCCGGCGACAGCACAGTGAGTATGCCCGAGACGATGAAGCACACGCCGCAGAACAGGCCAGCGTACGTAAACCTGCCGTCTATGATAAGGGCTGCGAGGTCAGCAGGGTGTGCACAAGCGCTCCCACCACGGCCCAGCGGAACTCACCGCCGCACACGATCGGGCCGACAAAGCTCGGGATCGCGAGGCTCGAGATGAGCATCCCGAACCGCATGCCCGTCTCGCTCAAGGGGCTGATATGCGCCGTCGCGGTCCCGACAAGTGTAAACCACGCGCCGGACAGCATGCCCCAGAGGATGAGACCAACGAGCGTCGGCGCCGTCCCAATGCCGGGCGGTGTCCAGAAGGCGAACATGACGGCGGCCGAGAGGAAGCCGACCGATCCAAAGACGTTCCACACCCCAACGGCATCGGCGCTCGCCCCCGTGATGATGCGACCGAGCACGCTGCCCGCCTGCGTGATCGCGACGGTATATTGCGCGACATTGGGCGGCACATTGTTCGACTTGGCGAGGTTGAGCGCGTTAAAGTAGGGCGAGAGCAGGCTGCGATAGTCAGCCGGTACACAGCCGCGGGTACGCAACCGGGGTACGCAACTGCAGGAACGCGACACGGGAACGAGACCACAGGAACGCAACTGCGGAAACGCAACGGCTGGGCACGGGTCTGCCGGAGAGCCAGCCCCAGCCCAAGACGACTCACTTGGCGCCGTACATCGCGGCTCCGGCGACGAGAAAGACGTAGCGCGGGTCGTGCCACGGCCGCTTGAGCGCCGAGAACGGCGGGGGGTCGCGCGGCGGCAGCCGCGCCTTGAGGAAGAAGACTGACGGCAGCATCAGCGCGAGGTTGAACCCAGCAATCACAAGGATCGTGTTGCGGTACGCTTGCGGGTGTCAGTGGGTGTCTATCCTCCCATCAGCGCAGTCCACTTACAGGTGCGCTGGAGCAGCCGCGCAAGCATGATGGGATACAGGATGCCGCCGACACTGCTCCCGCAGGTCATGACCGCGATCGCCTTGCCGCGGTGGTGTAGGAACCAGTGGGCGGCGACAGCGGTACACGGCGCATAGATGAACGCGCCCGACAACCCGAACCCGATAAACGACAGCAAGAACTGGTAGTACTTGTACGACCCTGTGGTGCGTCAGCCGGCCCGCGCTCCGCGGACCACTCACACGCCATGCCCAGCGTGCTGATGAAGGCGAGCGTGGTGCCCGCGATGGTCAGCGCGCGCGCACCATGGACGTCAAAGTACCGCCCAGTGAGGAACGCGGGGAGGAACTCGACGAGCGTCTGGACGGACCCGAGCAGGCTGTGAACTGTCAGCGCGCTCCTCGCGCCTGCCTCATCCGTGAGCGCCTGGCGGGCTGGCGGACTTGGGACTACCCACGCGACAGTGCTCTTCGAATACCCCTTGAGCTGGTTGTCGAGGTAGTAGCTCTGCAACTGGCCGTTGCTCATCAGGAACCCGAAGACGCAGAACATCTGCAGCAGCCCGCCGAGGATGCAGAGCCAGGCCGTGAGGCCGCCATCGGGCGGCGGGCCGATGGGGTCCGCGGCAGCGGCGGCGGCGGCGGCGGCAGCAGCAGAGGCAGTGGCGTCCTTGTCTGCGTCTTGGGGTGGTAGTCCTGCTGCCCCGGTGGCCGCTGGCGCAAGTCGTGCTGCCCAGGTGGCCGCTGGCACAAGTCCTGCTGTGTCATCCTCGATGGTCGCCGCTGCGGATATGCCGTTTGCGTCGCGGGCAGGCGCTGTCGCGGCCGCCATTGGACACCAAGAAAGTTCCTCCGTATATGTAGAAGAGAGCCGACTTCAGGCTGAGATCGTCGGTAGCGATGGGGAGCGAGATGGGTGTGCTGCGAGACAGGAATCGAGGCAGAAAGAGTCAAAGAACTTGACTCGAGGCGGGATAAACTCGCGCGTCCACACTGGACAACGTCCCGCGTTCACACTCGTCGTGCGCGCCAAGAAAGGCCCCTTTGCCGCCTTGGAGCACCCGCGAAGTTCGGTCATGCCCCGCTGACTCCTCCCAGCTTGGCCGCGGGGAACCGAGCGGCCAGCGTACGGCACAGGAGACCCAGTGGCGTCCGGGGAACTCTGGAGCGAGATGCCGAGCGCTGTCGGAGGTGGCCGTGCCGAGACGCACCCATCGGCAGCTCGGGTGTGGCAGCACACTCTGCCGCGGGGGTGCTGGACCACTGTTGGGCTGCACGCTGCCTCGCAGCGGAGGGCGAGCATCTCGCAAGTCTACACGACTTAATGCGGGTGGCGAGAGCAAGAAGGATCGAGGAGTGCCGCCGCCCCATCTGTGGCACACTTGCCATATTTCCGTAGCTCCACGCTTGGTTCATCCGGGCCAGCCGCCGCGACTCGCCCGCGGAGACAGCACGCATACGTTCAGGAAAGTCCATCGCCCGCGACCGACACATGCTGCTGCAGAGAGAACGCTCGGGTCACGAGTCGACGTGCATCGGCAGCCTGGCAGGAGGTGAGCCACTTGATCTTGCCTTCTGAGGCCAGCTTCCTGCGCGTGTGTGGTCTGCTACTGCCACGCTCGGATCGAGACGGCGGGGTGCGGTCCCCTGCGCCAGCTTTGACCGCAGGGAAGGATATCTGAACTCCCGGCCCAGATCGATTGCTGCGGCGACGTGCACTCTGGTCAGTCCTTCGGACGACACTGGTGGGTTTGCCGTGGGTGCCAAGGGCCGGGTCGGTAACCCGACGACGGCGGCAGCTGGATCCTTGGCTGGGGGTTGCCACTCTGTGGGGCCTGCTTTTGCTTTGCGACCCGCTGCGGAACAGCGGGCGATGGCGCTGCAGTGAGCCAGCGCCGAGTCAAGGATAGCAGTCTTGGTCACGGGCAGCAGCCGTAGTCAAGAACGGCAGCCTTGGTCAAGGACAGCAGCCTTAGTCAAAGACAGCCTTCGTCAACGACAGCAGCCTTAGTCAAGGACAGCAGCCGTAGTCAAGAACAACAGCCTTGGTCAACGACAGCAGCCTTCGTTAAGGACAGCAGCCGTAGTCAACGACAGCAGCCTTAGTCAAGAATAGCAGCCCTAGTCAACCACAGCAGCCGGAGTCTAGGACAGATTGGAGGGCTCGGTGTCCACAGCCCCTCGAGCAGAAGCAACATGGCCAGGGCCATATCGCCGATATGACTACAACATGTGCTCCCGGCAAGATCAAGTGGTTGCCTCGCCTTCGTCTCCACCGCCGACGAGGGCCATGAGAGAAAAGTTGAGGCTGTTCCCCGCATGCGGGAGGTACACCTCGCGCACCACCCGCGCTGTGTCCTGGGCCATCAGCTGCCTGCCACGGGTGCCTCGCCCCAGCCCTCGGATATCGGAGACACAGGCGTAGGAGTGCCGCGAGCGACGTGCGTAGGCTGGACGGTCTTCACGAGGGCACGCATCCCCGATCGCGGGGCCATCCCCTAGTCCTGTCCTGGTCGTCTCTCACCGCCATGCCTTCGGCTGGGGCCGGGGCAAGCCCGCTGCCAGGCAGCCCGCTGGCCGCGTCCGGCGGCCGTTGCCATGGAGCGAGCCGCGCGTGCCTCGCCCGCAGTGCCAAGCCCGGCGGGGCATCAGAGTTTGTGGACGCAACGCGCGGCACAAGCACCGCACTGCGCGCATGCCCGGCAGCAGCCGCCCCGCGCGCCGTCGCGCACCCACGGCCACGGCCGCGGTGCTACCCACCGCGAGGATATCCACACACGGACCGCGATCGAGCGGCCCCTCGCGCGGCGTGTTGCCGTCCATCTCCCACAGGCGGCCGGCGTGCGCGACAAAGGCGATAAAGTGGTCGCAGTCGGTCCAGTCCGAGTCGCGCACGCGCGTCTGCCCCGCGGTCGTCACGGCGTTGTGGGCGGGCTTGATGAGCGGGGAGGCGGCAAAGAGGCGGGTGCGGCCGGGCCCGTCGGCGACTGTGGTCAGTGGCGGGGAGGTCGGGCCGACGCACCTCGGCAGGCGGCGAAGAACGGGGCGAGAGCCGGCGCGAGGCCAGTGGCCGCGAGGCAGTGCACGACGGCGAATGTCCCGCACGAGTGGCCTGTCTGTTAGGGAACACGCGGGCCTGAGAATAGCGAGCGAGTGGATCGGAGGTGGGGCTGCTAGCAGAGGCGCTCGCGCTCGTTGCGAGGCGGCTGGGAGCAGCTGCAGCGCTCCCCGGCACCCCGGCACACCCCAGGTCCCGCGCAACGTCTGGCACGCACCGACACCCTCCTGCTGGATCCAAAGCGGCACGTCGCCGTCGCCGCCGTCGATGCGCGCGCCGGCGCCCTCCGCGGTCCGCGCGGCGACGATGCCCTCCGTGTCGGGGAAGAGCAGCACGCACGCGTGGACGGGGCGGGGCACGAGGGCGAGCAACTCGGCGTCCAGGCCGAGCACGTCTGTGAACGTGTACGCGGGCGGGAGGTCCCAGTGCTGGGAGCCGGGTCAGTGGGGTGCGGGGGCTGGGGTGGGCTGGGGCCTCGCGCAGGGGAGGGGGGAGTATAGGGCGGAGGCCGCCGGTGGCAGAGGCCGTGGGGTGGTGGGGTGAGGCCGCCGGTGGTGGATGGAGGCAGCCGCTGCTGCTGCCGCCGCGCTGCCGCCGCGCTGCCGCCGCCGCTGCCGCCGCCGCTGCCGCCACCGCCGCCCCGAAGCGCTCCGCACAGATGCAGGTCGCCACATACCCTCGCGAGCTGCGTGAGCACCTCTGGACTCGACTCGAGGGGGTACCAGTCCCGCAGGTACCAGTCTCGCAGGCTCGATGGCGGAGCTGCCAGTTCTCGCGCCGACGACGTCATGGCGATATGGGCAAAAGTGAGACGGTTGCAGCCGGCTGCGGCTGCTGATGCCCACCGGCCACGAGAACGCGCTGCCCAGCCGAGGCAGCCGAACGCAGCAGCGCGAGGTGGAGCGGCCTGCTCGAGACGCGCGTGGGGCCATTGTCGATTGCCGGCTGAGGTGATGGCAGCAATTACTGGGTCCCGGGTCTGGTGATCTGCACGTTGTGGGTGCGCCGGGAGCACGCGGGCACACAGATCGGCGCGCTGTTGACACCCGGTTTTGCGTCTCGGCTCCTCGGCTCCACGGCGGCGTGGGCTCCGAGCAGCGGCGGCGGCGGGGGGCCTGCCAGCGAGGCCGCGAGCGAGGCCGCGTACGAGGCCGCCTGCGAGGCCGCCTGCAGGCCGCGCTGCCCCGCGCTGCCTGCCCCCTGAGCACCGAAACGGTCAAGCGAGCACACTTGTGGCCGAAGCGTCATACTCCCTTCCCCTCCCCATGACACGCACGAGGGCTGGTCGCCAGTGCCGCGTTTGGTGCTGTGCCTGTGCGCTTTCCTGCACGCTCGCCTGCCAGTGCGACTGTGCAGACCTCGACGCAGCATCCCAGGAGCCCAGGACCCCCAGGGCACAGCCAAGCGGCCGAGACAGGACCGTGCCCAACCTTGTTGCGGCAAGGCAGCGCAGAACCAGTTAGTTGCCCAGCAACGTCGACGACCGCCGCCGCCGCAGGCTGCTGCATATGGCTCGTCTGCGCTGCCCGCGGGCTCGCCAGACGGGGCCTGTCGTCACTGCATTTCTCTCCGCCGGAACATTTGTGCATTGCGGGTGCCACCGTCGCCAGTGGCATCACCGCCGTCGCCGTCGTCACACTTATCCCTGTCTCCCTCTTTCCCTCTTTCCACCTTGATCATTTTTTTTATCTATCCTATCGCCCTGTCCTTTGCCCTCTGCCCTCCGTCGCCCTCCGTCGCCGTCCGTCGCCCTCTCGCGTCCGTCTCATCCCCCACCGACATGGCCTGAACGCCCCGCCGAACGAAGAGCGCCACGACCAACCCTGGGTTTCCTCTTGTGCACGTGCAATTGGACGACCCATCTGCGAGTTCACGCCTCGCTCCTCTCCTGCCCATTGCCCTCAGAGCCGCACGCCTTGGGCTTCATCCCCGCTGGAGTGTCCCCTGGGCAGCCGTCCCCGCCCCCCTCCCACCTGCCCCCCGCGGCCCCCACCGTCTGCGCGCGCGTTTCTGTGATTGGCATTAAGCGACCGCTGTCTGTGTGCGGACCTCGGCACTTGGTCCCCCCGTTTCCGATCGCGAGAGCAGAGTAGCGTCGTGCGGCGCGGCGCAACGTCTCAATCAAGCCCACGTCTGGCACACCACCCCATCACAATATCAAGCCCTCATCGAATTCCATATATTCTCTCCGGATATCGGTTTCGGCACGCCTGTGGTGCTGACCGGCAGATTTTTGTGGTGCTGACCGATTGATCAATCCACTACTCCGGCTCCCCGCGACCGCCTCCCCGCGACTCGTACGTCTCGTCTCAGGCCGGCATCCCCTCTCGGCCTCGCTCTCGGCGTCCCTCCCCGCCCTCCTCAGCATGGACTCTGGCTCCAGCGACCGGGGGGCGGCCGACGACAGTCAGCTGCCGAACCGCTCGCCGCGGGTCCTCGTCACGACTGCCGTCTTCCTCGGCATCGCCACGGTCTTTGTCACCATGCGATGTATATCCAAGTTTGGCATCCGAAAACGAGCAGACGTGGATGACTGCGTGATCATTGTTGCCTGGGTGAGTCTATCTGCGAGCGTCTGGGGTGGGCAGTCGGTCGTCGTTGGGCGCGGCGAGGTCGCGGCTGGGTTGCGCATGGGTCGCGCTGGGTCGCGCTGGGTCGCGCTGGGTCGCGCCTGGTCGCGCGTGGTCGCGCGAGTGTGACGACTGTATCCTCCAGCCGCGTGCCCGCTGTCCTACCGCCGTCGTTGACCAACTGCCGAGCGCGTTCGCGCACAGCGCCGCCCAACTCAACGCTGACCCCCAGGCTTTTACAGTCGCATTGTGTATAAGCATCATCATCGGCGCAGCACACGGCCTCGGTCGAACAGATTCTAGTGCGTCGCGAGGGCAGCCGTGCGCACACAGAGACGTCCAGACTCACACCCCAGTCATCATGCTCCACCCCGAGTGGTGGAGCACGCTCAAGAAGTCGGTGTACGTGTTCCCCATCTTCTACCACCTGAGCTCGATGACCGCCAAGACGGCGGCGCTACTTCTCTACATCCGCATGGCCAGTGCGCACACGTTTCTGCGGTACGCGAGCTATGTCGTCCTCGCGATTGTCGACATCTCTGGCGTCATTCTCATCCTCCTAAATATCTTTGTGAGTGCACCGCTGCGAGCTGCTTGCAGGCCGCCGCGCCGCCGCGCAAGCGCCAGCCCGTTGACTCCACAGCAATGCCGACCACTCGCCGCGGCCTGGACCTGGAACAAGGAGGGCCAGTGCACTGACATTGTCACCCTGTTCCTCGCCTCGTCGCCCATCAACATTCTCTCCGATCTTGCGATCCTCTATCTCCCGTTGCCTATCATCACCGGCCTGCGCATCGAGCGCACGGCCAAGATCGGCCTCGTCCTCGCCTTCCTCTGTGGCATCTTTGTGGCGATTGTGGATGTCGGTAGGTCGCTGTCCCCTTTGGCCCCCGCACTGCTGACACATCACCAGTGCGCGTGGCGTACCTCCAGATGGCCCTCAAATCGCAGCTCGTGAGCGGCAACGGCGACCACGTCTCGGCGTCAGACCGCTCCCCAAACTACTACTGGCTCACGAGCTGGGGGTTCATGTGGTCTGCGATCGAGTGCTCTGTCCGCGTCTGCTGCTGCTGTGCCCTCGTCCTCAAGCCCTTCCTGCAAAAGCTGTGGCCGTCCTCGTTCCTGACTGCCACTGGGTCCAGGCTGTCGCGCAATCGCTTCAGCACATCGGGTGGCGGGGCAAGTGGGGGAGGCTCTGGGGCCAAGGGCGGGCAAGGTGCCGCCGGGACGGCCGCAGCACCCGCGAACGGGCTCGCCAACGGCACTGCAAACCCCCAGGGCAACGCCGACCCAGAGCGCAGCGTCCTCTCGTTCAAGGGGCCGGCGAGCCCCCGCCAGATTCCCTCCAACCTGCCTATCCAGGCCATCCTCGAGCGAGATCCGACGACAAGGGACGAGGACTGCATGGACCTGATGGAGTTCTTCTCCGGCGGCCCGCCAGACCCCAGGGCGTCCATCAGCCGCTCGACCGCGTTCGGGGATGGACCGCCCTCCCCTCGACTAGGCATCGGGCACTTTGGGCTCGGCCTCGCGGACGTAAAGTCGAACGGCGACGGGAGCGCGCGTCACGCGAACGGCACCGCCAACACGAACGCAAACGACGAGTCGCCGGGCTTGAGCGATACGGTCGGCACGCCGCTCGTGACCATGCCGACGCGGACGAGTACGCGGCGGTGGTCGATTCTGACTCTGCCAAAGCGGTGGCGGACGCAGGAGACGCCGCCGCTTGAGCAGACGCAACAGCCGACGCAGCAGTTCTTCGACGTTGTCCCGATGGGGGGACGCAAGCCGCTGACCGAGCTCACAGAGCGCGAAGCGTGGTGGCCGATCATGATCGTTTCTATCCTGTTCGCACTGTGGGGCTTTAGCTACGGCCTGCTTGGCAACTTGAACTCACAGATCATGATTGTAAGTGGCGCGTGCGCGCGCTGCAGTGTGCCACACCGCAGCTACTGACTCGCAGACTGTCGGCAACGCGACGCCTGCGCGCACGATTGCATTGCAAAACTCGTACTGGCTCGGGTACATCATCGGGCCTTGCACCGTCGGCGCGTACACGCTCACCCAGCACGGCTTCAAGACGACGTTTATCACGGGCCTCATCATCTACGGCTGCGCCGCCATGTGCTTCTGGCCGTCGTCGGTGCTCGGGTCCTACGGCGGGTTCGTCTTCTGCAATATTGCCATCGCCATGGGCCTGTCCGTCCTCGAGGTAGCGGCCAACCCGTACATTGCGCTCGCCGGCCCCGGCGAGCTCTCCGAGGCGCGCCTCAACTTCTCCCAGGGCATCCAGGCGGTTGCGGGCATCTTCTCGCCGATAATCGCGGAAAAGGTCTTCTTCCGCAAGGTCGGCAATGGCGGGCGCGTGTCGCTGTTCGACGTGCAGTGGTGCTACCTGGCGGTCGCCCTGTTCGTGCTCTTCCTTGCGCTTGCATTCTTCTACGTGCCCATCTCGGAGGCGAGTGACGACGAGCTCGAGGCGGACACGGTCGGGCGGCTCGAGAATGCGGGCCTCAATCTCGCGTCGCGCGCGTGGCACCGCTCCATCTCGGCGCGCCTGTTCATCATTGTCGCCGGCACCGTCGTCATGATGCTGTACGTCGGTGCGCAAGAGTCGCTCTCGTACTTTTGGGACCCGTTCATCACCGCCATCGAGGCGCCGGGCAGTCGCGGTGACTTCTGGGACATTACCATTGGGCACGGCCTCTTTGCCTTTTCTCGCTTCCTCGCCGCGGGCGCGTGCTACCTTGGGGCAACGCCGCGTCTTGTGCTCAACCTGTGCCTCCTCGGCACGTTCCTCACGACGCTCCTCTCCGTCGTCCTGCCAAAGGGCGACGGGCCGTATGTGTGCGCGCTGCTGGCGCTCTTCTTCGAGGGCCCCGTCTTCCCGACCCTCTTCGCCACGGCCATCCGCGGCCAGGGGCGCTGGACCAAGGCGGGCAGCATTGCGCTGACCGTGTCCATCGGACTCGCGGTCGTGTGGCAGTCGTCCACCTGGGCCATCTTCCAGCGGACCGGGGACGTGCGCACGTCCTGGATCCTCATCGTCGTCATGTGCGGCATACAGGCGCTGTATCCCCTCGCGCTCGACGCGTCGTCGGTGCTCCGCCGCATGGTCGACCCCAAGTGGTCGGTCGGCGCGCGGCGGAGCAACATCGGGCGCGCGTCAATCAGCGCATCCAGCACGCGCTCTCGCCGCAACTCACGCCCGTGGTGGCAGGTGCCCGAGCTGGCTGCGCAGTACGGTGCGCGCTCTCCGGGGTCCGCGCTCGGCACAGCCGGCGCGCGCGGCGCAGACGGCGACCCAGATGGTGATACTAAAGGCGGCGCCGACTCGGACGAGAAGCGCGCGAGCTTTGAGGGCGACAGCAAGGACAGGGAAGTGGGCGGGCGGCGGGGGAGCCTCGGCGCCACAGTCGTGGTCAAGAGCCGCTCGAACAGCGACGAGAGCGGGTCGCCTGGTGCTCCCGCGCCGCGCGCACTGCCGGCGCTGCCCGAGGAGGACGACCCTGCGCTGCATGGCCCGACGGACGACTTTGCTGGGATTGGCGTCGTCGGCGACCTGCCAGAGATCAAGTAGACCCTCCCAAGGGAGCCGGGGTCCGGGTCGGGGCAAGAGGAGGAGATACATCGATCGGAATAGGTGCTTGGATACTTAATAATCTTGGGTGTTGTAGCAACTGGCCTTATAGTGTGTGTATGATGTACACTTCAGCAGACGTGGGCCGCAGTGGGTCGTCGACGAGGGCAGCCGCTAGCTGCCTGCAGTTGGTATCCGCGGCGCGGGCTGGCGCTTTGCACGCGCGCAGGTACATGGGCTCAAAAGGTTGCATAGCAAGACTATATAATAAGTAGGTAGTAGTGTCCGTAGAGGGGAGGGAGGGGAGGGGAGAACTACACAGCGCGGCCAGCGGGCAGTGTTCGCTCACAACACACTTCCGGTCACTCGTCTAGAGGAACAGGAACAAGACGGCAGCCAGGCCGAGCGAGGCGGCCCCCGCGAGTGCTGGGCGGTGGGATGCCGCGCCGTTTGAGCCCTGTGCCATGGCGGAGTTGGCGTCGGGGACGGCAGACGAGGCAAGGGCGGAGGCGCCAGCGGACGCCGTCGCCAGAGTGGGGGAGCCAGCCGACGGCGTCACCAGGCTGGGGGCGGGGCCAGCGGACGCCGTCACCCCGTCCAAGGTGCCAGCCGCCGCCGACGCCTGGCCGGAGGCGCCGCCGGAGCCGGAGCTGGAGTCGGGGCCGGACGAAGCTGCCGCGGGCACGTCGGTGCCGTCCGCGGCGCTTGGGTTCGGGGTCGCCGCGGTGGTCGGGTTGGCGGCAGCCGTGTTGGTCGTCGCCGGAGAGTTGGGTGCAGGTGCCTGGTCGCTGCTGCTGGTACCCGGCGCGGTGTTGGCTGTTGCTGCGTTGTCACTTGCGGCTGGGCGCTGCTCGACCTGTGAGTCTGAGCTCTGGGGCGCCGCTGCCTGCGACTGCGTGGAGTCCTGGGCCGGGACGGTGGACGGCTTGGTCTCCGACGGTGTGGTCTCCGACGGCTTGGTCGCGGTGGACTTGGTCTCGGCGGGCTTGGACGCGGCAGACGGCGCCTGGGTGTCAGCTGTCGACGTCTCGGTCTGCTCGGTCGATGGCTCGGCAGCAGGGCTTTGACCGGGGCTGCTGGAGCCAGGGCTGGTAGAGCCAGGGCTGGTAGAGCCGGGGCTGGTAGAGCCGGGGCTGGTAGAGCCGGAGCTGGTTGAGCCCGGGCTGGTAGAGCCAGAGCTGCTAGAGCCAGAGCTGCTAGAGCCAGAGCTGCTAGAGCCAGAGCTGCTAGAGCCCGGGCTGCTAGAGCCCGGGCTGGTTGGGCCGGGGCTGGTTGGGCCGGGGCTGGTGGGCTCCGCGGTCGGTGAGTCCGACTGGGACGCCGGGGCTGGAGCCTCGCTCGCGCTCGCTGTAGGGTGAGGGCTCACGCTGCTCTCAACACTTGCGCTTGATGAACCCGCCGAGGCGCCACCAAGACACGACTTGTCGTCCGAGTCCTGGATCGCGACGCCCTGCACGTAGCCGACCTTGCCCGTAGAGTCGGTGACCTGGAAGATGAGCTCGTCCGAGCCCGCGGCGCGGTTGACGGTCCACGTCTGCGAGGTGGCCGAGATGTCGGAAAAGGTGCGGATCGGGGTGATAGGGCCGACATACATCCCGCCCGTGCCGATGACGAGGGAGACGGGGGACTGGCGCCAAGTTAGCAGGGGTACAGTACACGGGTGTCGGGTCGCGTCGGCGTGGGGATCTCAGGTGCGCCGACCACGGCCACTCGCGCAGCCAGTACTCACCACGGCGCCGGTCCACGACACGGTCGCCTCCTCACACTGCGCGACGTTGGACGCCGACACGGTAATGTTCGAGACTGCCGTCAGCACCGGGTGTACCCCTCGGACCAAGATGTCGCTCACTGTACGAGCCGGCAAAGTTGACAAACGGCAGGGTGCCGGCGGCAGGGGCAGCCGAGGCGGAGCCGGCGAGCGCGAGCGCCGCGGCGGCGGTGGCGGCGGCGGTAATCATGAGCGGGATCGGGCTGTGGGAGTCGGGTGACGGTGCGGTAGAGGAGAGCGCGTTCGGACGCAAGGAGCAGAGTTGTAGTCTTTTGCGAGGGGATCGGGGGGCGGAAAGACGAGGGAGCTAGAGACGCGACGGCCAGCGGCGGTTCTCGGAAGACGAAGGGAGGCGGGACGAGGCAAGTCGGGGACGGTATCGCGGGCGCTTCGAGTGGTGCGTCGGTGTCGAGGTCGAGGTCGAGGTCGAGGTCGAGGACGAGGTCGAGTCGAGGTCGAGTCGAGGTCGAGGTCGAGGACGTTGAGGGATGGGAAAAAGGGAGGGGAGAGCAAGGCAACGGCAAGATATAGCACCCCGATGGCGGCACCAGCTTGCTCGCAATTGAGGGTGGAGGGGCAGCCGAACGCCAGCCATCTCATCCACTGCCCTTGCATCACTCGCTCGCGTCCTTGATTCCAGCTGGCTTCCGCACCCCTGACGCCGTCTCGTCGGACAGACGCTGCGACATGGCGGTGACGCATCGGCGTGTACCTTGCATATCGCCGCGAGCAGGAGCTGGAGCGCTGGAGCTGTACCAGCCGCGGATGGGGCCGATGCCGCGCTGGGCGACGACGGGGGCCTGGCCGCCGAGGGACCAGGCCGCCGGCACCGGCCATGCATCGCCGAGCGCGCTCCAGCTTCGCGCCGCACCTGTTGCGGACAGCTCCCGGGATCGGGCGACCTGGCCAGAGGCGAGCGCGAATGACGCGTCCGATCGAGCCACCGCCGAGAGGGACCTGGGCGGATGGTGGGTGGCTGGACGGCGCTACCCTAGCAAACGACCTTGGTGCGTTGTGCGACCCTTAGCGAGCGCGCTAGCGCCGTGGCCACCGCCAGCCTAGCAGCAGTGTGCACGCCGAAAGGCAGTCTTACGCACGCGGCGTGGTAACGGGCATTGTATTCAGTGGGCCAGGCAGTGCGACGGGCGACTTGGTGTCTGCATCGATTGGAAGCAGACGCGGGTCGCGTAAGCGGAGGGCGAGGGGCGTATCGCCGGTGACAGAGTTATTCAGTACTGGTCGTGCTAGGGAGTAGAGGTGAGGAGAGCGGCAGGGGTCCCGGGAGAGAGGGCTAGGGCACGAGCAGCGACAGGGTCGTCTCCGGCGGCCTATCCACCTGGCCTGCAGACGCGAGATGCCCGTCTACCTACCTGTCTGCAGGCTGCAGGAGAGGTCTCATGGAGCGAGCCGATTCGCAGGTCCGCTCCACAAGCGCACTCTTGCGTCTCGGAACCCCAGCAGGCGGCCGGCAAAGGACATTTCAGAGGGTCAGCAGCTGCGGACAAGGCCAGCGGCCACCCGTTGCGGTCGTTAGTCGGCAGCTCGTGTCCCCGCCGACAGCTTGCCCAGCCGGGCACCTGCGGCCGATATCTCTCCGCTGGCGCGAGCCGCCGCGAGCCGCCGCGAGCCCGAGACCGGCCACGCCGACGCCCGTTGGGGCCACGCCGACGCCCGTTGGGGCCACGCCGACGCCCGTTGGGACCACGCCGACGCCCGTTGGGGCCACGCCGCACGCCCGTTGGGGCCGCAGACTGCGCTGCGACCGACAGCCTGGCCGCTGGAAAGAGCGCTGCAGCATGGCCTCCGCCGAGACGTGCCCGGCACTCGGACCGCCGGTCGCTATCTCGGTATCTCGGTGTCTCCGGTCCCTGTATGCTCCCCCCACTTACACGAGTCGCCGATATCCATGTCCGGTCGGCGACTAGCGATCGATCGCATCGCGCACTTGTCGACTGCAGCACGTCCATTGCAGCGGACGCTCGCGACCCAGTCCTGAGCCACGCGGGGTCGTCCCCTCTTGGCGGCGGGGCCGGGTGCGTACGCGCTCGCCGACAGCGCGCCGCATGCATCCTCCCGTCCACCACTGCGTGCCGGCCGCCGGTCGCCGTGTGCCTCGCGTGGTCCGGCCGCCGGCCAAAGGATGCGTCGGGCTGCACCCACCGCCCATGGTGTGCGGCCACTGTTGGGCTGCGTGCTGGTCGGATCTGGGCGGCATGTCGTGGAGGCCTACTTAATGGCTATCCGGCGTTCGTGCTGTTGTTGTCGGCGCTCTGTCATTCCATCTCCCCACCACCCCCACTCCCCACCCCACCCATCCCAGGTCCTCTCCACCATGGCTAGCGCTATCGCCCCCGGCCTCTTTGCCCGTCTCTCTGGTGTCGCGTTCGTCACCGGCGCCGGCTCTGGTGTGAGTACGATGCCCCATGGGCAGGTCGTCCCTCATCTCCAAGGTCCTCCCTTATCTCCACGGGGGGCAGGTGCCTGACCCCACCAGGGGAGACGACGCCGGGCACGACGCGCCGACAGGCAATGCTGTCCCCGAGCATTGCCTCAACCTCATCTACAGCCCGCTCACACCTACCCAGATCGGCGCCGAGACCGTCAGGTCCTTCTCGCGCGGCGGTGTGCGCCGCTTCGCCCTCGCCGACGTGCAGGGCGACAAGCTCAAGGAGATCGCCGCCTCGCTCGGCCCCGACCACGAAGTATTCACCGGCGTCGTCGACGTCTCCAACGCCGAGCAGGTGGACGCGTTTGTCGACCAGACCGTCTCCGCTTTGGCCGTCTCGACTATGCAGCCAACGTTGCCGGAATCACTGGAAACATGGTGCCGTTCAGCGAGCTCAGCAACGACCAGTACGACAAGGTCATCGGCATCAACCAGCGCGGCGTGTACCTGTGCATGAAGGCCCAGCTGCGCGTCATGGCCAAGCAGAGCCTCCTCGATGGGTGAGTATGGGAGACCATGGTCGGTCCTGTCTCATGGTCCGCGCCTCGCTGACGCCGCCGCAGCCCCGATGGCGACCTCCGCAAGCAGCGCGGCGCGATCGTCAACATCTCGTCCATTGCCGGCGTCAAGGGTATCCCGCTTCTTTCGGCGTACACGGCTTCCAAGCACGCCGTTATCGGTCTCACTAAGAGCGGGTGCGCCGAGTACGCCGCGCAGAAGATCCGCGTCAACTGCATCGTCCCCGGTGCCGTCATGACACCGGTACGTGGAGTCGCAAGGCGGCTTGCCGCGCGCTATGCAGCGCGTTACGACCTCCGCGCTAGAGCCCCACAAGCCACATGACGCTGACACTGCACAGCTGGCCATGCAGTCCGCGGGCTCTTACGATCTCGACTCGCTCGACAACCTCCCGAACGTGCCCGCAAAGCGGGCCGCCCGCCCACAGGAGCTTGCGGACGTGGTCACCTTCCTCGCGAGCGAGAACGCCAGCTATGTCAACGGCGCGGTCTTGCCCGTTGACGGCGGCCTCCTTGCGAGCGCTTAGGTGCTGGGGTCCTCGTGGAGACTCTAGGCGGTTAGCGGTATATGACTTTGGGCTTGTTGGCCATGCCGTAGATGTACCTCAGAAGAATATGACGCGCATTGTGCTGTTGGCCACACGGGACGCTACCTGGGAACTCGGAAAACACGACCATTTGCAGGGTGCATTCGCTGCCGCCGTGACCGCCTAGCAGCAGTGTGCACGCTGAAGGCCAGGATTATGAACGACGGGTGGCAACGGGCATTGCATTCGGTTGGCCAGGCAATGGGGACGGGCCAGTTGGTATTGGGCGGTCGACTTGGTGTCTGGGCTATCGATGTGGAAGACGCACCGCGGCCGCAAGCAGAGGGGCATCATCATGTGGCAGAGTCGTTCAGCAGTAGCCATACCAGACAGGAGAGGTGAGTAGAGCGGTGGGGCTCGGGAGAGAGGGATAGGCGGCTAGCAGCGAGGAGGTGGTCGCCAGCGGCCCATTCAAGTGGCCTCCCGACTCGGAGACGCCCATCCACATGTCTGCAGGTTGCAAGAGATGTCCCACGCGGAGTGAGTGGCAGGTCGCCCCCACAAGGGCAGTCGTTCCACAAGGGCAATCGCTCCGCAAGGGCACTCTTGCCTCTCGGACCCCAGCAGGACGCCTGCGACGAACGTTTCCGAGGTCAGCAGCTGCGGACAAGGCCAACTGCCACCCGTTGCGGTCGTTAGTCGGCGGCGTGTCCCCGCCGACAGCGACCTGCGGCCGATATCTCTCCGCTGGCGCGGAGCCCAGCCGCGAGCGCGAGACGGCCACGCCGCACGCCGGTTGGGGCCACGGAGTGCGCTTCGACTGAAAGCCTGGCCCCGAGCGGAGAGGATGATGCAGGATATGTTGTCTGATGAGATGCGACATGAGCAGCGCACTTGGGCGATTGTCGCGGTGACTGTGGCACGGCCCGATGTCGTCATCCACGTCTCTCCGCGCCGTCCTCCGACATGAACAGGGGTCCCCGACATCGTCTCCACGCCGTCATCCACTCCAGCACCTCCTTCGCAGTGGACGCAGGCGACCCAGTCCTCAACCGCGCGAGGCCGTCGTCCCCTCTGTACGACGACCGGGCGCGTCCGCGCTCGCCGAAAGCGCTCCGCATCCACCCTCCGTCGACCAGTGTCTGCGGCCGCCGGCAGCGGTGTGCCTTCGGTGCTCCGGCGGCCGGTAGTGTTGCGCGTCGGGTGCTGCTGCGCGCTGATCGGGGCTGCGCAGGACCGCGACGAGGCCTACTTAATGGCCTGCTGACCAGCGCCCGTACAGTTCTTGTCGTCCGCGTCCCTGCGATCCCAGCTCCTCACCGGCACCCTCTCCCCACCTCTCCCAGATCCGCTCCACCATGACTAGTGCTATCGCTGCTCCCTCTGGCCTCTTTGACCCTCTCTCCGGTGTCGCGTTGGTCACCGGCGCCGGCTCTGGTGTGAGTATCGATGTCCCACGGGGCGAAGGTCCCTGGCCCCCGACCCGGCCACCACCGCGCCGCCATGCAGTGCTGTCCCCGGGCATTGCCTCAACCCCATCCACAGCCCGCTCACAGCTGCTCAGATCGGTGCCGAGACCGTCAGGTCCTTCTCGCGCGGAGGTGTGCGCCGCTTCGCCCTCGCCGACGTGCAGGGCGACAAGCTCAAGGAGATCACCGCCTCGCTCGGCCCCGACCACGAAGTCATCACTGCCGTCGTCGACGTCGCCAACGCCGAGCAGGTGGATGCGTTTGTCGACGAGACCGTCTCCCGTTTTGGCCGCCTCGACTACGCAGTCAACAGCGCGGGAATCAATGGGGACTTTGTGCAGGTCAGCGAGTACAGTAACAAGGTGTACGACCGCGTCGTCGACATCAACCAGCGCGGCCTGTACCTGTGCATGAAGGCCCAGCTGCGCGTCATGGCCAAGCAGAGCCTCCTGGAGGGGTGCGTATGGGAGACCATGGCCGACTCTTGTACCGCGCTCTGCGTCCTGCTCACTGCCACAGCCCCGAAGGCGACCTCCGCAAGCAGCGCGGCGCTATCGTCAACGTCTCATCCGTTGCCGGCCTCACCGGCTTCCCGCTCGCCTCTGCGTACACTTCTTCTAAACACGCCGTTGTCGGTCTCACCAAGAGCGCGTGTGCCGAGTTCGCCGCGCAGAAGATCCGCATCAACGGTGTCGCACCGGGCACCGTCATAACACCGGTATGTCGTGCCGCGCCGTGGCCAAGCGACTCTCCGCTACTCCTCGCGCACAGCTACCGACGCGCTACACCGGACCAGCCCCAGGACGCTGACACCCTACACAGCTGACGGCGCCGCTCCCCGGCGCATTCGGTGTCAAGTCGCTCGACGACATGCCGAATATCCCTGCCAAGCGCGCCGGCCGCGGGGAGGAGGTTGGGGACGTGATCGCGTTCCTCGCGAGCGAGAACGCTAGTTACATCAACGGGGTGACCGTGCCGGTTGACGGCGGCCTCCTTGCGAGCGCCTAGGTGCTGGAACTCTCTTGGAGACTCTAGGCAGTGAGCGGTACAGGACTCTGGGCCTGTTGGCCATGCCGTAGACATAGCTCGGAAGAATATGAAGCGCCTTGTGCTATCTTGGGCCACATGCGAGACTCTTCTGGGGAACTCGGAAAACACGAACGTTAGCGCTGTGCGTTCGCCGTCATGGCCACCGTCAGCCCAGCAGCAGCGACGCCGGACGCCAGACCTACGAGCGCCGCGTGGTGACAGACAAGGTAATCAGTTGTCCAGTTAGCATTGACCCGTCGTCTTCTGGTCAGCTGCACACGCCCTCGGAGCACCCTCGGAGCACCAGTTCCTCACGGCGGCCGGTCGCAGTGTGTGTCTGGAGCTGCGGCGGCCGGACATCGGAAGCGTCGGGATGTGACTGCCGCTACAGGTGTGCGTCGGGTGCTGGACGGAGCTGCGCAGCATGGCGAGGAGGCCTTTAATGGGCTCGAAGAGGCTTGATGCCCTGCTAACTGGCGCTTGTGCTGTTCTTGTCGTTCGTGCTCTGTCGTTCTGTCTCCCCACCCCCACCTCCTACCCACCCATCCCAGGTCCTCTCCACCATGGCCAGCGCTATCGCCCCCGGCCTCTTGCCCGTGTCTCCGGTGTCGCGTTCGTCACCGGCGCCGGCTCTGGTGTGAGTACGATGCCCCGCGGGGAGGTCGTCCCTCACCCCCACGGGGTGGAGATGCCTGACCCCCACTGGGGGGCACGACGCCGGGCACGACCGCGCCGACAGGCAATGGTGTCTCCGGGCATTGCCTCAACCCCATCCACAGCCCGCTCACAGCTGCTCAGATCGGTGCCGCGACCGTCAGGTCCTTCTCGCGCGGAGGCGTGGGCCGCTTCGCCCTCGCCGACATGCAGGCCGACAAGCTCAAGGAGGTCGCGGACTCGCTCGGCCCCGACCACGAAGTCATCACTGCCGTCGTCGACGTCGCCAACGAGGAGCAGGTGAACGCGCTTGTCGACGAGACCGTCTCCCGCTTTGGCCGCCTCGACTATGCAGCCAACGTCGCGGGCATCGGTGGTGGCTTGGTGCCGTTCGGCGAGGTCACCAACGAGCTGTATGATCGCGTCCTCAACGTCAACCAGCGCGGCCTGTACCTGCGCATCAAGGTGCAGCTGCGCGCCATGGCCAAGCAGAGCCTCCTGGAGGGGTGAGTACGGGGGACCCTATCTGGTGGTCGCGGACGCCGTCCCAGCCCCGACGGCGACACTCCGCAATCAGCACGTCGTCGAGATCGCGTCTCTTGACGCCGGCAAGGGCTCCGCTCTCCCCTGCGTACACTGGCGTCTAAGCAGGCCTTCATGGATCTCACCAGCCGCACGTGCGGCGGGGTCACCGCATAGAAGGACCGCATCAACGTGGTGCGGCTGGAATATGACGCCTGCCGGTATCTTGGGGCCCAAGGCGGCGAACCGGCAACGCGCGGCTTGCTGCGCGCCGCTGCCCACGCGCCATCCCCACACGGACTCTGGGTTTATTGGCCATACCATAAGGATATGTCTGAAGGATATGAAGCGCGTTGTCCTGGGACATGAAGCGCGTTGTCCTGGGATATGAAGCGCGTTGTCCTGGGATATGAAGCGCGTTGTCCTGGGACATAAAGCCACGTCCTGGGATATATAGCGCGGCGTCCTGGGATATACAGCGCGTCTTGCTATCCAGCGCGTCGCCCTATCTTTGGCCAGCGAGACGCTACTCGGGTAGTCGGAAAACACAAAGGTCAGTACTGTGCGCTCCCCGCCGTGGCCACCGTCAGCCCAGCCGCGATGCCGAAAGCCAGTCCTACGCGCGCCGCGTGGTGACAGACATTGCTATCAGTTGTCCAGTTAGCATGTACAAGTCGTTGTTGTCTCTCTGGTCAGCTGGACATGCCCTCCGCGCAGCACCTCCTCACGGCGGCCGGTAGCGTCTCGTCTGGGGCTCCGGCGGCCGGCGGTAGGGTGCGTCGGGATGCCGCCGCCGCTAGATGTGTGCGTCGGGTGGTGCTGCGCGCTGGACGGATCGTGCAGCCTGCTGTTGATGAGGCCTACTTAATGGTGTCAAGGACGCCTGCTGGGTGCCCCGCTAACTGGCACCCGTGCTGTTCTTGTTCGCGCTCTGTCGTTCCGTCTCCCCGCCCCCACCCTGCTCCCTACCCTCCCAGACCCTCTCCACCATGGCTAGCGCTATCACCCCCGGCCTCTTTTCCCGCCTCACTGGTGTCGCATTCATCACCGGCGCCGGCTCTGGTGTGAGTACGATGCCCCATGGGCAGGTCGTCCCTCATCTCCAAGGTCGTCCCTTATCTCCACGGGGGGCAGGTGCCTGACCCCACCAGGGGAGACGACGCCGGGCACGACGCGCCGACAGGCAATGCTGTCCCCGAGCATTGCCTCAACCTCATCTACAGCCCGCTCACACCTACCCAGATCGGCGCCGAGACCGTCAGGTCCTTCTCGCGCGGCGGCGTGCGCCGCTTCGCTCTCGCCGACGTGCAGGGCGACAAGCTCAAGGAGGTCGCAGACTCGCTCGGCCCCGGCCATGAGGTCATTACCGCCGTCGTCGATGTCTCCAACGAGCAGCAGGTGAACGCGCTTGTCGACGAGACCGTCTCCCGCTTTGGCCGCCTCGACTATGCAGCCAACGTCGCGGGCATCGGTGGTGACTTGATCCCTTTCGGCGAGGTCACCAACGAACACTACGACAAGGTCATCAGCATCAACCAGCGCGGTCTGTACCTGTGCATGAAGGCCCAGCTGCGCGTCATGGCCAAGCAGAGCCTCCTCGATGGGTGAGTATGGGAGACCATGGTTGACCCTGTCTCGTGGTCCGCGTCCCGCTGACGCCGTCTCAGCCCTGAGGGAGACCTCCGCAAGCAGCGCGGCTCGATCGTCAACGTCGCGTCCCTTGCCGGCCTCATGGCCTACCCGTTCACCTCGCCGTACACTGCTTCCAAGCACGCGGTTGTCGGCCTCACCAAGAGCGCGTGCGCTGAGTACGCCGCGCAGAAGATCCGCATCAACGGTGTCGCCCCTGGCCCCGTTAAGACACCGGTATGTTGTGCCACAAGGCGGCAAAGCGCTGCTTGCCGCGTGCTGCATCGTCACCAGCCAGATAATGTTGACATTCTGCGCAGATGACGGCGGAACAGCTCGCCACTATGGGCCTCAGCTCGATTGACGAGATGCCGAACATGCCCTCGAAGCGCGCCGCCCGCCCGCAGGAGCTTGCCGATGTGATCGTGTTCCTCGCGAGCGAGAATGCCAGCTACGTCAACGGCCACACGCTGCCAGTTGATGGCGGCATCATGGCGAGCGCCTAAGTGTTTGGGACGTCGAGGGAACTGTAGGGGTTAGGGGCACAAGACTCTGGGCTTGTTGGACATGCCATAGATCTGTTAGTCAGAAGAATATGAAACCCATTGTGCTGTCTTGGCCACTCGACATGTTGCTTGGGTTAGGAATCAATGAAGCGCATCGGCTAGTATATGAGCGCGTCGTGCGCGCGCCGTGCCATTGTCGGACACGCGGGACGCTGCTTGTGTCGTCGGAAACGACGAACGGGTAGCATTGTGCACTCGCCGCCGCTGCCGCCATAGACAGGCTGTCCAGCGTGGGCGCGCCGAAGGTCGTATGAGCGAGGCGCGGTAACGGACACTGCCTCCAGTTGGCCAGTTGGCATCGACTGGGCAGTGGTGTCTTGGCCTCGTCGGTTGCACGCGCGCTCCGCCCACCTGTAAACTCCTCACGGCCGCCGGTACGGTGTGCGTCTGGGGTTCCGGCGGCCGGCCATATGGTGCGTCGGGATGTGACCGCCGCTAGACGTGTGCGTCGGGAGGGGCTGCGCGCTGGACTGATCTGTGCAGCGTGTCGAGGAGGCCTGCTTGATGGTGTCGAGGAGGGCTACTTAACACAGGTCCTGCTTTCCGGCATTCATGCTGTTGTTGTCGTTCGCACCCCGCCATACCATCTCCGCACCAATCTACTCCCCCACCCCACTCCCAGCTCCTCACCAACATGACTGGCTCTACCGCTGCTCCCTCGGGCCTCTTTTCCCCCCTCACTGGTGTCGCATTCATCACCGGCGCTAGCTCTGGCGTGAGTAGATATCCACCCACTGGATTGAGGTCGTCCACCCCCACGGGGTGCAAGTGCCGCCACCCGCGGGGTGGAGGTGCCTGGCCCCCATGGGGCCATGACGGCGCCGACAACAGTGCTGTCCCGGCATCGCGACTTGCCTCAACCCCATCCACAGCGCGCTCACAGCCACCCAGATCGGCGCCGAGACCGTCAGGTCCTTCTCGCGCGGTGGTGTGCGCCGCTTCGCCCTTGCCGACGTACAGGGCGACAAGCTCAAGGAGATCGCGGCCGAGCTCGGCCCCGACCACGAAGTCATCACTGCCGTCGTCGACGTCTCCAACGCCGAGCAGGTGGACGCGTTTGTCGACGAGACCGTCTCCCGCTTCGGCCGGCTTGACTATGCTGTCAACTCTGCGGGAATCCATTACCAGGTGCCGTTTGCCGAGGTCACCAACGAGCAGTACGACAAGGTCGTCGGCATCAACCAGCGCGGCCTGTACCTGTGCATGAAGGCCCAGCTGCGCGTCATGGCCAAGCAGAGCCTCCTCGATGGGTGAGTATGGGAGACCATGGTTGACCCTGTCTCGTGGTCCGCGCCTCGCTGACGCCGCTGCAGCCCCGAGGGCGACCTCCGCAAGCAGCGCGGCGCGATCGTCAACATCGCTTCCCTTGCCGGCCTCAAGGGCGTCCCGCTCCTCTCTCCGTACGTTGCTTCCAAGCACGCGGTTGTCGGCCTCACCAAGAGCGCGTGCGCCGAGTTCGCTGCTCAGAAGATCCGCATTAACGGTATCGCCCCCAGCGCCATCATAACACCGGTATGTCGTGTCATCGGCGAAGAGCAATTTCCCGCGCGCTGCATCGTCACCAGCCAGCAAACGCTGATACCGTGCACAGATGACGGACAGCACCGTGACCAACATGGGCCTCAACTCGCTCGACGACGTCCCGAATCCTACGAAGCGCGCCGGCCGCGCGCAGGAGGTTGCGGACGTGATCGTCTTCCTCGCGAGCGAGAATGCCAGCTACGTCAACGGGGTGACCGTGCCCGTTGACGGCGGCCTCATTGCGAGCGCGTAGGTGCTGGAACCCTCTTGGAGACTCTAGGCGGTGAGCGATACAGGACTCTGGGCCTGTTGGCCATGCCGTAGATACAAGTCAGAAGGATATGAAGCGCATTGGGCTCTCTTGGTCAGGCGAGACGCTTCTTGGATAATCGGAAATGACGACCGTTTGCAGTGGGCGCTCGTCGCCACGGCCATCATCACCTGGCAAACAGTGTGCTGCCGAAAGCTGAACGAAGCGTGGCAACGGACATTGCAGTGAGTTTGACGACTGGCCACTTGCTCCTGGTCATGTCAGCCCTCGGTTACGATATGGAGTAAGCATCCCCCAGTCGAGTGAGCGGAGACATGAGGGGTGCATCTAGTCGTGGAGAGACGATGGACTTACAAAAACCCTACCGGGGCGATGTGCTGGGAAATACTACCCAGGTCTTCCAGCGTATAACGTTTCCCTTCTGCCGGGTGGTTCATTCTAACACGATGTCTCGACTGATGCGATAGAATAGTCACAGATAAGTTCTAGGGATTCGGCCGGTCCCGCTTCGGCGTCGAACACATTGCCTTCAGTGGCCTGTGTCCATGGCTTGCAGCGTCGCTCGCTGTCGGCCTCTTAGCAAATGCGCGGACTTGTTGACTGTCGACCGTCGCCTACGGCCCAGCAATTATCGATCCTGTGTCCCTTCTTCTCACAGTAAGTGCAGCAGGGACGTTTGCCGACTCTGCTGCCAATGACAGTGGGTCTGATGGCTCCGTCACCAGGCTTCTCCTTGTTGCCATGGCCGGTGCCCTTCTTGTCTCTGTCGTACTTTCCCTTCCTGCCCCTGACGCAGTCTAGATCGATGGCGAGCGTCTCGCTATTGATGTATCGATTGCAAGTCCATTCCAGTAGCGACCAGGACCCTTCTGAATGGCGGGCCGGAGCCAAAAGGTGCATACTTGGGTTCTGACGTGCCCGCCAAGGTCCTCTAAGGAATCAACCTTCACACCATGATATTGCGTCGCTCCTCTGTGTCGACGCGGGACTCCTCGCGCGGGGCATCAGTCACGTCTTTGGCGGACCAGAGTTTGTCGTAGGATACCAGCTTGGACCTAGGAACCTTGAGAGCCAGGACGCTGAGCGCTTCGGTCTCTTGCGGCCCAGCGCTCCCACACGCCGCGAGCAGAGTGTCACCAGCGGTATGGCTGGTATCCGGCATCCCCCGCTGTCGGCTCGTTGTGCTTGCGGAATGGCTCAACCTCGTAGCCCGGCCAGTTGGACATGCCTATGAGCATGAGGTCGTTTGCTAGGTGGTCGGGCAGCTTGGGTCAGAGTATTGCTGCAGGTGGCCGAGGGGTTCCGGTGACGTCACTTGGAGGGCCATGCCTACGATGTCGGCTCCGCTCTATCGATGCCGAGTCGACGGACGGCCGGTCAAGGATGGTCCGAACGGCGTCGGGTCCGTTGAAGACGGTGTCGGCTCCGTTGCAGGCGGTGCCTGCTCCCTTGTAGTAGTGCCGGAGAGAGTAGACATTGGGGACGGCACTTGAACCGATGGGTAACGGTGTCGGCTCCGCTGCAGTCGATGCCTTGTCGGCCCCGTTGTAGTGATGTCTGAGTAGACACTGGTGCGGCACTCCAAGCAACAGCGTAACCGGCGTCGGCTCCGCCGCCATTGATGCCTCCCGTTGCGGTGGCCAGGTGGTTGGATAAAAGACGGACAAGTCACAGGAGATCCAGACGATCATTACAGAGGTGAAGACAGGGAGGCTCGCACAGAAGCGCTTCCGTCAACACTACCACATTGATACACTCGTATCGACCCAGTGAGTGTGCAACTGTGGTTGCTAAAAGATAACCCACAACGACCAGACTAACCAAGCTGACGGTTAGACATCACGATCCACCGAGCCGCTTGCCAGGTGAGTGCGCCATCGTGGACGCTGACTGACAACCCGCAACCAGACCGGCGTAAAAAAAGATGTCAGACGCGAAAGAACCCTCGACCGGAGAGACAAGGCTCCAGCCGAGTTCGAGCCGCACCAACGAGACGGCGGCTGAGATGGTGGAGTTCATGTTGAATAACGGCATTTACAAGTTGGTGGCGAAGCGCGAAACAGAACATGACGGCTCGCATATCATCGACGTATACCTGAATTTCGACGCATTCACGCGCGACGAGGTAAAGAGGCTGGCCGACACACTGAGGTCCGCGTCAAGTGTGGTGAACTACACTGTTATGGTAGATAATTTTGCACCCTCTGGCCAAATGGAAGGTCTGAAGGTGCAGACATGGTCCAACTAAAAGCCAAGTGTCCTTCAAGGCCAAGTAATGCAAACATATGACGGAGTTGATGGCGAACCCGCCAACGCTGACGGCGGCGCTGACGTTGACGGCGATGCTTTGTGCGGAGGCCTGGGTTGGCTGGCCCTAACACTTTCGACGGCGTGCGGACCGGTATGGATGGACGCTGTTTCCGGCACTTTGTGTTCGCGCAGCAAGCCGCTTCGTGGACGGACTCTGGTGGGCGGCAACAGCAAGGCCACCTTCACCTCGGTCAGGTTCTGGTAGAGGCAAGCGACACCGAGCAGATATCGCTCTACAGCTTTCGCGATCTGCTCGGTGTCGCTTGCGTCTACCAGAACTTGACCAAGTCCGCTGGCCCGATGGCGTCGGACGCCAAAGTGATGGCTCAGACGTCGGTTTCGATAGTTCCAACTCTCCATCTGATGGTATTCGACTTTGCGACCGTTGACGTCACACTCTTAATGGCAACGGCGGCCTCGGCGCCGGACTTCGCGTCTACCTCGATAACACCATCTTCTAGGTAGGTTGATGCCTCGGAGGCCATTATGGGATAGCGTCAGGGCGCGGGCCAACTAAAACCACCCTCTCCATCAGGTCCTCGACATGCACTCACTCCTCGACTGGAGCACCTTCATCACGGTGTACGCACCCGCCACCACTCGAGGACATCGTCCCACTCCATGCGACGGCCGACGCGTATGAGCTGGCCGAAAGCGCTCTGCATGCGTCCTCCGCCACCACCGTCGGCGGCCGGTAGAGGTGTGCAACGCGTGGTAAACCGGCGGCCGGCCATAGGCATCGGGCTGCCGCCGCCGCTAGCGGGGTGCGTCCGCTGCTGCTGCTGCGTGTGGTCTGTGCAGCACATCGAGCAGGTCTATTTAATGCCCGGCTGACCGGCACTCGTGCTGCTCGTATCCTCAGCGCTCTATCGTTGCAACTCTACCCCGCCACCCTACTCCCCACCCCACTCCCAGATCCTCACCGACATGACTGGCTCTGCCGCTGCTCCCGCAGGCCTCTTCGCCCCCCTCACTGGTGTCGCGTTCGTCACCGGCGCTGGCTCTGGCGTGAGTATCGGCCCACTGGGTTTGAGGTCGGGCACCCCTACGGGGTGGAAGTGCCTCGCCCCGCGGGGAGGAGGTGCCTGAACCCCATGGGGCCACGGCGCCGACAGGCAGCACCCTCCCGAGCTCGGCCTCAACCCCATCCACAGCCCGCCTCAATCCCGTCCACAGCCCGCTCACAGCTGCCCAGATCGGTGCCGAGACCGTGAGGTCCCTGTCGCGCGGAGGCGTGCGCCGCTTCGCCCTCGTCGACGTACAGGGCGACAAGCTCAAGGAGGTCGCGGCCGAGCTCGGCCCCGACCACGAGGTGCTCACCGGCGTCATCGACGTCGCCAACGCCGAGCAGGTGGACGCGTTTGTCGATGAGACCGTCGCCCGCTTTGGCCGTCTTGACTATGCCGCCAACGTTGCCGGAATCACTGGAGAGATGGTGCCGTTCAGCGAGCTCAGTAATGACAAGTACGACCGCGTCATCGGCATCAACCAGCGCGGCGTGTACCTGTGCATGAAGGCCCAGCTGCGCGTCATGGCCAAGCAGAGCCTCCTCGACGGGTGAGTACGGGGACCCTATCTGGTGGTCCGCACCTCGCTGACGCTGCCCCAGCCCCGAAGGCGGTGACCTGCGCAAGCAGCGCGGCGCGATCGTCAACATCTCGTCCATTGCCGGCGTCAAGGGTATCCCGCTTCTCTCGGCATACACGGCGTCCAAGCACGCCGTTATCGGTCTCACCAAGAGCGCGTGCGCCGAGTTCGCCGCGCAGAAGATCCGCATCAACTGTATCGTCCCCGGTGGCGTCTTGACACCCGTACGTCGTGTCGCAAGGCGGCGACGCGCTGCTTGTCCAGCGCTACTGCCTCTGCGCTACATCCCCACCAGCCCCATGACGCTGACACTGCACAGTTGGCCATGCAGTCCGCGGGCTCTTACGATCTCGACTCGCTCGACAACCTGCCGAATGTGCCCGCGAAGCGCGCCGCCCGCCCGCAGGAGCTTGCGGACGTGGTCACCTTCCTCGTGAGCGAGAACGCGAGCTACGTCAACGGCGCGACCTTGCCTGTTGACGGCGGCCTCCTTGCGAGCTCGTAGATGCTTGGGCCCTCTAGGGGGCTGTAAGGGGTTGGGGTACAACGCTCTGGGCTTGTTGGATATGGTGTAGGTATAGCTCAGAAGAATATGAAGCGAATTGTGCTGTCTTCATTGGGTAGTCGTGAATCACCACTGATTGCAGGGTGCGCGGTCACCGCCAGCCAAGAAGCTGTGTATACGCCGAGAGCGAATCTTACGAGCGAGGCGCGGTAACGTAACGGGTGTTGCATTCAGACGGCCAGTGGGCATTGACTGGTCTCAAGTGTCTGGTCAACTGCTTAGCGGCCGGTAGCTGCTAAGTGCTGTAGGGACGTCGTTTGCCATCTCTGCTGTCATTGACAGTGGCTCCGATGGGCTCCTCTCCAGCCTTCTCCCTGTTGCCGTGCCCTCCTCCTCGTCTCCGTCGTACTCTAGCGTCTTGCCTCTGACCCTGTCTGGGTAGTTGGGAGGCCCTCGCTATCGAGGCGTCAGTTGTTCATCTAGTCGAATAGCGACCAGAACCCTTCAGACTGGTTGGCCAGAGACGAAATACTGCGAAGGTTGACTGCCTGCACCTACTCGGTGGTTTGTCCCACGATCAGCAGGTCAAGCATATCAAGACGTTTAACGCACCCCTCGACGAGTACGTGATGTTCGACCCCTGCCCGACAGACAAATATGCGTGATGCTCCTGACCCACGGTGACTGGGACCTTGGATCCCAAGTCGGCACTTTTTTGTGTCACTCTTCTTGTGTTGACGTGGTGCTCCTGGCGTAGGGCATCATTGACGTCCTTGGCTCACCAGAGCCCGTGGTGGGAAACTCTTAGACTTAGGAACCTCCAAAGTGAGAGCGTTGAGAGCCTTGTTCGGAGCTCCCACTGGGATGGCTCGGTCTAGGCCTGCGGAAGGGCTCAATCTCGGAACTGAGGATCAAGCGTCGCGACAGACGTCATATAGTTGAACTAGCCAACGTGGGACCCGGACAGTTGGACATGCCTGCGAGCGTGGGGAGGTTTGCGAAGTGGTCATCATGTTGGGTCGAGTACGGTTGCTTGTGGCCGAGAGCTTTGGTGACGTCACTGTAAGTGATAATGTAGACGCCGTCGGCTCCGCTCTTATCTAATCGGTGCCGAGTCGGCTGTCGGCACGTCAAGTCATGGTGTGAACGGTGTCCGGTCCGTTGCATACGGTGTCGGCTCCGTTGTAGTGATGCGGGGGTAGACATTGGAGACGGCACTTAAGTGGTGGGCAAGCGGTGTCGGCTCCGCTATAGTCGATGCTGAGTAGACGCTGGTCCGGCACTTCAGGCAGCGTAAACGGTGTCGGCTCCGCCGCCATCTAGTCGGCTCCGCTGTAGTTGATGCCTTGTCGCCTCCGTTGTAGTTAAGCCTGAGTAGATACTGGCGCGGCACTCCAAGCAACAGCGTATCCGGCGTCGGCTCCGCCGCCATTGGTGCCTCCCGTTGCGGTGGCCAGGTGGTTGGATAAAAGACGGACAAGTCACAGGAGATCCAGACGATCATTACAGAGGTGAAGACAGGGAGGCTCGCACAGAAGCGCTTCCGTCAACACTACCACATTGATACACTCGTATCGACCCAGTGAGTTTGCTATGGTGGTCGCTGGATGACAACCCGCAACGAACAGACTAACCAGGCTGGCAGTCAGACACCACGACACATCGAGCCTCTTGCCAAGTGAGTGCCCATCGTGGACGCTGACTGACAACCAGCAACCAGACCGGCGTAATAAAGATGTCAGACGTGAAAGAACCCTCGACGGGAGAGACACGTCTCCAGTCGAGGTCGATCTGCTCCAACGAGACGGCGGCTGAGATGGTGGAGTTCATGTGGAATAACGGCATTTCCAAGTTGGTGGCGAGGCGCGGAACAGAAAATGAAGGCTCGCGTATCATCAAGGTACACCTGATTTGCGACGCATTCACCCGCGAAGAGGTCAAGAGGTGGGCCGACAGACTGAGATCGTCGTCACGCGTTGCTTCGAACTGGGTTGTTCCGGTAGAGGACTTTGTACGCCCTCACGAGCAACATATGAAGAATGGTCTAGTTGTGCAGACATGGTCAAGCCATCCTTAAAGGCCAAGTGATGCAAACATATGAAGAAGGTTGATGGAGATGGCGCTGATGCTGAGGGCGACGCTGACGCTGACGGCGTTGCTTAATGCAGAGGCCTGTGTGGCCTGGCCCAGCTTGCCGACGGTTCGGACGTCTCTAACACTTCCGAGGGCGTGTGGACCTGTGATGGATGGATGCAGCTTCCAGCACGTTGTGCTCGCGCAGCGGACGCTTTCATGGACGGACTCTGGCCAGGACCGCAGCAAGGCCTCCGTCGTCTCGTCACTACAGCGAGGACGCTCTCCCAGCCACATCTTTGGGGAGCTGCTCAGTGTAGCGATCTGCTTCTAGTCGAACTCGGCCGAGGCCGCTGACCCGATGACGTCGCGCGGGCAAACGATGGCTCAGAGGTCCGTTTCGAAGGCCTCAACTCTCCATTGGATGGTACTTGACCGTTGAGATCACGGTGGTAATGGCAACCGCGGCCCCGCGTAAGACTCACGCTTCTACCTCGCTACCCGACCTACTAGGTTTGTGCCTCGGAGGCCATGTCGCGTCATGGTAGGCCCAACTCAAAACACCCTCTCCACCAGGTCCTCGACTGTCGTATTTATGTAGTCCTCAACTGGAGCACCTTCATCACAGTGTACGCACCCGCAACCGCTCGAGGTCATCGTCCCACTTTGTGCGACGGTCAGGTGCGCACAAGCTTGCCGAAAGCGCTCCGTATGCGTCCTCCGCCATACGCGCCTGGCGGCCGCCGGTAGAGGTTGACAACGGCTGGCCGGCCCCCGGCCATATGGCGAGTGGGGATGCGGACACCACTGGCACTGTGCATCTGCTGCTGCAGCGTGAGAAACAGGTCTGCGTCACGTCGAGCAGGTCTATTTAATGCCCGGCTGAGCCCCCCTCATGATGTTCAAGCTGCGCTCTATCGTTGCATCTCCACACCACCAATCTCCCTCTCTCCCCCGTCCCCCCCCCCGCTCCCAGCTCCTCACCGACATGACTGGCTCTGCCGCTGCTCCCTCGGGCCTCGTTGCCCCCCTCACTGGTGTCGCGTTCATCACCGGCGCTGGCTCTGGCGTGAGTATCGATGCCCCACGGGGTGGGGATCGCCTCGCCCCGCGGGGTGGAGGTGCCTGAACCCCATGGGGCCTCGGCGCCGACAGGCAGCACCCCCCGAGCTCGACCTCAACCCCATCCACAGCCTGCCTCAATCCCGTCCACAGCCCGCTCACAGCTGCCCAGATCGGTGCCGAGACCGTGAGGTCCTTCTCGCGCGCCGGGGTGCGCCGCTTCGCCCTCATCGACGTGCAGGGCGACAAGCTCAAGGAGGTCGCCGCGGAGTTCGGCCCCGACCACGAAGTGCTCACTGCTGTCGTCGACGTCACCAACCGGGAGCAGGTGGACGCGTTTGTCGATGAGACCGTCGCCCGCTTTGGCCGTCTTGACTATGCAGCCAACGTTGCCGGCATCGGTGGGACCTTGGCCCTGTTCGACGAGGTCACCGAAGAGCAGTACGACCGCATGATGAACATCAACCAGCGCGGCGTGTACCTGTGCATGAAGGCGGAGGTGCGCGTCATGCTCAAGCAGAGCCCCCTCGATGGGTCAGTAAGGGAAACCATCGTCGACCCCCGACTCGTGGTTCGCATCCCACTGACGCTGCCACAGCCCAGCCGGCGGCCTCCGCACGCAGCGCGGCGCTATCGTCAATGTCGCGTCCCTGGCCGGCCTCGAAGGCTTCCCCCGCTCCTCTGTCTACGTTGCTGCTAAGCACGCCGTGGTCGGTCTCACCAAGAGCGTGTGCGCCGACTACGCCGCGGAGAAGATCCGCGTCAACTGCGTCGCCCCCGGCCTCATTAACACACCTGTATGTCGTGCCACAGAGTGCGGCGCGCAACTTCCCCGCGCTACACCCTCTCCAGCCTGAGGACGCTGACATTGTGCACAGTTGGGGAACGCCTCACTCACCACTTTGGGTCTCAAATCGCTCGACGACATGCCGAATCCCATGAAGCGCGCCGGCCTCCCGCAGGAGATTGCGGACGTGATCGTCTTCCTGGCGAGCGAGAGCGCCGGTTACATCAACGGCCACACCATCCCGATTGACGGCGGCTCCCATGCGACCGTCTAGGTGCTAGGGGCAAAGGCGCCTAGGGGATTGATGGCACAGGACTCTGGGATTGTTGGCCATGATGTAGGTATAGCTCAGAAGGATATGAAATGAATTGTGCTGTCTTGGCGAGGCGAGAGGCTGCTTGGGCAGTCGTAACACACGACCGATTGCAGTGTGCGCTCGCCCCCATCGCCATCGTCAGTCTAGTGGCAGTGTGGCCCCCGGCAGCCAGTCTTATGAACCAAGCGGTAACGGACAGTGCATTCTGTTGGCCAGTTGGCATGGACGGCCATCGGTGTCCGGTCATGCCGGCCCTCGGCATCGGTGTCATGTCGGCCCTCGGCATCGACGTGGAAACAGGCGTCGCCGGGCGCGGTAAGCAGGGACATGAGCGGTGCATCACAAGGCGACAGAGTCCATTGATAATGGTGGTCCAAGAGAGGAGCGGGCAAGGAGAGAGGCTGGGTGATTAATGGGAGAGAGAGCAGAAGGTCGCGCCCGCCGCGGCACTACGCGCTCGGGACAGCCAGACGGCGGATCTCGTCCACGAGCAGGTCGACATCGGTGAACAGCGAGTAGTGCCCCGAGTTGGTCGCGACCACATGCCGGCCGTCCTTGTACTCGGCCGCGCGCTGCGCGTGGACAACGTTGACTTCAGCGCGGTCGAAGATCTTGGGCCCGCTCTCCTCTTCCTTCGCGCCGCTCACAATCGTGACGGGCACGGCGGGGGCGGCGGGCGCGCGCCCCGCCGGGTCGCTCTCCCAGACCCGCAGCTCGTCCATCCAGCTCGCCGCCTGCGCGATGCCGGTATTCACGCCCGTCGGCGTGAACATCTCCGCGTCGAGGTCCGCCTGGACGTCTGGCGGGCATGCGTCGCGCATCCACCCAAACGGCCCGCGGGGCGCGGGCAGCCCGACGAGCCGCAGCCCGGACATGACATACGAGGCTGCCCACGCAATGTTGTTTATCCACCACATGCGGCGCTGGAACGCGGGCGTAAAGTTGTGCGCGAGGCGCTCGTCGGTCGGGTCAACGAGCAGGACGCCGCGCAGCAGCTCGGCGCGCAGCGGCGCGGCGGCGCGCACGATGGGTCCGCCGAGCGAGTGGCCGACGAGCACAAACGAGCCCGCGGCCGCCGCGGGGTCGCGGTCGCCGCCGACGGCATCGGTGCGCGCAAAGTGGTCGAGCACCTGGGCGAGGTCACCGCTCATGCGCGCCATGCTGCGGTCGTCCCAGTCGGGCGGCGACCGGCCGAAGCCGCTGCGGTCGTACACGACCGCCCGGGCAAACTTTGCGACGCGCGGCTGGACGAGGGCCCACGAGCTCCGCGTCGCCATTGCGCCGGCCTCGAAGACGACGGTGGGGGCATTGGGGTGGGGGCCGGGGAGGACCTGGGCGTAGAGCTGCCGGTCGGCGCCGGGGCTGACGGGGATCCAGACGGGGGTGCCCTGGGTGTGCGCGGTTGCTGGTGCCGCGGGGGCAGCGGGCGGCGCAGCGGCGGGCACATCGGCGGGCGGTGCTGCTGTAGGGGAGGCCATGTCTGACGGCGGGGTGTCGGGGTGTAGGGCTGTCGAGGTCGCTGCGGAGACTGAGAGGCAACGTGTCGAGCTCGAGGACGATGATGAGATGGACCGAGCTGAAGCCGGGTGGCGAGCCGGAGTGGTGTTTTTCCAACTACCCAGTTTCCAACTACCCAGTTAGCGCCGCGCCTGGCGTCTCGTCGAGATCCCGGCGCCAACGACCATGTGCGGCCTCCAACGGCGGGGCCGTCCGGGCCAAACCCGAGCCCGAGCGAGATGCATGGCCAGGCATGGCCGGGGGACAGTGCCGGCAGTCATGGATGCCCGGAGGCTCTGGTCCTTGGGCATCGGCAGGCAGGGAGAGGCGGCGGTGGCCAAGGGCACTATGAGCCCTCTGCAGCCCCGAGAGCAATGCAGCCCGAGTATCACAGGCCAGACCAGCCCGCCAAGACAGCACAATGCGCTTCATATCCTTCTAACCTATCATCCCATGGTCATGCCAACAAGCCCAGAGTCCGGTGCCGCTACCCCGCCCCGTCCCCTCGACGCCGAGCACCTAGCCGCTCGCAAGGAGGCCGCCGTCAATCTGCCAGGTCGCGCCGTTGACGTAGCTCGCGTTCTCGCTCGCGAGAAAGACGATCACGTCCGCGACCTCCTGCGGGCGGCCGGCGCGCTTTGCAGGCACCCTCGGGACGTCGTCGAGCGAGTCGACGCCGAACGCGGTGTGGACGTGCGCCGTCATCTGGCAAGAGTGTCAGTGTGGTGTGGTCGTGGTGATGGGCGCCGCGAAGCGCGCAGGAAGCACGTCGGTCTCGCCGCCGCCGCCGCCGCCGCCGCTCGCCGCCTTGCGGCACATACCGGTGTCATGATCCAGCCAGGGGCAACCGCGTTGATGCGGACCTTCTGCGAGGCGTACTCGCCGCACGCGCTCTTGGTGAAGCCCATGACGGCGTGCTTGGACGCAGTGTACGCAGGGGAGCGCGGGATGCCCACGAAGCCGGCAAGGGACGCAATGTTGACGATCGCGCCGCGCTGCTTGCGGAGGTCGCCATCGGGGCTGCGGGAGCGTTAGCGGGGCGCGGAACGCGAGACGGGGTCGACCACAGCCGCTGTACTCACCCCTCGAGGAGGCTCTGCTTGGCCATGACGCGCAGCTCGGCCTTCATGCACAGGTACACGCCGCGCTGGTTAATGCTGATGACCTTGTCGTACATCTCGTCTTCAAACTCGCCAAACGACGCCGAGCCCGCGGCGATGCCGGCGCAGTTGGCGGCATAGTCGAGGCGGCCAAAGCGGGCGACGACGTCGTCAACAAACGCGTTCACCTGCGCCGCGTCAGCGACGTCGACGGCGGCGGTGAGCACGTCGTGGTCGGGGCCGAGCGAGGCCACGAGCTGCTTGAGCGCGTCGGTCTGCACGTCGCAGAGGGCGAAGCGGCGCACGCCGGCGCGCGAGAAGGACTTTACGGTCTCGGCGCCGATCTGGTGGGTGTGAGCGGGCTGTGGATGGCAAGAGGCTGGCAAGAGGCTGGCAAGAGGCTGGCAAGAGGCTGGCAAGAGGCCGGCGGTGGATGCAAGAGGCCGGCGGTGGATGCAAGAGGCCCGCGGTGGATGCAAGAGGCCGGCGGTGGATGGCATCGATGCCATGCCCAAGACAGTACGTCCCGCCGTCGGCACCGCGGCCGCGGCCCCGTGGGGGTTGCCCGGGACCCCGGGGACCATCTTCACTCACGCCAGAAGCAGCGCCGGTGACGAGCGCGACACCAGTGAGGGGGGCGACGAGGCCCGAGGGAGCAGCGGCAGAGCCAGTCATGGCGGTGAGGAGCTGGGGGTGGGAGATTGGTATCGTGCAGATGGAAGTGGAAGATAGAGCGCTGACAACAACAGCGCTCGGGTGTGCCGGTAGCCGGCACTTAAGTAGACGTCCTCGACGTCCTGCAGAGCGCTGTCCAGCACGCAGCAGCACCGCCCGGCGGCCGCCAGACGCCAGCACGCCCCCACATGCATCGCCCTTCGGCCAGCTCCTCCCACCTGGCCGCCCAGGCGCCAGCGACGACGCGGCGACGGCGAGCTCGACCGGCCCCGCCTCGGCATTCGGCGATCTGCGAGCCAAGGCCATTGCCGGCCGCTGCTGGGCATCACATGATTCTCGCTGGCGGCGTCCGCGGCGCTCGGGCATGAGCATGCATGGCCGTCCCCCGCGCAGGCCGAGCACGTCCAGCGTCGACGGCGGCCATGTGCACGGCCAAGCCTGCCGCTGCTGGCGGCGTGGCCGTGCCCGAGCCTGCGGGGAGGCCAGGACAGTGACGTCGGCATGGGCGGCATGGTGGTGGGCCGGACCGGCAATTTGTCCACGCAAACCGGGCCGAGTGGGCACAGATCGCAGTCGTGAGTATCCACTGCACACTTGTCCATCTCCCCGCCGTCCTGCAACGCTCGCGCCAGCTCCACGCGCTCCAGGACAGCATGCGATTCGCGTTCGCAGCGTGGCCCATCTGGGGCCTGCCGCGGGGCTTGCCGCGGGGCTCGCAGCGGGGCTCTGTCCGGCCACGTCCGAGACGTCTCGGTCGCAGAACGGCTGGGCAAGCCGTGGCGGGGACATGTTGACTAACGAGCGCGGCGGCTGGCTGTTATGCTTGTCGCCACTGCTGACCCCGACCCCCCGGAACGTCGGTCGCGGACGGCCTGCTGGTTCGAGAGGCAAGAGTGCGCTTGTGGACATCTCCGGACCATCTACATGTCGGCAGGCCATTATGGGCCCCCGGAGCCCACCGCGTTGCGGTGAGGGTGGGTCCCCTTCGCCGGTCCCCTGCGGACCCGACCGAAAGCCCGCCTCTCATCAGCCCAGCTCTGACCGCATAGTGCTACTAACAACCACTTTGCGGTCCCGCACCATCCCGCATCCTGCGTCCCAAGGGGCCGAGTAACGGCGACGCAACAACGGCCCTGTACCCCTGCTGCCGCGATACGGCGAGTGGGAAACCGGAGTGGCACTTGGCGTGCTAAAGGAGCTCCTCCTCACCGAGCCAGCACTTTGACGGATGACGGTGGGAAGAGGCGGTGTTCTCCTCGTAAAGACAGTGACAGTGACAACACGCGTTCCAAGCCGATATCGTCCTCTGGATCCCTCGCAAGTCATCTTGCCGCTGTCGCAATCAACCATGGGGCTCGTTTTGCCCAACCGAATTGATACAAACTGATACAAACTGATACGAGCTGGGACGAACTAATACGAACTGATACGAACTGGCACGAGCTGATACAACCGACTGTTCACCTTTCCCGACCCCACCTTGTTTCGATGGCTGTAGGCGCATGCCAACAACCCCGCTTTCCATGGATCACGGCAGGTGCAGCGCCCCTCTCGCATTCGACCAAAACACGCCGACACGCACTCGCGGTCGGCGAGCCATATCGCCCAAATGAGCATCTCATTCGAGTCCTGAGGGCTGGTGGGTCGGGTATACAACAAGCCCGTGAGCCGAGCGTCTTTGACAAGCACGCGAGGGACCACAAGTGATGGCACATAATCACCCGCCAACTGGCCAAAGACTCGGACGACTCACAAACCTCAGCGACTTGGACGGCTCAGATGACTGCAACGAAGTGGATCTATGCCCACCCCCGTGGCAACAACCTTGACAGTATACCCACCAGCTCGCCCATACCACCCGCTCCAAGTGTCGACCAAACGCCCCCGGTCCCAATGGCCTTTCTGTGCACATTCCCGACGTCGTGGAACTCGTCCAGACGACTCCCCGGGAGAAATTGTACAATGAGGGCTGCAGAGAAGCGTGGTATGCCACGCTGCGACTTGCGTTGCCAATGTCCCCCGTTGCCATCCGTTCCCGCGGCATTGTCCAACCCCACTAGCTACTCGGCGACCGGCGGGACTGCTTGGAGCTCAAACTGGCAACAGCCCACTTCGACAAGATTATGCGGCTTTCGAGCGCGCCTGCCGGCCCCACTTCTCCGCCCTCACCACCGGTGCCAACCAGCAAGGAGCATCGCGTTCTGAAGGTACTACAGCGGAGATAGAGACCGCCTCGTCCCCTTGGTGCTGTACACTTTTCTAGCCCGTTCGCTTGCCGTTACGCTGTACGACATCACCCACCGGCCCTGCAGCCGCCAAAGGCATCCACCCAGGGTGACAACCACGTCCTGCTCAGAATCTTCCGCCTCGATTCAGCTGCCAGCACGCATCTCGCCTGACCGACGGTCCAATACCTCTATTAGTCTGTTGCTCAAAGTGCCGCTGCTGGCAGCGGCGTCGAGGCGGGATACTGTCCGTAACATAACCTCCCAAGAATGGGCGCCCGAGGAGGTAGCGTGCGTTCGAGCCCTTTGAGCACGACTCGAGCGCCAAGTGGCTGGATGTAGCGCAGGCCAGCTTGTTCAATAGTGCGGTGAAGGTCGCTTCGTAAGCATGCCACCGATGCCAGAGTCTCTTCTGTTCATGTCCATGTTGCTTGTGGCGGGACCCTACAGCAATGAGAGGACCCTTTGTCGACTTTGATTGCGAACCTTTGCCTGTTCGTTTCACCTTCATTCTTCATCCTCCCCGACCGACCCGCCATCTTGAGACGCCCATCATCTCTCATAACCTTGGTTCTACTCCCACGCGGCGCAGCACACTGTGTACCTTGCCCACGACTGCCCATCCCAACCGTGGGCACGCAGTGATGGAGAAAGACAACCCGCGAGTGGGGTCCAAACGTCCCCGACCGACCTCGACCCGCTCGTCAACGCGGCACCGAAATCTCAACCTCAATCACCGCATCCCACTCGACAGAAAACCAGGTGCAGTGATTGGGGATGAGCAGCACCTGAGCAGCCCATCCGCTCCCCCCGACCCGTCCTTTGAGGCACGAAGCACTGCCTCGGAGGCTGGCACAGCACATCCCGCGCTCAAATCCAACGCCGACGGCCCCTTTTACGACCTCGACAAGAACCGTGGCCTCTTCGTCGGGCTGGACGTCCACAGCCAGCTACGGGTCCTCGCGCAGCGCGACGACCTCGACCGCACCCTCGAGCTGGTGTATACGCTGGACGAGGAGGTCTGGTGTGGAAGCAAGTTCAACGGAGCATGGTACCGGCCCCTGCGAGCGCGGCCTTGCGGCTCTCCTCCGGGCGGGCCGCCGGCCCCCCTTCGCATGCAGGGAATCATCGGTCGCGTGCGGAGGAAGAAGAACAAGGAGCTGATGGACGTGACCGTCCGCACGTCGCAGCTCACGTTTGTCCTCGACCTAATTCGCGAGCGGTGCGGCGCCAAAGTGCATGTCCAGGCGACCCACGAGCGGACGGCAGGCCTGTCGCAGGTGACGGTGCAGACACCGAACAGCGCCAAGTTCAGCATGTATGCACACCCAGATGCGCTGTGCTGGGACACGGCGGGGCCGCTCGTCCTCGCCCCCGACATGGCGCCGCTCCGCTTCGAGAGCGTCAAGCGGTTCCGCAAGCTCGCCGCGGCGCACAACCACACACCGCTGGGCCGCCGCTTCCAGGCCGAAATCGTGCTCTACATCCAGCTCAAAAGGGCCAAGAACGGAACCAGCTACTCGCCGGTGTTCAGTTGCAGGGACGCGACCTGGGTACGGTGGGAAGAGTGAAGGGAGGGGGCTTCGAATCGATGGTGAGGGCAAGCCGATCAAGAATGTCGCCGTCTGCTAACTCTTCAGTTCACAAGCTCGCACGCTCTTGGGACCGTCGTGTGGTCTCTCGGTGTCGTGCATTCGCTTTCCATAATGTAGTCCAGGTACCAAGGCCCACACGCAAAACGCTGCCCATTCGTTACCCTCCACAGAATGGATTCCCAGCAGGCCATGCCCTCCACGTTCGCTGCCGCCCTATGTAGCCAGGACACGTACCCGCTCCCCTCCCCCCACGAGATCGGAGGAGGCTCCTCCGCTCCAGCTGCAACACCAGAGGTAAAATTTTCCGGCACCCGACACGTTCCGAGGTGGTCCCCCACCATGAGGAAAAACAACTCGTCCCTCCGCTTGACTTTGTTCCGACGAAACTGGTCCCCCACCATGGTGCTTACTTGTGAGTGCCCAGCTTGACCTTGGGCATGGAATAGAATGCGTGATTACCTGCGTTCTTAACTCTTTGCTGGTGGGTGATTAGAACTACATGCGATGGTGAGTCGAATGGGAAAGTGGCGGTTTATGAGGGTTCGATTTGGGCTGCCGCCTCAGCCGTCCTCCAGCTCTGAACATCTGGCCTAGGGAAGGTGAGTAAGGTGTCGACGAGGCTGTTACAGAGCTGTAGCTCAGAGAAATGCATGTCAGCTGTCGCGGTCACTGGGAGGCACTGTAGCAATGAGCATTCGACAGAATTTGGATGTGGCACCATACCAGTACCTCGGTTGGTTGGGGGGGTTTGCAGAGGTTGTTTTCCGTTATCAGACGCAAGTGTCCACAACAATCATAGCGCGGAAGGCGGATACTTCTCAGCATACCAACAGTTAATTACCTCCCCCATTGCACTGTCTAGGCATTCACAACGGCCTCAAGGAGATAGAAACAGGCCACGAACAGAAACCGTCTCATTGTCAACGCCTGTGGCACCCAGTCTCCTCTTCCTCCAGCATGTACGCTTGACCTTGAGCAGGTTTTTTGTATCCACACTCACATGTCGATATAGACAGTGATTGTTGCCCTAAGCGCCTGTTCTTCAATACTGTGCAGTCGCTCCCAGCGCCGTCGAAGAACCTCGGTGCCCTCTCGAGAGACACGGCCCCGTCGCCCCGATTCGGGGATCAACGGTGGCACCCGAGAGCCGTGGCCTCGGAGCATTTATCACCGTGTGGACGAGGCAGGATGGAAAGAAGCTGAGGACGTTGACCTGAATGCTGTGTCTTCTGGGTGTGCGCCGGCCGATGTGGGGATGTTGCATCCGACACATCTTGCGTGGGTGTACGACTCGGCTATGCCCCCCTGCAGCCACGCTATGCCAGTCTCCTTCCCAAGCGGGAAACAGCGGCTACGTGCCCGCGGCCTGATCACCTTTTCCTGTTCGTGCGGCTCCCGTGAAGGTTGCTTGCCATCGCCACGGTCCACAGTTCCAAGGTAGCACCTTGCGCGTCTGCTTGCCCCCGGTGACACCCGTTTGGCCATCCTGGTGACGCCGCTGCCGAGGGGATTTCGTGGAATGGACGCGCCTCTGGTCGCGACGATACCGAGCTGGATCAGCATCAATGGACCGACGGGAGACATGCCCCCAGTGCAGCCGCGTGCGGCAAGGCCAGACGCAGTCCCGGCCTGCGCGCACAACATTTACACATGAGATGGTGTGCATCGAGGATCAACCTAGCGACCAACACCTAGACAATAAATGGGAGAGAGAAAAGAAAACCTGATGGATTCAAATCAAGAACGGGGGATGGGGGGATGAAGGTCAAGAGGGGATGGGCTTCGGATGGGGCGGCCGCCGCCAGGCGAAATGGACTACTCGGCAACGGCGCGCGGCATCGACTGAGAGGAGACCTAGTTGGGCTTGTTGCGGTTAAGGTACCAGTAGCCAAGGCCGGTAGGGGTGCCGCTGCAGCCGTCGGCGCCGCCGGAGGGTTCGGTGCAGCCGTCGGTCGACATGAGGAGGAGGTTCTGGTTGAACGCGGGCGAGTTGTTCTCGCGGGGCGTCCAGCCGAAGGGAGCGTAACGCTCGATCCAGTCGGTGCCGTCCATCCAGGACGTGACCTGCTCGTGGAACGAGTAGAGGTCGCCCTCGTTCCACACCTGCTGGGTCCACTTTGTGGAGTCGTCAAAGTTCTGGGGCGCGTACTCGGTAATCCAGAGCTTGAGGTTGGGGAAGAGGTTGTGCCAGTTTGTAATGTCGGCGATGAAGCCGTCGGCGGTTGTGTCCGCTATGCCGCCGCCGTACCAGTGGACGGCAACGGCGTCGGGCTGCGGGAGACCCTGCTGGCTGGTCTTTGTGAAGAACGCCTGCTGCCAGTCGATACCGCTCTGGTCGTCGGTGGTGGCGGCCGAGACACGGGTCATGCCGTTGGTGCCGGGGACAAACTCGTCGCGCCAGTGGCCGATGGCCGAGTCGACGTCAACGAGGGGGGCAACGTTGGGCTCGTTGATGAAGAGGGCGGCGCGGGGGCGGGTGGGCCAGTCGAGCTGGTCCTGGGACCACTTCCAGCCCTCGTCGGGCTTGCCGGGGTCGTTGCGGCCGTTGGGGCGGTAGAGAGGGACAAACTCGGCATTGAGGACGGTCGCGAGGTCGTCGCCCTGCCAGCTGTAGTACCACGAGGCGCGGTCCTGGTAAAAGGTGCCGGCGCCGACGTAGTTTTCCATGGGCCAGGCAAGGCCGAACTTGGGGTGGGGGTAGCCGCCGGGAGGAGGGGCGCTGGAGCCGCCGGTGGGCTGGGCGACGTCGGTCGAGGCCGAGGTCTGGGTGGCCTGGGCGTTGAGGTTGTTGGCGGCGCCGGGGGTGCCGAGGTCGGAGGGCTGGGCGCTGGCCGAGGGCTCGGCGGAGGTCGGGTCGGCGGAGGAATCGGCGGAGCCCTCGGCGGAGGGCTGCTCGGTCGACGTCGAGGCGGGGGCACTGCCGTCGGTCGAGGTGGGGGCACTGTCGTCGGTCGAGGCGGGGGCGCTGTCGGTCGAGGCGGGGGCACCGCCGTCGGCCGAGGCGGTCTGCGACTCGGGGCGGACGCGGCACTGGGTGCCGTCCGAGCGGCGGATCACGCGGGGGCGGGGCTGGGCGCCGGCGACGGAGCGGGCGACGGCGGGCTTGCCGACGACGTTGCGGGCGAGCTGGCCGTGGCGCTCGCGGTGGGCGCGCGAGCCGTGGGCGGCCGATGCCTGCGTGGTGGTCAGCACTTGTTGCTAGCGTGGATGGTTGGGTTCAGGGTGGATTAGCCGGGCGGGCAGGGGGGTGACTGGTGGGTGGTACACGGGTGCCGTGTTTGGTGCGCAGCCACGGGTGCCGCCAGGGGGCCGCACCCGGGGGGTCTGCGTCGTCTGAGCGTGCGTCCCCGGGCGAGCATCCTCGCGGCGACGGCGAACATGGTAACGGCGACGGCGATGGATGCAAGAACGTCAAGAGACGCAGCGCGGTTGCGGTCCCGGCTGGCTTGCGGAATCGCAGTCCGGCACCCTGCCCTGCGGCCACTGCCGCTGCGCTGGCGCTCCCGCTGGTGCTCCCGATGTTGCCGCCGCTGCTGCCGCTGCTGCTGCCGCCGACCCCGGATCCAAGCCCCCCCCATCTCCAACTCACAGGCTCCGCGGCATAGGCCGCAAGGGCGAGGTACGGAAGCAGAGCGGTGAGCTTCATGGCGGTGGTCGTCGGGGAGAGAGAGGGCGGTTACACGCAAAGACAGTCGACCGGCGGAGGGTGTCGGGAGAGTATATACCAGCGGCGGCGTCGGGTGAGATCAACTCTGGGAGACGCCGAAAGGAGTGACGGGGGTGGGGAGGTAGTACAAGGATGCGAGAACAGAGAGAGAGAGAGAGAGAGAGATGCAACAGATGCAGAGATGAAGAAAACGGTGCGCACGTCGGCAACCGCTCGACGAGGAACGGGGGACTGGGGGCACCCGACGCGTCAGGGCCGGGCGACGCCACAGGGTCCACGCGACAGGGATTCAGGGCGCCCCACGTGGCGACGCGCCCCCCCGCCCGCGCCCTCAGGCCCACCCCCGGCCGCGCCCTCAGGGCCACCCCCGTTCTGAAACGCGGCCCTGAGCGTGCGCCCCGCCCCGGGGTGCGCCCCCGTCTCGCGCTTCATGCTTCACCGCCGTGTTTCGATCCGGGGTGCTCGGCGGTAACTGCGCCGGGCCCGGCCTCGGCGTCGCGTCCTCTGTAGCTCTGGGGTCGTCGGCGACGGAGTCCAGGCCCCGCGAGACGCCGCGCCCTGCAGGCCGCGCGTGTGCGGTGCAGCGTGCGGGCCCCGTTCTGTGGTGCCAGGGGCGGGACGCCGGGGACGCCAGGCGCAGGCTGGGCAGGGCGGGCCGGGCTGGGCGCCTTGGCGGGGGGAAAAAAATGGATAATAACACGTCATTATCCAACACGTGGGATGCACGTTTTATACACGTGGTGTGATAAGCGGCCAGTTCGCCCTCCCCCCCCCATGAGGTCATTGCACTATTCTCCTCCATCCCTTCCATCTTTCTGATCTTGTCCATCCGACACTGCGACTTGACCACGCCGACCGCTGCCGTCGTCTCGCCTGTCCCGACGCCCCCCCCCCCACTCGGCCCCCTCGCCACTCGGCCCGCACCGCGCAATGGGCACACACCCCCCTCCGTCCCCCAGTGTCGCCCCCGGCCCGCGAGCCCCTGGCCCCCTTCGCGCCTCCGTCCCCCCTAGCGCCTCCAGCCGCCCTAGGCCGCCTGGCCCCCGCTACTCCAGCCCCAGCCCCAGCCCCAGCCCCTCCCCCTCCCGCACGCAGCTCGGCCGCGCCGTCCTCGCGCTCTCGCTCGCTATCCAGCTCGCCCTCCTCGCCTACGCCGCCCACGTCGACGCCAACCCCGTCGGCGGCCTAAAGTACACCGACGTCGACTGGCGCGTCGTCTACGACGGGCTGCAGGCCACCGCGCGCCCACGCGCCGGCGACGAGGCCGCCGGCCCGCTCGCGCCGTGGCTCGCCGCCCACGCGCTCCCCCTCGGCTCGCCATACGCCCGCGCGACGTTCCGCTACACGCCGCTGCTCGTCCTCGTCCTCGCCCCGGCCCTCGTCGCCCAGCTCGCCGGCCGCCTCGTCCTCGTCGCCCTCACCCTCGCCCTCCCGTCCGTCCTCCTCGCTGACCCCGCCGTGCCGTTCTGGACCACACACCTGCTGTGGACCCTCAACCCTGTCGTGCTCAACATTACCACCCGCGGCTCGCCGGAGGCCCTCCCGTGTCTGCTGGCGGCTGCGCTCGTGCTCGCACTGCGCCGTGCTGGTCTCGGCAGGTCGCAGGGCGCGGGTGCACGTGGGCACTTGGGTGGGAGCGGGGACGCGGGCGGGGACTCGAACATTGGAGGGGACTCGAACGCTGGCGGAGACTCGAACGCTGGCGGAGACTCGAACGCTGGCGGAGACTCGAACGCAGGCGCGGACGCGGCCGCGACCGCCGACTCGCTCTCACCCTCGCATCCCGACAAGCGGCTATCCACCCCATCCGCCTCCTCCACCGCCGCCCGCTGGGAAGCCCGCGCAGCTGTCCTGCTCGCCCTCGCCGCAAGCTACAAGATCTACCCCGTCATCTACGTGCCCGCCATCTGGTCGGCCCTCGCCCGGCGGCACGGCTGGTTCGGTCCCCGCGTGTGGCGCTTTGGGTTCATTGCTCTCGCCACCGCCGTCCTCGTCAACGTCGCCTTGTGGGCTGTGTGAGTCGCCGCCGAGCGGGTCGCGAGCGGACAATCCTGTGGACCCCGCCGGTACTCCTTCCACCCCGCGCCGTCCTTGCCCATCCCGACAGGTATCACCCTCGCTAACATCCCAGCTGGGGCGCCCCCTTTCTCGAGCACACGTTCACCTACCACCTCTCCCGCCTCGACCACCGCCACAACTTTTCCCCTTACTTTCTCCCCATCTACTTCAACGTTGCCGTCTCGCCATCCTGGGCACCCCCCGGCTCCACCGCCCTCCGCGCCCTGCGCCACCCGCTCGCCTCGTTCCTCCCGCAGGCGTCGCTCGTCCTCGGCGCAGGCTTTGCGCTCGAGCCGGCACTCGGTGTCGAGAGCGCAATGTTCTTTCAGACCGCACTGTTTGTTGTGTTCAACAAGGTGTGCACGTCGCAGGTGCGTGCGAGACTGCGAGACTGCGAGACCACAGGCAGGGTGTTCCCGCGGGTGGGGTCTGGTCGGCGAGCGCAGGACCCAGCGTGCTGTGAAGGCTGCTGCCGCGTCGCGTCCGCTCTCCCACATGCGCTGCCACTCAACCACGGCTCTCACAAGTCCTAACCCCCCTGACACCACAGTACTTTCTCTGGCCGCTCCCGCTCGTGCCCCTCCTCTCCCTCCCGGCGCTGCGCACCCGCACACTCCTCGCCGCCCTCGCGGCGTGGGCAGGCGCACAGGCCGCCTGGCTCGCTGTCGCCTACGCGCTCGAGTTCCACGCGCGCCCCGCGTATCTCCCGCTGTGGGGCGCCGGGTGCCTGCTCTTTGCTGTCAGTGTCGCTGGCATCGGGGTGTTGCTGGACGCTGCTGCAACTGGGTTGCGGGCCGGCGGGCGGGAGCCAGTCGGTGCGGAGCCAGTCCGTGCAGCGTCAGCACCACCGTCGGCGGACATGTAGGGTAAGCAGAGACGAGGCAGCGCGCGACCACTGTGTCCGGCCCACGCGCTGACGCACTCCAGATACGGAGATGCATATTATCGATATAGTCTACGCGCCGAGCGGCGGGGGAGAAAATAGGGATACAGTCTAGGGGGGTCGGGTATCGTGCTGCCGCGGCCGTGTCGCGGCCCCGCGCACGTCGTCCTGCAACGTCCAGGACCATTATGCCTCGAGCTTTATCGCGCCGCCGTCCCCCCAGGCGCTCCGAGCGCGCCAGGCGCGCCGGGCGCCTCGTCCTCTGCGCCATTGACGGCCGCGGGCGCCATGTACACGTCGTCGGCACACGCCATGGCGACGGTGGTCGCGCACGCGAGCGCAAAGTTGACGAGGGCGACGCGGTGCAGGCCGTGCCCGTACGCGGCGACGGCGACGTGGCGGACTGGCGGCGGCAGTTGCGGGATGAGCGCCGTGGAGCGGCGGATCTGGTCGACCAGCTCGGGGTCGTGGGGGAGCGCGGCGGAGAGGTCGGCCTGCAGCGTGCCCTGCAGAAGCGCGGACCCGAGCGCGACGCCGAGCACCTGCCCGACCGTGCGGAACATGTAGGACATGCTAGTCGCGACCGCAATCTCGCCCCGGCCTGCGCGCTGCACGTCCGCCATGAGCGCAACGAGCGTCGACGTCAACATGCCCGAGTAGCCAAAGCCGGCGGGCGAGGGGCCGAGCCATGTAAGCCACGCCGGCGTGCGCGGGCCCCAGAGGAGGAGCAGGGCGGTCGAGAGCACGGTCAGCGCGCCGGACACGAGCATGCACGGGTAGTACCGGCCGGTGCGCCGCATGATGTGGCCGACAGTGATCGAGCCGAACATGATGAGCACGCTGTACGGGAGGAGGTGGAAGCCGGCGGCCTGGGCGCTCTGCCCGCGCACGGCCGTAAAGTAGATGGGCACGTTGTAGAGGAGAGAAAACATGGCCATTGCCATGGTCAGGTTGGACACTGCGACAGCCGCGGGGGTGCGGCGCACGAGCATGGCGAGGGGGAGCACGGGCTCGACGGCGACCCACTCCTCGACGGCCAGGAAGAGCGCGGCTGCGAGCGCGAATAGCACGAGCAGGCCGACGATGAGCGGGTCCGACCACGCGTATTCTGTCCCGTCTCCCTTGCGCGTCGCCGTCTTGAGGCTGAAGCCGAAGAGGAGCGCGCCGACGGACACGGCGAGCAGCGCCGAGCCGAGGTAGTCGATGCGCTTCAGCTTGTCCCACCAGCTGAGCCGCGGCGGGGGCGAGGACGACGACGTCGTCGGCGTGCTCGCCCCGCTGTTGTCCCCCGCGAGATGCGCCGGGACAAACATCACGACGGCCGCCATCGAGAAGAGGAGGAACGGCAGCTGCGCGGAGAATGCCACGCGCCATCCCGCCTGGTCCGCAATCCAGCCACCGACCGGCCCGCCGAGCGACGCGCCGAGGCCCTGTCGGGTGAGCACGGTGTCGAGGACGGTGTCGTGCTGGAGAGTGGGTCCGGTGGGCACGGCCCCAGCGAGGGCAGCTAGGTTAAGTCGCGGTGGGCAGCCGGCTCTTGCCGGTGCCGCAGCGCGCTACGCGCTCACCTTGCGATACGCTGCGCTCGCTTCGGCGGCCCACCCGGCACTCCCGCCGCCCAATGCGCTGCGCAGACTTACAAAGACAATGTTGGCGTAGCCCTGGTACAGCCCACGGTGCCGCAGGTCGACGAGATCCGACAGCAGAATCGAGCCCACCGACGAGAGCCCGCCGCCGCCGACGCCCGCGAGGCAGCGAGCGCCGATGAGCGCATTCATGTCCGGCGCGAGCGCGCACAGCGCGGTGCCGACGGTGAAGAACGCCAGCGCGGTGAGCTGCGCGTTGCGCCGCCCCAGCGCGTCCGCGAGCCGGCCGTACACGGGCGTGAAGCAGCAGAGGGAGAGGAGATAGGCGGTGCCGAGCCAGCCCGCGAGGTGGAACGCGTTGAACGACGAGCCAATGTCGGAGAGGAGGGTCGCGACGACGGTGCCGTCAAACGCGGCGAGGAACGTCGCGCTCCAGACGGCGCCGCACGCGAGGCGGAAACGCCAGGCGGGGAGGCCGGCGAGGTTGTGGTGGTCGCGAGCGCGGGACGGAGCGGCGCCGTACTCGCGTGCCGCGGGGACGCCGTCGGCGCCGGCGTCCTTTGGGGGGCTCGTCGTGAGGCCGAGCGAGTTTGACGGCGGCAGCAGGGGGGTGCGTTCTGATGCCATGGTGGGGGTGGGCCGCGGCGGGTGGTGTCTGGCGACAATGTTATAACGATGCGAGCGCAAGGTGGGCTGCTCGGGCGACATGGCCGTCGTATCGAGGACGTCGACCCACTCCATTCGGCCACCAGTCGCAATGTCCGATCCGGGCGATTAGGAAAAGCGACTAATCGGCAAGTTCAGCCTGAACCCCATTTCAATTTCTCCTAATGCGCATCCTAATGACGATCGGCGTCGGGCACCACTGCCGTCACGTTCTGGGCATCGGCTGCTATCTCGCTGTTGCTGTTGTATCTCTCTCTCTCGCCATCACCATCCTCAACCTCGCCACGACTTGCTCAATACCGCCTCGGAACTGCGATACCCCGGCACAGTGCACGCGCACACCTCCTCCCCAGCTCCGCTCACACCTGAAGCCCCCCCCCCCCCCCGCTCACCGAGGCCCGCCCCGCCCCCGCCCCCCGCTTATCTCGACCCCGCCGATGGTCCTCCTCCTCGACCCCGGCGCCCAGGAGGCCATCGCCAACTGGTGCGGATGGCTCTCCATTGCGTGCTGGCTCGGCGCGCAGCTCCCGTGCGTGCACCTCCCTCCCACGCTCATACTCACCGTCCCAGGCAGGTCATCAAGAACTGGCAGCTGCAGAGCTGCGAGGGCCTCGCGCTCCCCTTCCTCATCAACTGGCTTGCAGGTGCGCGCTCGCCGCGGCCCACAGCGTGGGCCCATCATACTGACCCTCCAGGCGACTTTACAAACCTGATCGGCTGCGTCCTTACCGATCAACTGCCCTTCCAGGTATGCTACACCCTAGCGGCCCTAAGAGGTCGGCCCGCTCGCCGTAACGGCCCAAGAGCCCTGCCTGTCGCTTCTGCCCGCGCTGACTTGTTCGCAGACCTATCTCGCCACCTACTTTTGCTTTGTCGACGTCGCGCTCGTCGGGCAGTTCTACTACTACCGCCGTCCCAAGATGGCGCAGGGGACACCGCGCGCGCACCATTACGTGCACGTGTCGCCGCACACCAGTCTGGTGCTGCCCCCGCCGGCGGTGCGATCCAACAGCGCCGGCGGCCCCGGCACCAGCCCGCTGCCGACGGTCGCCGGGCTCCCGCGCACCAACTCGGGCCGTGGCAGGCGAAGAACCCAGCCTCCTCCCGCACACCACCCGCTACCGCACCCGCATCCCCACCATGGGCATACGCTGTCTGAGCCGTATCCCAGCGCAGCCGCCGACGCGCTGTACGCCGCGGCACTTGATGTTGCGCGCGCCGCGGAGCGCGTGTCCCGGCGCTCCACGTCTGCCCGGCCCCGCGCACGCCACTATGCGACCGCGCCGCCAGCAGGCGACGAACACCCACGTGTCGACAGCTTCCACTCGGACCTGAGCGCGCGGAGCAGCACCGCGGACGGCGACGACGACGGCGACGAGCAGCATCGGCGCCTGACCCAGAGCACTGGTGCGCTCACCCCGCGCCGCCGGGGCTCGGGCGACCCGCGCGGGCGGTCGCTGACGCGCATCTCCTCGGGCCTCGGCGCCGAGAGCAGCGACACGCTCGACGACATGCGCGAGAGCGGCATGCTTGAGGTGCGCCGTCGCGGGACGAGCAGGTCGCAGAGCCAGGCGCGCACCGCACGCGGGTCCGGCCGCCGCGCCGCTGGCGTTGCGTTCATGTCCCTCGGGCTCGTCCTGTGGCGCGTCGCGCCCGTCCCCACCCCGATAGGCGCAAACATGGGCGAGATCCAGGGCCGGGTGGTTGGGCGACATGCCGTCGGGGATGTGTGGGCGGCCTCCGCGGCGGGCAGCGGCAGCAGCAGCGCGTCGCGTCCGTTGAGCGCGTCGGCGTCCCACCCGCCAGGGGGCTGGCAGCCCACATGGCCGTTGCACCCTGTCCCGCTTCCCGCCCCCGTCTCCGCGCGGACCACGACACTGGCGCAGAGCCCAGAGGACGGCGAGCCCCTCCCCGGCGCGCCCCGGGAGGAGCCCATTGATTTCAAGCAGCTCGTAGGACGCGTCTCGGCGTGGTGCTGCACGACGCTGTACCTCACCTCGCGTCTCCCGCAAATCTGGAAAAACGTGAGTCTGCGCCGCGCTGCGCGCCGCAGGACGCGCTAACAACCCAGTTCCAGCGGAAATCCGTCGAGGGCCTGTCCATCCTGCTCTTCCTCTTCGCCTTTCTAGGCAACACATTCTACGTCCTCTCCATCGTGCTCGCGCCCGCCCCGCCCGGCCAGGCCGCGCACTACCTGCTGCGTGCGCTGCCGTACCTCCTCGGCTCGGGCGGAACCCTGCTGTTCGACCTTACCATCATGGTGCAGGCGGCGACGTATGGCGCTGCGCCACCTGCGGCGCCCCTCGAGCCGCGGCACCGCAGGAACTACTCGTACGGCGCGCTCCGCCGCCGGCGCGTGCACACCGAGGAGGGCCTCGGCGCCGGCGCGACCGGGGAGAGGAGGCCGCTCCTGGCCGGCCCGAGTGTCAGCCCCGCGCGCGCCGCGACGGAGCCGCCTGCGGCCTGGTCGCGGCGCGCGCCGAGCGCGAGCTCCACGCAGAGCATTAGCGGGCTGTGGATGCAGACCGAGAGTCCGACCCAGTCGCGCAGCAACACAGGCAACACGGTGTCGGCGGACCGGTAGGCTGCGGGTGCAGGGCGCGTACCCGTACGGCGATAGAATGGGCCGGGAGGATATGATGCGTGGTGATTCCACGCCGAGCCGCAGGCCTCCGAGCCACCCGCGCAAAGCACACCGCGCAAAGCACACCGCGCAAAGTACACCACGCAATGACTTTTGAGACGCAAAGAACGCGAAAACTAGATGTTGTAGAACCACAGAACCACAGTAACGTGCATGCACCACGGGAATGTAGCTCCACAGGCGCTGGCGCGGGCCGCGCGGGCTCCGCCAGAAACAGGTGTGTCCTGGGAGCTGGGCGGGGCGGTGGGCCTGTCGATGGCTTCGGGGATGGCGAACGGCAGCGCGGCTTCAGCTCTGGCCGGGAGGTTCAGCGAGGCAGCTGGTCGCGGGCCACTGGGCCAGACGAGGAGCCCACTTCATATGCGATGGTTGGACAGGGCGTGAAGAGACGAGGCGCTGGGCCGTGCACCTGTCGAGGAGCAAGCGCGTCTCAACATGTTCTCGCTCGAGGCATGCTTGCTCGAGACGTGCTCGCTCGAGACGTGCTCGCTCGAGACGTGCTCGCTCGAGACATGCTCGCTCGAGACGCACTCGCTCGAGACGCGCTCGCTCGAGACGTGCTCGCTCGAGACGTGCTCGCTCGAGACGTGCTCGCTCGAGACGCACTCGCTCGAGACGCGCTCGCTCTCCCCGGCCTCCTCCGCGCCATCAGCCGCCTCAGTCCTCGCCTCACAACAGCCCAGTCGACGAGTCATGCACCACGGACCAGACAACTGCCCTGCGTGTCTCGGCGAGAATCTCAGTCACAGATACCGGATTCGCGCCGCTGCAGCGCCGTCGAGCACGCTGATGTCTGGCTCGGACACAGAGACGGTTGGTATCGTCGTGCCGAGGCAGCTCGGCGTCCGCCCGAGCTCCTGGTCCTCTGCGCGCCAACAGCCCGCATTCGGCCCATGGCACTCCTGTGGTCAGTGTCAGTGTTGGCGGGTCTGTCACGAGGGCTGCCCCGCTCCGCTGCTGTCAAGTTCCTCCCCCGCGGCACTGGCACGGCAGCAGACTAAGATATTACATGCAGTGCGCGTACAGGGTCTATGTCGTTGGTATCCGTATCTTGCGCTTTTGAAGGTCACCGCGAGCGGCAGCGGGCAGGATGGAGATTCTGCCGTACACGAGCGGGGCTGAACGGTCAGCGCGGCGTCTCGCGGCCACACGGCGGGGCACGCCGCGTAGACTGGGTGCAAGGCGTATGTGCCAAGTCGAGGGAGTCGAATGCTGGTGCAACGAGGGTGTTGCTTTTAGACAGATGGGAGGAGGGGGGTGGACAGCGCTGCGGCCGCAGAGGTAGCGGCTGCAGAGCGCGAGAGCATCGCGCAGCGCGCTGCTCACGCACGCGGCACCTCGGCGGCGGCCTGCGCAGCAGCGACCATCTCCTCCGGCGCGCGCACATGGCCCAGCGGCTTCTGTGCGACACCGACGGTCGCCGCCTCGAACCGGCCGACAATGTCCTCGACGCCGCGCTGGCGGTTATCCGGCGCGGTGCGGCCGGCCGCGCGCTGGCTCTCCTCGAGCGTGTATGCGCCCTCTTTCAGCTCCTTGAGGCGGCGCTTGTGGACCTTGCTGCGGGTGTGCGTGGCCAGGGCGAGGGCGGATTCGTAGTACTTGCCGCACTGGATGCAGTACTGATTGTCAGCGGGTTGAATGGGGAGGGAGGGGAGCGAAGAGCTCGCCAGGAGGGGGAGTGTGGGGGTTCGGAGGCTGTGCCATCGGGGGTGCGTGCAGATGCCCCTCGGCGATGCCCACTGGCAAATCTTCGCCGCGAGCGCCGAGGGGGTGCGTGCAGCATGCCCTCGGCGATGCCCACTGGCAAATCTTCCCCTCGTGCGCCAAGGGGGACCTGCAGCATGCCCCTCGGCGATGCCCCACTCGCAAATCTTCGCCGGCGCCGACGCACGCGGCGATCGGAGATGATTGAGCACACGATCGAGCGCATCGCGTGGGACACCAACGCAGCGCGTGGTCGCGTCGCCAGGCCCCGATCCCCGTGTCCCCTTCCGCGGAGAGCCGCAGGCCGCGGGCGATGCTGGCAGCGTCCGCTGCGCGTCCCACGGTCGTGCTCGGCGGCGCGGGCGCGCTCTCGGCCGTGCGCACCGGCTGCTGCGGCACCGCGCCGCCGCCGCCCCCGCGCCGACCGCCGCCCTCACATGCCCCCCCCTTGCGCTGCCCCCAGCGCTGCTCCCAGCGCTTGACCACTCACGTGCTGGCCGAGACCGGGCTTGTCCTCGTCAATCTCCTGGACGGCGAGCTTCTTGGCATTGTGCTCGAGGTCGTGCTGGATCTGGTCGAGGTCCTTTGTGCGCACGCGCGTGCGCGCTGCGCGCTGGACGTCGCGGCGGGCGTGGTGCGTGCGGGAGCGGCGGAGACGGCCCATGGCGAGGATGGGGGAGTGGGCGATGGAGAGGACGACGAGCATGTCGGTGGCGACTTGTGAAAATCTTGCGCGCCGCCTGGCCATCTGCTCCCGCCCAGGCAGGCACCCGGCCGCTGGCACGACACCGTGTCTCGGCATGCCCATCCAGCCGGCACCGCATGCATACCGCGGGGCCGACGGCGCGGCGCTCGGCGTGCGGCGGCCGAGGGCGCGGCGACGGCGGCGGCGTCGGCGCGGTGCCGGCACAGCCGCGTGCGCACGATGCCGAGATCGGAAGTTGTGCGCCGCGTGTGTTCCCAGGCGGCGGCAACAGCACCGTAAACATCCATCTGGCATGTGCCATCTGCCATCTGCATCTGCATCTGCATCTCATCTCGCTCTGCTCGTTGCTCACCTCCGCGGGCCACCCCGCCTCGCTCTGCCCGACTCGGTGCCGTCCGCGCGCCGCTCCGCCCCGCCGCGCGCCGCTGTCGCCGCTGCTGACGCCGCCTGCTTGTTCGGCCGCCGCGCGTTTTTCTCCCCTTTTTTTTCCTCCTCCCTGAGAGCAGACCACTGCGCGGCCGTCTTTGTCTCTCTCTCGTCCTCTTCATTGTCCGTCCGCGAGCGCGTTTCAGCAACTCGTCCTCCTCCCCTCGCACGGCCGACTCGCGCGCCCGTTCCCGCCGCCCACCCTCCTTTGTTCTCCGTCGTCGCTCGCTCCGTGTCGCCGTGCCCAGCGCGCTCTGTCCTGGTCCCGTCTCGTGCGCCGCCGACCCTGCGCCGCCGGCTACGTCTTGCCCTCGTCCCATCTCTTGCGCCTTGTCCTGTCCCTCTATCTCGTCTCGTCTCGTCTCGTCTCATCTCGCTCTCTCTCATATCCCTCGTCTCATCTCCCTCTCCTCGGATCTCCCCCTTTTATCCTTTCATCTCATCTCTCCCTCTCCAGTCTCCCCCGCCCCCCCCTCCCCCCCTCCCCCCCTCCCTCCCCCTCCCCCCCCCCCCCCCCGCCCCCCGCCCTCCCCCCCCCCCCCCCCCCCGCCATGCTCCCGTTCCCGACCTTTCTCGTCGACGCGCTGCCGTCGTTCGCGCAGTCGCACAACGCAACGCTCCAGGCAATGATCACCCCGACCGCCGCCGACCCCCCGTTCTACCACACGACGCGCCCGCACCTCCTCTCCTTCATTACCGACCGCCACCTCTCCCTCGCGGCGCCCATCCTCATCTACTGGGTCCTCTCCACCGTCTTCCACATCCTCGACACGCTCGAGCTGCCGTACTTTGAGGCCCGCCGCATCCACGAGAGCGCCGCGACCAAGGCGCGCAACCGTGCCACCTTCTGGCAGGTCATCCGCGCCGTCATCCTCCAGCAGGTCGTGCAGACCATCACCGGCCTCGTCGTGCTCGAGAGCGACGAGTCCATCCTCGCCACCGAGATCCGCAAGGACCACCTCGGCGCCATGCGCCACCTCGCCCCCCGCGTCGCCGACGTCGTGTTCCTCGCCTGTGGCCCCACCGCCGGCCTCCACGTCCTCGAGCAGTACGGCCCCCGCCTCGTCAACTTTGCCTACTGGTGGGGCATCCCGTCCATGCAAATCTTCCTGGGCTTGTGAGTGGCGACACCCGCACAGCGTGCGCGCGCGTCCTAACCCCCCCAGCTGCATCATCGACACCTGGCAGTACTTCCTGCACCGCGCAATGCACACGTACCCGTCCCTCTACCGCGCCTTCCACAGCCACCACCACCGCCTCTACGTCCCCTTTGCGTTTGGCGCCCTCTACAACCACTGGTTTGAGGGCCTGCTCCTCGACACGCTCGGCGCCGGCATTGCCTCGTACCTCACCTTCCTCACCATCCGCCAGGCCACCCTCCTCTTCGCCCTCAGCACCTGGAAGACGGTCGACGACCACTGCGGCTACCGTCTCTGGTGGGACCCGTGCCAGCTCTTGTTTGCCAACAATGCCGACTACCACGACATTCACCACCAGCAGTATGGCATCAAGAGCAACTTTTCCCAGCCCTTCTTCACAAACTGGGACTCCATTCTCGGAACCCAGATGACCCGCGAGCAGTTTGAGACCCGCCACAGCACCCGCGGCAACCTCGACAAGGAGGAGTAGGCTGAGGCAGCATGGACCCTGGTCGCTCTGCCGGTGGCCATCGGCCAGTGACCCGTCCTCGAGCCTGCGGCGCGTTGCCCCGCCCACCTTTCATGTACCACCACCACGCACCCCTTACTACGCTAGCAGACGGCACAGCACGCCGCTAATACCTTGAGCTATATACCAGTCATGCAGGGCTGATCGGAGCTGGGCCGGGCGTGCGCACGGCGCGGCTGACACCTGACTGACCTGAATGACACGAGCGGAGGTGGCCTCACCGCATGGCCCCATTCTGCCGAGGGCGAGCAGCGGGACACCCAGCACCGGCACGCCGGCGTGTGCCACCCTTTCGGTCGCCGACACCGACACCGACGCGGCACCGGCGGTGATACTGACCCACAGCTCACGGCACCGGCACCGGCACCTGCACCGGCACCGGCACCTGCACCGGCGTCCGACGACCCGCGGACGCCGCCCCGACAGGAGCGCTGGTTTATCACGCTCCGTCGCGGCCGTTGCGGCTTCCGCTTCGGCCTGGCTTAGCGTCGGCGCCCGCTCCTCCCCTCGGCCAAGTAGGAACGACCGATCCGATCAGTCTGATCGGGACCACAGGCACCTCGCGTCGGCGGCCGCGACCGCGATCGAGAATGGAGGCCGACGAGACCGCACGCGCCAGTCCACGGCTGCCGTTGTAACCTATCCGATGCGCCGGCTCCCATCACGCAGGTCCATGCGCCGGATCCCGACGCCCCTCGGCCCATCGGCCAAAGTCCCGGCGTACCCCGCGCAGACAGACGGCTATGGCTCTCGGCCACGGGCGACTGTGAATGTGCACGTTCATGACAAAGAAAAAGAAACATGACAACTAATACTGACGCCGCGGCCTGCTCCAGATCCCGGTCGCCGTCGTCCAAACACGCAGCTCACTCGTCGCCGTCGCCATCGGCGCCCGCGGCGGCAGCCGCAGGCACACCGTCCGCACCCTCCCCGCCAGCGGCGGCAGCGGCAGCGGCCGCCTCGGCCTTCTGCTTCTCCAGCGCGGCCTTTTTCTCTGCTGCGCGCCGCTCGCGCTCCTCCTTGGGCGGGCGGATCCAGTTGCCCTTGCCCACGCCCGTCTGCCTGGCATTGTCAGCGCCGCGCCGGGCTCGCAAGACACGCGAACAACCTACTTTTTCGCCTTTTTCTTCTCCTCCCCGGTGCCGTCCTTTTTCCCCCCGCCGCCGCCGCCCTTCTTGGCCGGCGCCGCGCCCGGTAAAGGCTTGACAACGATCTGCCCCAGCGGCCCAATCGTCGCGTGCACAGCGTCGAAGGCGTCGTCCTTGTCCACACCCAGCCCGCTCTCGATGCGCGCGCTGTAAAACGCGTGCAGCAGCGCTGGGACGTGCTGCTTGTACGTCGTCGCGCTGAGGGGGAGCATCGGCGGTGGCGGTGGGAAATCTGGCACGTCGCCTTTGGCGCCGTCGGCACCGACGTTGGCTCCACGTCGCCGCCGGCCAAAGAAGAGCGAGCGCGGGACGGTGACGGACGACATACCGAATTCCTTGTCGATGCCCAGCTCGCGGAGGCCGAGAAAGTCCTCGCCGAGATCCTCGGCAAAGTCGCCACTGGGGGTCAGCTATGGCCGACGGCGCGTCCACCCACTGCTGCAGCATCTCGCCATCCTGGGCGAACAGCATGTCGTCCTCGATCACAGGGCCAGCCAACATCTCCTTGTACGCCGCGCGCACCTTGCGCTGCATCTCGGATGCCTTGGCCGCGTCACGCTCAATGTCGTCCTTGATGTGTGCCTCGAGGTCTTGCAGCTCGACCTGGCCGTTCTCGTGCAGTACGTGCAGCACGAGTTCCTGACGTTAGCGGTCGCAAAGCAGCAAAGCGACGCACCTCTGGATCCAGCTGGCGCGAGAAGCCGTCCAAGTAGAGACGGAACGTACGGCCCATGTTGCGGATAAAGTCGCCGGCCACGCGCGTGAAGAGATCCAGCGGGATCTCGTTGGCGCCTGGAGCACCAGTCAGTACAGACATGGAACCCAACAACCCACCTTCAAAGCCCGCATGGGCAAGCATGCCCGCCGTTGCCCGCTTGAGCGACAGCGTCGCCTCCTCCTCTCCGACCTCGCCGCCCTGCTTGTACCGCTCGGCGCCCTGGACCCGTGTCTCGTGGCGTTTTCGTTTGCTGTTGGCGCGGTCCTCTGCGTGCCGTGCGCGCTCGGCCTCTGGCGGCTCGATGGGTGCTGGCACCGGCCCCATCCCGTCACCCTCATAGTACCGCTGCCAGTCTTGGATGATGCCCATTGTCCTGCGGGCGTCGCCGAGCTTGTCCACAGACCGCTGGATAATGCGCTCGAGCGACACAGGCTTGGAGGGGACAAGCGGTGGTGGCCGCGAGTCGCTTGCAATCGGGCCGTTTGGCCTTGCCGGGGACGGCGAGCGTTGTCGGCGGCGTTCGACGCGCCGGCGTTTTCGCGTAGGGCCCTCCACCATGCACGGCACGGCAGGCAGGCCAGAGACATACGAGTCGTCCTTGCTGTTCAAGCCCCACCAGTATCCCTCCAGCTTGGCGTCCTCGTCGTCCGTGGCCACGGACACGGGGTACCATGCTGGTGGCGCGTTACCGTAGAGGATCTCGCGGGCCTTGCCCTTGTCGGAAAAGGATGGCCCAGGGGTGTTGAGCAGTACGGGCTGGAGCTGGGTCATGGTGTAGGGCGTCCTGATCAGCGCGGGTGCCTCCAGGTTCGCCTGGAGGTTTGGCCGAAAAGGCGGAGGCTGGCTATCAGCGTCGCAACAGGCAGCCGTCACTCACGCTCGAGCTCTTCGCCTTGCCATTCACACGTCGCTCCCCAGAGGCCGGTCCGGCGCTAGTCGCCCGTCCGCTAGCATCGATCTCTGAGGTCGCCCTCCCATTTGGGGCACCATTCCCGGGTGTCGCGTCCTTGTCGCCCGTCTTGTCGGCAGACTCGTCTTCTTCGCCTGCGGCGTCGTCGCTTTCGCCAGCGGCACCCTCGCCTGCCCCACTCTGCTGCTGGTGCTGCTGCTGCTGCTGCTGCATGACTGCGCGCTGGACGGCGGACGAGGCGCCGGCCTGCGAGAGGATCGTGAGCAGCGGGTTGTTACTGTTGTCATCGCGGTCGGCGACAAAGTCGAGCAGGTGGTTGGTCTTTTGCTGGAGGTACTTCGCGACGGCGCGCAGCGGGTGGTTCTGGGGGGGTCAGCGTGGATGGTGCGGGGGCGTGCTCGGCGCGTGCTCACCGCTGTGGTGTTGTACGTCAGACAGTTCTTCCAGATCTGGTCGAGGTCGGTCGCAAAGTCCTGCTTGGACTTGTACTTGTGGCCCTTGACGTTGCGGAGCACCGTCGAGAGGTCCATCGGCCGATCAATGTCTGCGGTCAGAGACGTGGTCGCGGAGCCTGCGGTGCGATGCAAGACGCACACTGGTAGTAGTCTGGCGCATCGCGTTTGGAGACTGGCTTGAGGAAGGGGACCGCTTCGGGCTGGACGCCGGGTCAGAGCCGGCAACAACAACAACAACAACAACAACAACAACAAATTGTCCTCCACTTACCGTACCCCTCAGCTCGTTGACGACCTTCTCCAAGCTGTCGTAGAAGACATCTGACGATTTTTGCGGCTGGCAGAGGTAGTGGTGATAGCAGCAGTCACACGAGCGCCAAATGAAAGAGGTCATGTCAGTACGCGCACCACCGAAAAGTCGAAAAGGCGCCAGGACGCCCGCGACTCACCTTGCTGAGATGGACGTCGACGAGGAGCTGCTGAAAGTCGGGATCTGCGATGCTTGGTGCATCTGATATGCCCTCGAGGTACCCGAGCAGGTACTGGATGGGGTGGATGCATCAGCGCGGGTGCATACGCGGAGGGTGGTGCAGCAGCACCGGCCTGCTCACCTTCATGGCGGAGTGGACCCGAGGTCAGCCACGAAACACGACCGCCCGTCCGAGAGAGAGGGGGAAACACGCGCGGGGGATGGCCGGCCCCGGGGCGGGTGCATGCGGCGAGCGCGGTGTTGCTGGATATCCCTGTGCGCTGGCTATGCGATGGCGGCGCGGGCGCGGGTGGATGGGTCGATGTCGGCGGGTGCGGGAGAGATGAAGATGGCGACGACGAGTGGATGTCGCGGTAAGGGCGGTTGGTGGAATCTGCAAAGGGAAGGTCGTCTCCGCCGAGTGTGGTCGTCGTCGGCGCGCCCAGGGGGTGGGGGGCGCGGAGATGCAGGTATCTCCGCGCTCAGCATTTCCGTCAACAACAACTGGTGCCCTCTTCGCCGTCTTGCCGTCTTGCCATCTCGCCCCCATCCGCTCCGGAAGAGCCAGCTCTGCATCCCTCGCCATGGACAGTCACTCTCCGTCGTCGTCTTCGCCGGTTTCCCCTCCGGAGGCCTCCCCGCTCCCGGCGTCCCCGTCGCACGCCTCCCCCCCTCACGCCTCCCCCGACAAGGCCCCCTTCGCCGGCCCCTCGTCCGGCCGCTACGCGCGCTGGCGCCCGCTGCCGCGCACCACCCTGTGCTCGATTGAGTACCCCGGCCCGATGCAGCGCCCCGACCAGATCCTCCAGGTCATTGCGCAGTCGGACGTGGACGAGTGCTTCAACTCGCCCATGTCCGAGGCGCGCCAGCTCGAGATGAAGTATCGCCCGTGGGAGCGCTCGAGCATCCCGGTGCGCGGCACGCGGGTCGCCAGCCAAAAGGTGCTCGTGAAGGTCGTGCGCAAGCGGAAACGGGCCCCGCGCGGCGGCCAGGGGCGAGGGGACGCGCCGCGCGACGAGGGTGTGTTCACGGCCAATATCGTGGGCTCCATCCCGCAGACGGTCCGCTTCAGGTGTGGGTGGCAGCTGTCGAGGCGGCGCGTTGCTGACCGGCCCAGCCATGGCCGATTACCAGTACACACCGCCGCAGGATGGGCATGTCGCGCAGTTTGTGCAGTCGCTGGTTGATCTCGACTGTGGGTGTGGTTGTGTGAGCCTGACGCCGACTGACCGTCTCAGACGACGCCATCCTCGACTACAATGTGCCGCCGCTGAATGAGGAGTTTATCGCGCCGACCCAGCCGGGACCGAATGGCGAGCAGCCAGAGTTCCCATACCGCTCTCTCCTCGAGCTGCAGCCCACGCCCATCATGTCCCAGCGCCACCTGCCGCACGTCTTCAAGTGGGTCCTCTCTGTCTCTGTCTCTCTCTCTCTCTCCCTCTCTCTCTCTCTCCCTCTCCTTCTCTCTCTCTCTCTCTCTCTCCCTCTCTAACCCGCAGCTACAAAATGAACACGCAGACGGTCGAGGAAAAGGTGTGGGACGAGGAGACGGGCGCCTACAAGACGCGCTACGTCAACAAGTCGCGCGTCTCGGGCTGGGCCGTGCCAGTCATCGGGCACGCGCACCAGGTGCCGATGCAGCCCGACGAGTCGGTGCGGGAGACGGTCGCCAAGCTCGACGAGCGCATCTACCGCCGGCTCACGCAGCTCATGGAGGAGCGTCCCGTCTGGCAGCGGTATGCGCTGCTCGCGCAGTTTAACGATGCGGACCGGTATGAGATTGAGAGGTGGGTCGTGCGGGCGGCGGTCGCACCGCGCGGAGAATGGCAGTGTTAGGCTAATCGGCAGCAACAAGGCGTACCTCCCCGCCACAGGATTCACCTACGGTGCTGGTCCGTTCTGGAAGTGCATCGTGCGGTACGGCTACGACCCCTGCACGGACCCAGAGGCGCACAAGTGAGTCCCGCGATTAACAGCCCCGCTCACACCCAGGTACCAGCGCGTGTACGTCTACCTGGACGTGAAGCGCACCAAGAACAACGTCCTGAACGCGATCGACGACGACGAGGAGGAGGAGGTGAAGCGCCCGTCCTTTTGGTGGGAGAACGAGCAGCAGCGGCTCATCTCCCTGGGCCTCCGTCCGCCTATTGATCCGACGTGAGTTGCCCGGTGACCGGGACCGGGTGTCCCATCCCCTGCATCCCCCGCTGACCCGCTCAGCAAGGTGTACATCTTTGATGGCCAGGTGATTCACCGCAACAAGCCCGACTACCAGCTGGTCGACATTACGGACCCGTTCATCTCGCGATTCGTCTACGACCCGTTGTCGCTGCAGGACACGTGCGAGGTATGTCAGATGTCAGACGCGGGAGGAGGCACCATCAGCGACGCCCACTGACTCCTCACCCAGCCGCACAGCGGATGGTACCGCCCGCTGGCCTTTGAGCTGATCAAGGCGCTGCTGCGCGTGCGCTACGCCAACCTGCGCGACAAGGGCGAGCCGGTCGACGACGAGGGGGCGTGCGCCGAGATTGTCGAGGCGTACGACAAGGCGGTCGCGGGCGACGACAAGGACGGCGCCGAGGCGTTTATCCGCCGCCTGGCCGCGGGGCGGCGCGCGCAAAACCTGAACAACCAGAGCCAGCGCACCTAGGCTGCGAGGAGATGCCGTGTAGGAGGACGCTGCGGGGACATGTATGATATGAGCTGCGAGGCGATGGCGATGCCGCTACGCGCGCCGCCAGCGCTGCTGCATCCAGCATCCAGAACACAAGACTACGAGACGACGACGGGCCGAGCTGCGGCGCCATTGGTGGTTCCGGCCGGCCCCCGGTGCCGAGGGCCGACGGCGTCGGCGATGACGTCGGGGCTGGTGCCCCTGCCGGCAGCCGACGGCTCTGGCCAGCGAGCAGCCGCCACGCCGCACGCCGCCGCGCAGGGGACCCCGGCGCAGCTCCGAGGTCGACGGCGAGTAAGCGCCGAGGCGGCAGGGACAGCGCGACGCCGCGGGGGGAGGCTCGTAACGAGCGGCAAGCAGATGGCCCGCTGCCGAGGCCCCGCAATTCCGGGGATCTCGACGAGATCGGGAATAGGAGCTTCTACTGCGGCGGCTATCTCGACATCTTGGCATCGCTCTCCTCTCCATTGCCCATTGCTCCTTCCATTGCTTCCATCGCTCCTCTCCATCGCGCACCAGCCCACACCGCTCCGCAGAGAGACCCCCTTGCCCAACACCACACCCTCCCCGCCCACCAGACCAGACCACACCCCACAATGGCCCCCGTCGCGACCTCCCCCGCCGTCTCCGGCGGCGCCGCCGCCGGCAAGGCAAAGTTCTCGACCCAGCAGATCATGGACCTCGAGAGCGAGTACTCTGCGTAGGTGTCCCCCAATGCTCGGTGCGGCTGCTGACCGTGCAGGCACAACTACCACCCTCTGCCCGTGTACGTACCGCTTCGCCCTGGCGCCGGGTGCGGGTCGCCCGGCGCGCGGCGTGTGTCGCGCTTGGCGGCGGCGGCGGCGGCTGACCCCCAGATGCATCGACCGCGGCGAGGGCGCCCACGTCTGGGACCCCGAGGGCAACGAGTACCTCGACTTTTTGGCCGCCTACTCGTGAGTCGCAGCATGTTTTACTGGCTGCGCGCTGTCGCTGGGCTCTGTCGCTGTTACTGCGCGCTGCCGCTGTCGCTGTTGCTGCGCGCTGTGCGACGTCTGTAGGCTGTTTGGCAACGCGACAACGCAGGCAACGCGACAACGCAACGATCGCGCCTTGTACCCACTGCACACGCCACACAGACGCCGATGCGCTGCCTGCACTCCACACCCCTGCCCCCCCCTCCCCGGTCTAGATGTCAACTAACTCCACAGCGCGGTCAACCAGGGCCACTGCCACCCCGAGATCCGTGAGTCACCGCCGCGCTCGGCTGCTGTCACCGCGCCGCTCTGACGCCCTCCGCAGTGAACGCGCTGGTCACCCAGGCGTCCAGGCTCACCCTCTCGTCGCGCGCATTCTACTCGTCCGGCCTCGGCCCGTTCGCCGAGAAGGCGACCAAGATGTTCGGCTTTGACATGCTGCTCCCCATGAACACCGGCGCCGAGGCCGTCGAGACGGCCATCAAGCTGGCGCGCAAGTGGGGCTACCAGGTGAAGAAGATCCCCGAGGGCCGCGCGCGCGTCCTGTCCGTCGAGGGCAACTTCCACGGGCGCACAATCGGCATCATCTCCATGTCGACAGACCCCGAGGCGCGCAAGGAGTTTGGGCCGTACCTCGAGAACGTCGGGCCGTTTGTTGACAATGACATTATCCGCTACAACCACCCAGAGGACCTCGAGCGCGCGCTGGAAAAGTACGGCGACGAGGTGGCGGCGTTCCTCGTCGAGCCCATCCAGGGCGAGGCCGGGTGAGTCCGAGTCCTTGCGGTCCGTCAATGCTGCGGCTTACTCTATCGCAGCATCTTCGTTCCCGACGACGGCTACCTGGCGAAGATCCAGGCGATCTGCAAGAAGTACAACGTTCTGCTCATTTGTGACGAGATCCAGACGGGTCTTTGCCGCACGGGCAAGATGCTCTGCTACGAGTGGGACGGCATCAAGCCCGACATGGTCATTCTTGGCAAGGCGCTCAGCGGCGGCATGTACCCCGTCTCGTGCGTCATGGCGTCCAAGGATATTATGCTCTGCATCAAGCCCGGTGAGCACGGCTCGACATACGGCGGAAACCCTCTCGGCTGCGCCGTCGCGTGCGCGGCGCTCGACGTGCTCGTCAAGGAGAAGCTGGCCGAGCGCTCGCTCGTGCTCGGCGAGCGCTTCCGCAAGGGCGTGGCGGCCATCAACTCGCCGTTCGTCACCACCATCCGCGGCCGCGGCCTGTTCAACGGCGTCGTCATCGACCACACCAAGAGCTCCAAGGGCCGCACCGCCTGGGATCTCTGTCTCCTGATGAAGTCCAAGGGCCTGCTCGCCAAGCCGACGCACGTGAGTGGAGAGACAGTTGGCAACCGCATCGCCACCCCGCTGACAGGCCACAGGAGAACATTATCCGCTTCGCCCCGCCGCTCGTCATCTCCGAGGAGGACGTCGACAAGGCGATCAAGATCATTGCCGAGTCGCTCGCTGAGTTTGACACGATCGAGGCGATTCCTGGAGCCGAGGCGCACCACTAGGTGCCGAGGCGCGATCCCGCACGCGGCAACAGAAGCATGGCAACAGAGGCGCACAGCACACAGCGCGCAAGCAGCGCACAGCAGCATGACAACAGTAGTTTGTACCCACACCCTCTGACCAATAATGTATCGGTGCATGGCAGCTGACCTTGGATCTGGCGGAGAGCTACTGACCGCGCTTCGCGACATGGTACGCAGACAGCGCCATAGGTGTGTGCACCTAGGACCCAAGCAGCAAGGCAGCATGGCGCCCGACCGGGTGACCCCAACCTCGCAGCTCCGAGTTGCCAGCTGACCCAGGGCCTGAGAGACTTTGAGACCGATAACGCTAACATGATAGAGATGCAGAGAATCCTTCACACGACTTCCGGTAGTCTCGCAGATATGGAACGCACTCCGACCGCCATGGCGATATGCTGTGGCGAGAGCGGACTGTATTGACAGGAATGGCACGAAGTTGAGACGTGCAAAGTCCACGGGGGCGGCAGGTGGCCACTGGCCATAGGTTACTTTGCGGCTGAGCTTCAAGCTGCTGACGGCCACCGGTGGCGTCCTGGACAACGGATTAACCCTTGATTGCCTATGAGTTGTCGGACGCAACTGCATGTATGTGTGGCCTTCCCAAGGTGTGAGTTGTCGGACGCAACCTCATGTGTGGCCTTTCCAACAGTGCCTGCCTAGCGAGTAGTCAGACTGACCGCGGTCTGCCACGAGTGACTGCGGCCTGCGGGATGGCTTGCGTCACCTCCTCATCACCCGGGGCAGCACGGTGGCCGCCTGGACAGCGGTGATTGCTGCAGTCGTCGCTACACCCAGCCAGCGCTCGGCTCCTCTCCAGCGCTCCGCGTCACCAGTGCTCTGCCCTTCGGCGGCGCTAAGCTGATGGATGGGCTCGTACATCGATGTGCCCCCAACCGCAGGCGATGCGAGACGCTGGAGGACCACTATGACAGAACTGGCCGAGCTGGGGATGACAGCGTGAGCTGTCCCGGCGGCGGCGCAAGTCGCTGTTGAGCTTGGGTCATCCCAACGACCGCTCTGCCATGGCGCACAGCAGAGAAGAATTGCTTCGTGTCCTCTCTCGATCCGGCAGTTACGAACCTCGTAGCCATTCTTGAGGACACGTACTGCGCCCCGGCACTCTGCTCGGTCGACCGGGCAGCGTAATGCGCGGCGCAATTTTCAAGGATGGCTACGAGGTCTGTACCTTCCTGGTCGAAAGAGGACATGCCACAGGTCGAAGAATATCGACCGTCAGAATGGAGACATCTCGAGATGGCGAGTAGGTCCGGGTCGAAGGTCGGCGTATCCGGGTCCCATCCCACACTCGACGACCACTCTCCGGCTCGTGAGGCGCCGCAACACTGACCTTTTCCACGCTGTCCCCCCTTGCAGGAGAGAGACCTTTATCCTTCGGGACGTACGTGCCGGTCCGCAAGGCGGCCATCCGGGGCAAGCACGACCCCCCCCTGGAAAAGAGATACCTTTATCCTTCGGGCCGTACGTGCCGGCCCGCAAGGCGGCCGTCAGCACGACCCCCTGCAGAAGAGAGACCTGTATCCTTCGGGACGTACATGCCGGCCCGGAAGGCGGCCGTCCGGGGCAAGCAGCACCCCCTTTGGGGCAGCTTGTGGCGTGGGCGTGCGTCTGAGCTGTCTCGCGCGTCGACCCGCGTGGAAAAAATGTTGGGCTCGCTCAGGCTCAGGCTGCGGGGCGCCGGTGCTGTTGCACGCACGGCTGACGGCTCGACAAACAAACATGCCCTAGGGCTCCCTCGACCCACCCCGCGGTGCACGCGTGCTACAGCAGCCAGCGATCGGTGCGTCCCTGGTAGAATACCGTACCGTGTTCTTCTGCGGTGCACCTCTCCCTGCGCTCCGGTCCCTCCGGACGTGCTCCACATGGGGCTCAGCAGGCCTCTGACCACGCTGCCCCCGCCGCCGTCTCGACCGAGCCCCGCACCACGCGGGCCACGTTCTCGAATTAGTCGCCCGCGCTCGTTTCGGCAAGGTCGGCGTCGCCCGCATGCTCCGCGGCTGCAGCCCAAGGCACAGTGCCTGGTGCGGGGTGCCACGGAGAGGGCCGCACCAGGTACGCCGCCGCGCTGCCGCCGCGACGCGCTGCCCGCGGCGCGCCGCGTGGACCCGCTCGTGCCTTCGTGTCGGCAACGGCGACGACCGGGGTCGGAGGTGGTGTGGGAAATGCCGCACTGGCGGGGGCTGGGGCTGGTGGGCGACATGGCTCGGCAGACGCCATCGATGCGATCTGGCTGTCGCCTGCGACCTCGCATCCCGTCTGGCGTGCTGTGGGTGAGTATCTGTTCTTGTTGTGTTTGGCGAGCTGGCAAGCGGGTTTGTTGGCGGGTTTGTTTGCCGAGCCGCCGGGGAGGAAGGCGACTGCGGTGCGCCACTCTGCCACAGGGGTCGAGCACGGTGGTATCGCTTGTGGCGGGCGCCATGGTCTGGGTTTCCTGACTGGTGACTCACTGTTGCCACTGCTCCTGTTGACTGCCGCACTGCTCCTGTTGACTGCCGCACTGCTCCTGTTCACTGCCGCACTGCACTTGCTCACTGCCGCACTGCACGTGGCTCACTGCCGTATACACCTCATTCATCGTCTCACTCGTAGTATACTGTTAACATCGGCCTCAAACCGGGAAGGAATTAGGGGCCTGCGATATGCTACACCGTCCCGGAAACAACTGCAATGCCATAACACGCAAGGCTTAGACAACGTGGGCGGCGTCGGGCTTCTCGGCGTGGTGCCCGTCGTGGACCGAGTCGCCGGCGACGACCTTGGAGGCGCGGCGCTCGGCGGCAAAGGTGGTGGTCGGCTGCCATCCGGGCGACTTGCGGGGCGAGCCGCACTCCTCCATCATGCGGTCGACCTGCTCGAGGGTGAGACCCTTGGTCTCCCAGACGAAGAGGTAGGCGTAGACGAAGCAGAGGCAACAGGTGGAGAACCAGATCCAGAAGACCTTGGAGCGGAGGTTGGCCTTGTTCTCACCGACGAGGTAGGGGGTGATAACGGCGATGATGCAGTTCCAGAGCCAGTTGGAGGCGGTGGAGAGGGCGACACCGCGGGCACGGATAGGGATGGGGAAGATCTCGCCGATCACGACCCAGGCGCCGGGACCCCAGGTGGAGGCGAACCAGAAGATGTAGATACAGATAAAGGCAATCTGGACCTTTGCGATGGTGGCGTCGTGGTCCTTGATGGTACCGATGAGGGCAACGATGAACTCGCAGACGGCCATGCCGATGGCGCCGATGATGAGCAGAGGGCGACGGCCAAAGCGCTCAATGGTCCAGAAGGAGAGGGGGGTGGAGCAGACGTTGACAAGGGTGGTGACAAGCGACATGAGGAAGGGGTTCTGGATGGTGCCAATCTCCTGGAAGAAGGCAGTACCGCTGGGTGTGTGAGCGAAATGTGCAATGACGTCATGGCTGTGGAAAGACAGGACACACTCACAAGTAGAAGACAAAGTTGACACCAGTCCACTGCTGCATCATCTGCATCGAGGTGCCGAGGATGGTGAGACGGAGGTTCGAGTTGGGACGACGGAGACCACCGGTGAAGCAGTTGGCCCACGAGGCAAAGTAGCTGTGGTTGGGAATAATGCTGCGCTCGTACTCGTAGTTTGCAACAATCTCGCCAAGCTCGTCGACAATGTAGTGCGAGTCCTCGGGCTGGCCACGGATGCGGGCGAGGGCGGTGGCGGCGCGGTCGGGGCGGCCCTTGTTGACAAAGTAACGGGGCGACTCGGGGAGGAAGAAGAGACCGATTGCAAGGATACCAGCCCAGGCGAACTGGAGGGCAATGGGGATGCGGTACGAGTTGCGGTTGTCGTAGTTCTGGGTGCCGTAGGTGACGCACGAGGCGAGGAGGAGACCGATGGTGATGCAGAACTGGTAGCCGGAGACAAGGGCTCCACGGACCTTGCGGGGGGCAATCTCGGACATGTACAGGATGATGATGGCCGAGACGAATCCGACTCCGATGCCGGCAATGGCACGACCGGCGACGAGGAGACGCCAGGCGGTGGCAGCGGTCTGGAGGATGATGCCGACGGCAAAGATGCCGCATCCGGCAATGATGGTGGTGCGGCGGCCAAAGTAGTCGGCGAGGTCACCGGCCATGAGGGCACCGAAGAAGGTGCCGGCGGAGAGAATCGAGACGATGAGCGAGTGCAGGCTGTCGGGGATTGAGCGAGCGCCAGAGCTGTCGTACTCCACGGGGAAGCCCATGTTTTCCTTGACGTAGGTCATGCCGAGCACACCGTTGATGTAGCCTGGGGGTGAGGGACTGCTGGGGGCATGAGGTGGGGGGGCACTTACCAGAGTCGAAACCGAAGAAGATGCCACCAAATGCGGCAAAGGCACAGGCGAGGTAGGCCTTTATGGTGACGGGCGCCTCGACGCGGTCGGGCTGCGTCGCTCCTTCCATTGCGATGTCTTGTCCGCCCACTGGGGGTTAGTGGGGGGTGTTTTGGGTGGGGGGTGTTTTGGGTGGTTGGGTAGTGTTGGGTGGTGTTGGGCGGTGTTTTGGGTGGTTTTTTTTTTTCCTTTTTTTTTCCTCTTTTTATGCTCTCTTTTTTGTTATGAAAGAGCATTGCGCTGCCGCTATGCGGCAGCGCAGCTGCATATGTGCGCCAGCACCAGCACCAGCACCAGCGCACAGAGTGCTTGGCAGACGGGCTGCGCCAGGCGCGCTGGGCGCGCCCGGCGAACACACCCTCCCAAACACCTACGGCCGCCACATGCCACCACACCACACTCACTGTTCTCAAGTGCCGAAGAGTGCTAAGAGTGTCAAAGAAAGGCAAATACAGCCGAGTGGGTCGTCTCACAAGCAATGTGGGGGCCGTGGCCGCACGAGGCTACCGCTTTATATGTTCGCCCGGGCGGGGGACCCATTGGGAGGCCCGTTGTCGTCTGCTCACGCGGCCGTGTCAGCTGACAATAGCCCGGGGCGAGACGAGAAGGGCAGCCTGGGGCAGCGGGGAAGGCGCGAGGGGCCGGGCAGCAGGGGGAAGGCGGCAGGGGCAAGGCCGAACGAGGAAGGCGGCCGGAGGAAGGCGGCCGGAGGAAGACAGCAGGAGGAAGACAGCAGGACGAAGACAGCAGGAGGAAGACAGACCCCCCAGGCCGCCAGGCGCGGCCCCAGACGCGGATGCGTCGCTGCAGCCAGTGAGGCAGGCGAGCCGGGCAGGAACGGACGGCTCTTGGCGGCTGCGGCGCGCGCCAGGGGCCCAGGGCCGCGTCGCCGGGCCACCGCGGACGGCCGCTGGCGCGCGCACAGAAGGTCCGCAGCCGGCAACCCGCAAGGTTCAAGACCGAGCTAAAGCCAAATGGAGCCCACGGGGACCGGGGGGGCCGCAGGCGACGCGGGGACGGTGGCAAACGGGCGTGTGACGTTACGCGCTCAGGGCCGCGCTGCCCCACATGGGGCGATCTCTCCCTCAGCCACCGCCTCGGCGAACGGGGGGTCACCTGCGGCCGCGCCGCCGCCGCCGCACGCGCCGCACGTGCCGCAGGGTCGCGGGGCATGCAGGGCGGGGCGGGGGTGTTATTTTTACCTTTGTGTGTGTGTCACGGCACGGCGGCCAGGCGGTGATCGCGCCAGTGGCATGTTCCGCCTGGCCGTCTTCCCCATCGTGACGATCCAGGCCGCGTGCCTTGTCGGGTGGTTAGCCGCAGTTAACCGTCGGCGGCGGGCGGGCGTGCCACAGCGCCGAGGATGCGGCCGTGCTCAATGTGCGAGTGATGTCGCGCGTCGCTCCGTGATGTCTCCGTGATGTCTCCGCCATGTTGCGCGTCGCTCCGCGACGCGCGACACTGCCAGACGCCAGCCGCGGAACCGAGCGCAACCGAATGCATGCCCTCTCGGCCAAATCCACCCCCCGCCACACGCCGACTCGCACTGCATTCGGGGCTATCGGCTGGAGCGTCGGCGCACGAGACCCGCCCGAGATCCCATCAGCCCCGGCGTGTTCGAAATCAGCGGCAACTGCGACACTGTCGAGTCACCAAAACCGCTCTTCCCAATCGCTCCGCTCCCTCTCTCGCTCTCCCTCTCCCGCTCTCCATCTCCGCGTGCGCTGCCGCACGGGGGGCTGCCGGGGGGCTGCCGGGGGGCTGCCGTCTCGGGCAGCCCTGAGGGACCCAGCCAATGGCAACCCCCGCGCCACCCCCCGAAGCGCCGCCGACACAGATGACGAGGTAGTTGCTGGGTATTGCGTCCGACGCACTGGCCCTGCCGCCGCCGTGCACATTGGGCGGCCACGCGCAGCGATTGGTCAGCGCCGAGGGGGCCGGCGGCAGCACGCACTGTCCTCAGGGCTGCCTGTTCGGCGAACAAAGGGGGGAGCAAGTTTTTTTTTGCCCAACGCCATTCGGGAAGCGGGTGCTGGGGGTCGCACGATCAGCTTGCTCGGCCGCGCCTTGCAGTTGGGGATGCAGGCCTGTTTCGCGGCGGTGGTCTGAATGCCCCCAACCTCGCGACCCACGGTCGCGAGCGCTTCAGCACCGTGCATAACCGAATCGGTCGTCAAGGCCCTCCTCCCCCGCGATCCAGCAGGAGTACATCAGCACCGTGCCTTGTACCGCGTCCGCACCTGTTATTCGAGTGGGCCCACCGAGATTGCTCGACCAGCAGCGCGCGTCCACCAGCCCGATCTAAGAGATGACCGCAGCGGCAACCAACACAGGGCTCGCGGCACCCGTACCATTAGTAAAACGAAGAATACCAAACCGAGCACAATTAGTGATACCCCATGATACCAAACGGGCAGCGTCGGCGACCACCGGAGGTCGCCGGCACTCGCCCACAACTGCAAGGGTTGCAGGGCACGCACAGGGGATGGGACCCAAGCGAGCGAGGACCGTGCGGCGGCGGCTAACCACACGTGAACACCTTTCCGTTTGGGCTCGCAATGTGCTGCAGCCGTGCCGCTGCCCTGGTCAGGCCGGAGAGCGCGTCTGACCCACGCTGCGCTAGAGCAAAGTACCAACTGTCACCGTGTCCGCCGCCGATATCCCGCCACCACCCCGCCAGGATCCATATCGACCGCCGACTATCACCAACACCGAGCGGGAGCAGCCGAAAAAAAACTGCACGTAAGCCGCAGCGATCAGCGCCGTTGCCGCACATGTCGTCAGCCGCCGGCGGCAGTGGCACGCCGGCCAATGCCATGTCGTCCCGCAGTGCCTCGGCCCGTCCCTTTGTGCGCGCACCGCCCCTGGCGGCTGCGGCGACGACGTTCGGCGCACAGTCACCGCAAGGGAACGACCAGGCCAGGGCCGAGCGATCTTCAGGGTGCGGCCATACGGGAGGAGCCTTGACCTGGCAGCTGTCGGCGCCGGCGGCGAGGCACACCAGCTCACCAGCGCGGCCAGCAATGCCAAGTCCGTTGGAGTCGTTTGCGGAGTCGTTTGCGGAGTCGTTTGCTCCCCTCCCTCATGGCCAAGGGCCCTGTCTCGGCAGGCCCTCGTCTCGAATGTCTCGCCGCACCCCATCTGTAATCTGCAATACTCCGAATCGAACGAGGGTGAAACGGGCACCCGCCGCTGGGAGAGTCGTGGAGAGTTTAGCGATCCAGCGTTCGGGGAACTGGAACTGCCTGTCGTCTTCCGCACACGTACTCCCCCGCCGCGACGCCTGTACCCCAGTGGTCTGGTGATCAATTCCGATCGTCATACTGCTGGCGTCGTAGGTGGAGAACACCCATCGCCACGCATTCAGCGGCCGCCGCCGCCGCGCCCGCGACACTTGGGCGCTCCTCTGCGTGCGGGCCACGATACCGTCCTCCTCCTTGTCATCCGCCAAGCCCACCGCGGGTGTAGGCAAGGAAACGAGATCACACCTCGACACTAGCTTGGCCTCGGCATGGGGTCAGTTGACCGGGCGCGGGGGCGGCCCTCTGCGGACGGCCCTGGCAGCCTCGATCGGGGACGGCTCGCAGGCCCATGGGGACGGCTCACAGCCCATGGGGACGCAGCTCATGGGACTCGCGACAAGCTCAAGGCTCGCCCAACAGGTGCACACCACCCTGTTCGCCATCTGGGCCACCGGCCAAGCATATCCTTTGTGCATGTTGGGATTAACCGCGTGCGTGGCAGGACGGTAACGTTATGAGCCCGAAACACCGAATGGCATGTCCCAAAAGCGCATCCCGCCCTGAGTGCTTACGATTAAATCGCGCACCGGTCTCTCAACAAGCTCAGAGCTTCCAAAGTCTATCCCAGGCCTGGGCCGATAACGTGATGCTCCTATGACCGAGGTCGAGGCGCCGGCCCTTCCGGTCCTAGAGGTCGGTCGCCGATGCTTCTGTAAGCGGGTTGCGGGGAGATATCTGCCTTGGCATGTGGGCTGCGGAGCCACCACACCCAGCGGCCAGCGGGCAGACGCCGCCGTCGTGGCGACCAACGTCGCCCAGTGCCGTACATGCGTACATGAGTAATGGCAGACGACGTGCGACTCGCGCTGCGGGGTCCCGCAATCGAGCGCCGCGTATGTGCTTTACCCGACACTACTCCGACACATCCCATTCCAGTTGAATGGCATTGCCCGACGCTGGCCGCAGGCGGAACGCGCTATTTCTTCGCGGCCGACCGTGGCACTGCTCCCATGGCGGGCGGGAAGCACCAACAGCCGTCTCGGCAGTCTAATGTTCACCTGGCGTCTGATGATCGCTGGAGTCTGATGATCGCTGGAGTCTGATGATCGCTGGAGTCTGATGGTCGCTGGAGTCGGATGATCTGGGAGTTTGATGATCGCCTGGGAATCGAATGATCGCCTGGAGTCTGATGATCGCCTGGGAATCAAATGATCAGCCTGCAGCCTAAAGATCGGCCTAGTGATCAGCCGGCAGCCTAATGATCCGCCCAGTGATCAGCCTGCAGGCTGATGATCAGCCTCAGCAGCCGAGGAATACAGCTATCCACAGCCGTACCCAATCTTCTCTTGATTGCGTAATAGTGACGCCAGATGGATATCCAGCGCAGGGCGCCCTGGCAAGCTCGTGCGCAGCCCCGCCCGCAGCTTGTCCGCCGAGACACGCCACAAGCGCGAGACAGTATCGTCCTCGAATGGAGCGGCACCAGGAGGCACCAGGACGCGGCTCTCCGACTATCACCTCCGTCCTCCCAGCAAGCGGCCTGGCGTCCAAACCAGCGCTGCAACGCCCGCTCCTGTTGCCGAGGGCCAGCCACCAGCAATGTCTGCCTGGCGACGACAGTCGTCTATCGCGTACAGGGGGCTTGGACGCTGGCTGATTGCTCGACTCGAGTGGGCTCCGACTGGCTGTTGACGTTGGCGCCTACAGAGCTCTGCTGGCATGTTGAATGGTTAGACCTCGGCAAGTTGTCGACTGGCGCGCGGTCGCTGCGGGAGACGGCGGCGTTCGGCGGACAGCACCCGGCAGCACCCGGCAGCACCCCACCGTACGGTACAGTCTCTCATCTTCTGACCGGCGCTCCATTCCATCCCCTCGCCCCCGTTCTTCTCCCGCCATATCCGTCCCTCGACGTCCTACCGGCGAAGAGCCGCAACGCCGCAGAATCCCGTCACACCCGCTCTCGTCGTCGGCGAGATGGCCGAGCGGTCTAAGGCGCTGTGTTAAGGTGTGTCTATCACATCCGCAGTCTTCGGACGTGGGTTCGAATCCCACTCTCGTCAATAGGAGGTATAGAATCCTTCAGCCGAACGTTTTTGGTCGCAGGGCGGCCTGGGAGGAGGCCGTGGGCGGCCAGCGGGCCCGGCTGCCCAGCTTAGGAGCGCGAGCCGCGGCTCCTCGGGAGCACCACCCATCATGGCGCTCCACTGCCCCGTACCGGCGGTGCTCTGTGAGATCGGGTGAGAGCAAGAGGCGTCGGTCCCATGCCCCCAACTGGCAGCAGAGAGTCGCCCTTGGGCATCAGGCAGCCGGGCGTGTTCTGCCCTCATGGCCGCTCGGGCGGTGAGACTGCCTCTCCAAGGACACCGAGCAGCTGCCCCTGGGGACCTAGTCTTCCTGTCAGCTCGTCCTGTACCCCAACCGGTCATGGGCAAGCAGATCTCACGGGGTCCTAGGGGGGCACCTAGATACCCGCTCCTGGACACATGGACAGCGCCGGTAGCGGGCAGCGGCAATCTCCTTTCGCCGGGTCTTGGCTGCTAGCCTGCTCAAGATAGAATACGTCCCCTGCAGTTCCGCGCCCCAGGTCAGCTTCGTCTTGGAGCCGTGCTGGTGAACTGAATGTCGCACCCACCATTGCCTGCCGAGTCGTCTCGGAACTCCCTCCGGGTCCGCTGCGGTGGATAATAGGAGCGGCGAGCAAGTCACCATGGCGATATTTCTCGAGTCTCACTCCACCCGGGTCACCGGGACCGCCACACGACACGCACGATCCCGTCTCCCGGCACTGGCCCCTGCCCGCCTGGCCGCCGCTGGCCGCGCCGCAGACCAGCGACACAACGCCGCGCGACGACACACGTCGTACGCGCCCCGCCCTTAATTTCCAGCGGCGCGCCAGAATGCTGCGCTAATCGCCACCTGCCCAGCCTGATCTCGGACATGCATGCGTCGGAGAGAGCCAAGAATAGACGGCGTGCCGCGGGTCGGGTCTGTGGTGCAGACCTGCTTTTATGTAACAGGCGTGGACGGACGGAGATGCGCGGTGCCCCGATCACGGGTTGCCGCTCGACGGGTTCAAGACGCAGCCGCCTCGCAGATGGCTGGCCAGGCTGGGACGGCCTGCACACCGGAAAGCAGCACGCCGACGCCACGCGGGCCGCAGCTGCTCGATACTCGTGCCCAGAGGATATAGGGTTTGGCACGATGGCTAGTCGGCGTCGTCGACTCGGCCCGCCGCCTGCCAGCCTGTGCTAGCCCCTTTGGGCTCTGGGTTTGAGCTCTGCCTGCTGGGACCGCGTGCCAGCGCAAGCTCTGCCTGCTGGGACGGCCTGCTAGCGCAAGCCCTGCCTGCTGGGACGACTGCCGCATGCTAGCACGCAGCTCTACGTCACACCGCATCGAGCCTGGTAACGACCCACGATCACGGCTACGCCTACTGCCGCCACAACCGGCCAAGTCCGGCATTGTTTGGTTCCCACCGGCCAAGCCGGCATGGCCGACGGAACTTTGGCCACAGTTGACACCTGGCCGCTCACACCAGTGCTGAAGCAGCACTGCTTGGTGTGTCGCGCGGGTCGCGTCGCGGCTGCCCGCTGCCACCGACTCGGGCGGTGGCCGGAGGGCGGCGCGAGTCGGAAAATGTGCGTTGCAGCGGGGGGGCTGCCCGAGCACCGCACTCTCCAGGGGCTCTGAATGCGTTTCAGGAAGCGTCGCCGCGACAGCCTTCGATCTCGGCGCCAGCCTGGAGAGGTGCTGGCCCACATGCATGGCCGTCTGTGCGACCCGGCGCGCGCCTGGGACTCTGCAGGGGGCGCGTGATGCGTGCGCTGCTGGGCGGCGGCAGCAGGCGGGCAGTTTGAGATCCTGAGCGCCGGCTGGCGTAGAAGGCGCGTCCGTCCAGCCATCAGGCATCCATTGGCAATTCAGGGCGGCCACTACCCAGAGCCACTGTCGTCTGCCAGTGCTGGGGGGCGTTCTTGAGAGCGCCAGTGAGAGCGCCAGTGCAGGAGAGTGCCAGTGCTGGACAGCCCCGTGCTGGACAGCCCCAGCGCCAGCGCGTGCTGCAGCCCCAGCGCCCAGCACAGCGGCACACCCGCTAGCGAATCTCGCCATCGCAGACGTCTGCGGCCGCTAGTGCGGTGCCCAGGCTTACTCCGGAACCATGGCTGCTCCTCGATGCTATGACACGCCCCGATCTGCTGCTGCCCAGCCTCCGCAATCTGAGACGGCTGCCCGCGACACTCTGCGGCGCGGCACGGCAGGGGGAGGACTGCCGCGCCGTGGCCTGTGCCGGCGCGCAGCGCTGCGCGCCGCTGGAGAGAGATCCAGGCGTGTCATGATCTCATCTGGTGCACTGTCCAGGGCCGCGTCCGACCAGTGGTGCCTGTTGCTGTATTCCGCCCTCTGCTACTTAACTCCAGCCTCCAGGACTCGGTCTCATCTCCTCCTCCATCACCACTGCATCCCATTCCACATCCTTTGGCATACCTTGTCCTCGCTGCCCAACCGACGACTGCACGTTCTGCTCGCCTCCATCTCGACGCCGTTGCTCTCCTCGGCATTGCGCCGTACCTTCCCCCCCCCCGCCTCCCCCCCCCCCCCCGCCCCCCCGCCATGGCACTCGGCGACATTCGCAGGCGCATGACCAAGCATGTCAAGCACCGCCGCAACTCGTCTACAGAATCGTCGGCGTCGGACCACTCGTCCGACTCGTCGGCGTCGGCCTCCATGCCGAGAACGCCAAAGGGCAGCGGCCACTATACCCCCCACTCGGCACGCTATTCCTCCAACATCTCGCCCCCCATCATCACCCGCCCGTTGCCACCCATGATGGCCCGCACCGCGACAGAGAGCAGCCTCGTGTCCATGTCCTTTATGCAGCCCCGTGCGGCGCCCGTGCCGCCGGCCGCGTCCCCTGCGTTCGATGGCTCGGACAGCACGCCGTCCCTCGTGTCCGCCGACCGCGCGGCCGTGAGCCACGCGCCGCCGCCCCGCGCACCCGTCACCCCGCCCCCGGCGCCCCCGCCCCGCGCAATGCCGCCGTGGCGTGCGAGCCTCATCAACCTCGCCGAGGCGTACGCGCCGATCCCCACGCCGCCCGGCGACCATGTCGGCCCCACCGACTATGTCAACCTGATTATACGCCTGCACGACGCCAACATTTCCGAGCGCCAGGCCCTCGGCGCGCTCCGCACCTATGTCGACGGCGTGCACGCCGCCCACCGCTTTGCGTCGCCGTCGTCGTACAACTCGGACCTGTGGGACGGCGACTCGGACAGCGGCAGCGCGCGGTGAGCGCTGCGCGCCGCAGCCCGATGGCCTCCCCCCACCCACCAAGCGCGATCCGGATTCCCCTTCCAACGCCACACCCCGACTCTTGTGCGCTACCCCTTGAACAGCACCGACACCCCGCCTGCGGCAACCAGCATCAGGCCACCTGTACTACGATACCCCGTCCGATCAGCGCGCGCGCGCGCGCAAGGTCGAGATGCCGCCGGTGCCGAAACCGTCGTCCGGTTTCCGCCGGCGTGCCAGAAACCTGTGCCTAGTGGCCATCTCGACACGGCACAAGGCGGTGCAACTGTGCGGGAGGCCGCGCGTGCACGCTTGAGCTGTGCGGTCTGCGCGGTCTGCGCATCTCGGGCTCGTCGCCGGCCCCTCGAGTGTGCAGGCCGCGGCGGTGCACACCCATGCGTTGCCGAATCGTCAAGACCGAGAAACCCCAACTGGGCCGACGCCCCGCCCAGTTCCGACCCACCACCTTTTGTAGACCCTTTGTGACGTCAGACCCGTTCCTCTCGGGTAGATATCTTTTCATCTCCCCGACCGAGTCATTTGTCTCTTATGCACACCCTGTCCATGATGTTTCGTGCTGCGCCGGGTGCGTGCTGCGCGGGGTGCATGCCACGAGAGCATATTGCGTGCGGTGGGATGCCGCGGGAAGAGTGCTGGGGACGACGAGACTCCCCCACCGCCGCTTGGGCCGTGATCGAGCAGCGCGATCGCTTTGGCGAGATCCGCTGTGCCAGATCTATAATCAGAGTGGCGTCGCATCGGTTCGAGGACTCCGTGGCGCCGTCGAGTCAGGACATTGCGGCCTCCGTCCCCGGACGCGTGTGGCACATCGCGGGCCACGGGCGGGCCACGAGGGGAAATGACCTCGGCGGCGCTGCGCACATGGTCACCCGCGACGGCTCCTCCGAGGGGGACAAGGGGCATTGGGCATGATGACATCGGTGGCCGGGATGGTCGAGGGCGCGCTGTGCTGGTGTGCGTGGATGTGGAGCGCTTCGGGCGGCGGCTGCGAGCGGCAGCTGGGGCTGCAAGGAGCAGCTGGGGCTGCAAGGAGCAGCTGGGGCTGCAAGGAGCAGCTGGGGCTGCAAGGAGCAGCTGGGGCTGCAAACAGCAGCTGGGGCTGCAAGGAGCAGCTGGGGCTGCAAACAGCAGCTGGGGCTGCAAACAGCAGCTGGGGCTGCAAACAGCAGCTGGGGTTGCAAACAGCAGCTGGGGCTGCAAGAAGGGGTTACATCGTCGGGCCCAGCTTGCTATTCCGCTGCTGACAAGCACCACCAGCGGGAGCCGACGGCTGCGTGCTTGACGGGGTCGTTCCTCTGGCGGAGGTGCTCCCCAGGCTCCGCGTTTTGCGCTGTCCACAGCACGAAGTGCAGGGCCACGCAGCGCAGGATCACGAGTGGCACGACCACGCAGTGGCAGAGCCCATTGCCTGCCTGCATGTCTCAAGCTACCAGCTGCGCAGAAATGATCCCGTGCACCAGGGCTGCGCGCGACGCGACTGATTTCTTTGTGCGCCAATTCAATCAGATGGCGTGGGACGTGGGACAATTCATGGCTGTCGACTGATCTGTCTTGTTCCTTTCTTTGAATCGCGTTTTTTTCTTCCTTGGCCTTCCTTTTTATGGACTGGTGTTGTTCTCTCTGGCCTCTTTTGGCTGTTCGGCCTGTGCTCAGTGCTTTCGTTTATTCTTATTCTTATTCTTATTCTTCTCACTCTGCTCACTCTCGCTCACTCTCGCTCACTCTCGCTCACCCTCGCTCACTCTCGCTCACTCTGGATCACTCTCGCTCACCCTCTCTCACTCTCGCTCACTCTCGCTCACCCCCGCTCACTCTCGCTCACTCTCGTTCTCATCGTGTCATCTTCTCGTCCTCCAGTCCTTCCCTTCGCGATCGCACACCTTGCCCTCGGTCCCGGCACATCCCAGGCCGGCCCCACGCCATTATCCTTCTCCCTGTACGCACCATTACCATCACGGCCTTCTCTTCCCTCACGACCTTCGCTGCCCCCACGACCTTGTCTTCCCTCACGACCTTCTCTCCCACACGACCTTCTCTCCCACACGACCTTCCTTCCCTCACGATCTTCTCTTCCCACACGACGATATCTACCATCACGGCCTTGTCTTCCCTCACGACCTCATCCCCCGCCAACCTCCACCAGGCACCATGACCTACCGACCCAAGACCCATCCCCGCGTCGACTCCCTCTTCGACCTCGACATGGCCCACACCTACCTCCAGACACTCCAAGCCACTGCAAGTACCCATAACCTGACAAGCAGCGCTGACCCCCGCCAGAACGAGCTCGGCACCGCTTGGCTCAACCTCCTCGTCGGGGCAGTCGCCCACCTCGTCGCCACAGAGTGAGCACTCGGCGAGCCATCAGCCGACCCGGCGGCCCTGCTCACAAGCAGGTACAGGACCAACCTCTATCCCCACCGGGTCTCCCTCAGAGACTCCACCCTGGTCCCTCTGGCCTGGGACGCGGTACACTGTGTACGTCACTCGCCACGGCCCAGACTGATAACGACAGCCATCCGTGGGCGCCGCCGTTCTGCAGCTCAGCACTTTCTGCCAGAATATCGTCGTCCTGAAGGCGGTAGACACAGCACATGCCGCGCTGAGCATGGCGGGCTACGACCCCGGCGTCGAAATAGACATCTCTGTTGGCGCTCATTCTCCTGCTCCCCCTGTCCCACAGTACTGGAACGACTCTCCCCTTTTCTCCCCACAGACCTTGTTCCATCTTCCAACCAACCAACAGCCCCCTACTCGTGAAGAGTGGCCCAACACCATCATTTGCCCCTCAGCCCAGCTCAACAGCGGCTACTTCCTTGGAGCAGAGGACGGAGAACCGTTCCGTTCCATGGGTCTGGCTGCCAACAGGCATGTCGCTTCGCCATTCCAGGAATCGCCCTGGGGGCCAGAAGGCGGCCCCATGTCTTCCCCACTGGGGGCCCCCATATCATTGCTCGGCAATCCCATACCCATGCCGCCGATTCCTGTCCCCATGGCTGCGTTCTGTGGCCCGTTGTCAGCGGTCAGAGGATCAGTTGTGCCCCATATCACCTTTGAAGCCCTTTGGCCGGCATCCAAGAGCTCCCATCCGCCTCCTTGGACTCCGGCTACCCAGCATTGCTTCAACTCGCTGGCGTCTCGTGCTCCACCGCCGCCTCACAACGACGTGCCTGCAACGACTCCCACCCCTTCCCCTGACACGACTGTATCAGGCTCGCTACCCATCTCCATCCCTCCCATGACAATTCTCGAGGCGGGTGACCTGCTGCCGGTTCTGCCCACCCGCCTTCGGACCGTGCAGTTCTCGTTTGACACCACCACCACGGGTGCTTGTCGCCTTTTCCGCCCATACACTGCTGGCCCAGTGGTCACGTCCTTCGGCGAACCCGAGATAACCCCCGTACCACTTTGCACGCCCATGGTCCCTTCCTCTCCAACGATGCCGGGACCCAAGCCGTGCTCTGACCCGCACAACGGCCTTGATGGCATCTTCTCCTCTTCTCCCACTAGCCCCCTCGTCGTCAAGTCCAAGAAGGGGGTCAGGAGCCGCAAGATGGCTCGCAAGACTCGGACAAGGGTTGCTGCCAATCTCGAAAACACGCGTCCTCCCGCCAGTCTCGAAAACACCGGCTCTTCCATTCCTGACGACCGCAAGACCGTCGTCGATGGCGGCAACTATAGGCGCCGGCTCACAGGGAAGGACATCAACGTGCCTCCTATTACAACACGCCTTCTCACGCGCCGCGCTTCCATGCTCAAGAAGGGTATTCCGGAAAGCAATGGCCAGGCGTGAACTGTGATTCCACGACTCGGCAAGAAACGAATCAAACGCCCCAAGTGTGACACGATAAGGGACACAACTAGATAACGATATATGACAATGATACTGTAGCGTGGTACCGTGACGGTAGAGTAACACCAGACAGTCTGACTGTAGCAGTAGTAGTCTCGTAAGAACATGTAGTATGCACGCCTCCTTCCAGTCAATAGCTACAATTCGGACAGTAAAGCGGTTTCGAAGGGTCAACGGATCAGGGGACTCCTTGACCGGTTGACTCTTTGCTGGAGAGTCTGAGGCAGTGAATGTGATACGGCAGTTTGATACTCGAGAAGCGCTGTCAATGTCTGCGAGACATCCGCACGCTCTGCCAAGAGAGATTGCCGGTACGAGGCCTTAGTTCCATTGAAGAGTAGCCCCATGCTATTGCGATGCTCGTGTTGCATACAAGTTCACGCAATCGAAAACCAGAATTGGCCCGTCGCGCCGGTCCGGTTCGCCGATTACGGAACGATCAGGTCTACATCCCGCGCTCGGATGATTGAAAGATAAGATTACAGTGACCGCATGACCATCAGGGACATGGCAAGCGCACGGGATTCACACGTCCATCATCGCCGTGGCATGGAAATGCGAGATCAGTGAGCGCGTTCGTTGGACACGGCTCGCGCCATTGCTTGTCTTATGCGAAAGCGGATATTTTGCCGGACAGCTGGGCGACGCGTTTCAAGTCTCAGTGCCCATCGTTTCAACTCGGTCCTCAACACTCGGACCGGGCGGTGGTGAACTGGGCCGCCGGAATCTGTACATGGTGAGAAAGGACCGACAGGAGCGTATCGGCAAGAGATCTGGAGTGGACTGCCCTGGTCGCTGAGCATCCCACCACGACGTCTTCAACCGCCTTTTGCAAAGTTTTCCACTATATTTCAACGCATTTGTATATGTGCCTCTAGTTCTCATCACAGCCTCTGCTGTAGCCTCCCTAGGAGGATGGAACAGCGGCAGTTCACCACGCGTCGCTCGTGGGGGTTAGTGGCAACCCCGTGCAAAGTCAGGAATTGGAAGCTCGAGTTACATTTCCTAACATCCGGCCGTTGCGTGAACACCAGCCGGTTCCACGATTCGTGTCCCCCTCACTCGCCTAATCTTGCCATCCCAACTCATTCATGGTCGTATCTCGCTACCTCTGTCGGCTCGCCAATCGCCTCCCCGCCACCACCGTGCTCATTGGTCTCGCCGGCTGGGCCGTCTACCAGGGCCTTGCCGCATACGAGGTCCGCCACAGCCTCGACACACCGAAGCACTTTGAGGCACTGATGGCGGCTCCGCGTGTCGGGCGCACCATTGCCGGCACCTTCACCCTCAGTGCTCATTGTCCAGCATGGTCAGCGCCTGGGGCCGCTCGAGGTCGCGTCGCGTCGCGTCGCACACCCGAGCAGTACGCGCGCGGTAGGGATACGGCTACCACCTCGATGCTAACAACTATGTCCATGACGGGCAGGCACGGGTCGAATAACAAGCTGTACACCATTCTGGGTGCCATGGATGCGGAACTTTCACGAACGGAGCCGGCGGATTGGATCTTGTGAGTTTGTGTACACAGTGTGCGGAGACGCACGGTCCATCGTCTTGCTCGCGCATCGGGCGTCATTGCCGTGATCCTCATCAAACCTCCTCAGAGGTCCTATGCGTCTGCGTTGGCTATATTGTACAGCTGTGGACATTTGCGTCGATGGTAAATCACGAGAAGAGCATGCGTAAAACGGTCAATGACCTTCCGACGCGTGCATGCTGACATCGCTCCCATCTCCCGGGGTATCCGTCCTCTCTCCCCGCGCCGTCCTGCCTCGAAGCGGAGCGGACACTCCTGCCGTCCGTCCTCCACTAACGGCTGATCCGCGTAGCAAACGCATGGCGCGGAACGCTGAGCAACGGAGAGGCTGCTGCGCGACGCGTCGACGAACGAGTCGTGGCTGGCGTCGTTTCGCCAGAGTCACCCCCGTATTGTCTCTTGACCACCTTGCGAGAACCTCAGTCGGTGCGACGTCGACATGATTATCAAAGACTCTTCTGTGCTAGTGCACAACCTCACGGCAACCAGGACCACAACGGCTTCAACGCGAGTGTCATGGTCTTCAGCGTCCACAACCCGACGCGCACCTTCCTCCCCACACTCATCGACGACATTGAGGCCAGTCCCTCCATCAACTCGGATGACTAGATGCGCATCCATGGGCTCCTGCGCGCGGGCTCCCGGTACAGGGCGGGCTTCTACCGCATACCCAAGTGGTGGCTCAACGCATACCGGCTGCACAAGACGGGGCGGGATCCGTGGTTGCCGCAGTTGCACGTCCACTTTGTCAACTACCGCAAGTACAAGTACTCGTTCCGGCCCGTGGTCGAGCACGCACCCGGTATTGTGGAACAAGCGCTCCAGAAGCAGCTGCAGGACGACGGGAGCACCCGCTCCAACGCCCAAGGGAGCAGAGGACAAAGGACCATGGGCGGGCGTACTGGACACAAACGGCCCGGAGAGGATCCTCGAGCATCAAGTTCCTCGATGCCCTCACTAAGAAGATTATCCATGTAGACCAGACACGACCAGAGATGGGAGGGCAGGATCTTGGTTGTGACACACGTGTCCAGCCCGGCGCAGACGTTGGGCGCCGTTCTGTATCTATTGCGCACCACACATACGGGCCTCCCTCACTCCGAGTCTGTTCGACATCCAGCCTACACGGACTGCCCCATAATGGGTTCAGCTCTTCCTTGCCCTCTCTACCCATCCAGGTCCAGGCGCCGTTCAAGCACCTGACACGGCCAGTCCCCAAACTGGGCGACCTTGAACTCCTCGAGCCGTTTGAAGCCGCAAGTCTCGTAGAACCTCACCAGCCCCTCGTCCCCACCGCCGTAGCAGTCGACGCGGAGGCGCGGCACCCCGCGGGCACGCGCGACCCGGTCCGCCTGGGCCAGCAGGAACCGGCCGACGCCGCGGGGCGCATTTCCTGTTCCCGGGGACCCGACGAGGACGCGGATGTACACCTCGGGCTCAGTCGCGGGGGGAACGTAGCTCTGCGCGTCGCCGAGCGCGAGGAAGCCGACGACGCGCGGTGCTTGCGCCTCGGCTCCGGCTTCGGCCCCGACCACGGTCTCCGCAATGTACGCTTCTGGGAGGGCGACGGCGTCGGCGATCATCTGGATGCGGCGCGGGTTGGTCGACCACGGCTCGGTGCCCCACTGGCCCGTGTTGCCAATGGAGACGAACCAGGCGATGACAGCGTCGAAGAGCGCGAGGACCGCGGGGGCGTCGTCCGGCGTGGCGCGGCGGAGCGTGAAGGGTGGCGGTTGGCTGGGGGTCATGGCGCGGCTGTCGCAATCGTGCTCGCGATCGTTGGCTTGCGAGAGGGGAGGAACTGTGACGAGGTAGGTGACGAGGCAGGTTTAAAAGCGTCGGTTGACAGCACCCACATGGTGCGTGATGCGACGACGGAGCTAACCGCCCGATGTCACCATCGTGAGGACAATCAACACCCTGCTCAACATCGCCGAGATCAACATTGCCCCGCGGGCACCCCGTTCCCGCTCGCGGATCAGAGATCCGGTACTCCTCGCCCTTGCGCGTCTCTGCATATCATGGACAAAGGACTGCAGCCTGACAGATGCTGTGTCGGTTGCGACGTCATTGCACGCGGGAGTGCTTGGCGGCATGGTGCACCATCTTGGCTGCGCAAGGCGGTTTTGCGTTGTCGGGCCTTTTTCGCCACCCGCACATGTTGGAACGCAACTCAGTCTTTCATTGTTTCCATCCTCTCCATCCCCCATCTCCGCCCTCCATCCACCCCCCACCAATGTCCGCAACCACCGCGCTCTCTGCGCGCATGTCTCTCCTCGCGCTCGCGGCGCTCCTGAGCGCTACCCAGGTCGAGGCCGCGTGGTGCCGCGACCGCTACACTGGTGAGTGGGTCGTACGTCAGCCAGACGCGTCGGCATCGCGGGGAGCGCGGACCGCGTCGCGCCGCGGCTCGGCTCCCGCATGCGATGCGCATCGACCCCACGTCTCCGACTGTCGGGTGCTTGGGCGCATCGACCGATAGGCGTGGATGCGTTTCCACTGGGTCCCGGCCGAGCTTCACATGGCTGGGGGCTGGTTCATGGCTGTGTTGGTTTCGTTTACGGCTGCGACTGACATCCACCCAGGCCGACTGTATCGCTGTCTCGGGACCGGCGCCCGCATTGCCATTGGCGTGTGTGTCGGCGTCGGTGTGTTCCTCATCATCGTGGGCATTGGGCTGATGCGCCGTCGGTGAGTGGCATACGCGGTAGTGCTGCGGAGCTGTGATGTTGGATTGCTTGGACCCAGTCTTGGCAGGTCATTTCGCCCACGGAGCCATCATTACTGCCACTAGGGCCGTTGCTGACCTCGGCTCCCAGACGCATTGCGGCCCAGAACGCCCAGTTCCGTCCTCCGCCGCCGAACACGGCTGGCGTCGAGAACCCGTACGCCAACAACCCGCCGCCGCCCGTCGGCACGTACGGCAACTACTCGGGAGCCGGCTTCAACCAGAACCCGTACGGCGGCTTCGGCGGCCCCGACAGCAACTTCAACAACCGCGGCGACAACTCGGACCTCCCCCCGCCCCCCAACAGCTACCAGGGACAGGGGCAGACCGGCCTCGCATCGCAGTTCTACGGCAACGACAAGACGACGCCTGCCACCGACCTGAAGAACAATGAGTTTGCGGACCACTCGTACGAGTACGAGCAGGCGCAGCAGAACGCGGCCGCCTCGCCTCCAGGCTACGACGTCCCGTCTGGTGGCTTTGCTGCGCCGTCCGGCCCTCCGCCGGGCGCCTCGGGCCACAGCACCGGGCAGTTCAACCCCCCCTCTGGCCCGCCCCCCGCTCGGTAATGTGCACCGCTGTCGCGACGTGCGCCCATGACGGCGTCGCAGAAAGCGTTGCTCCTACAGACACTCCTCTTGGAAGGATCCAAAAGGGGGCGCGGTCGCGGCGCATTGCGGCGCGGTCGCGGACTGGTCGCTCCCCACTTGGTTTATCGCCCCGGTTATCTCCTTATACATACTCGAGAAACGGACCGATCGTTTCGCGCTTTGCTAGTGTTCTCCTGTTCGTGAAGCGCCAGCCTGGCGACAGCACACGCGCTCGCTGTGGGTTGGTGGATGCATCCCTAGATTTGTGAGGGCGCGCGTGGGGTCTTGGGTCATGTCTGCGGGGCGGGGTGCCCATGCCGGGCGGCTGGAGACTGCTAGTGCTCCACTGCAGTGTCCGCAACGTGCATGGTTTGTGTTATCGCCCGCGACGCGACGACGGAGGGAAGGACAGATCGGCGGATGGTTCCCGGGACGCTACGAGGGAGGGATTCGCGTGATCGCCAGGCCCTGCCGATCTGGGGCCAGCCGAGACCGGCGGCCGCATTCCTTCCTTGTGCGCGGGGCCTCATCTCCTCCGCGATGCGAGGTGGCAGACGCCAGAGGCATCGCCGATGCTCCAGACGGGCATGGCTGCCTTATTCCAGCTCGCACATGGCCATGGCTGCCTCGCTCGAGCTCGCACATGGCTAGCGCTGCTAACAAGGGCCGGCCGCTGCCACCGCCCAACGTGATACGCGCAAGGGGGCGCGTGTTGCATCGGTTGGGCGCGAGACGGCCAGGTGCCGACCCCGACCGACCCGCCAACGCGATAGCGTTGCTCGACACCGACCGTGGCCGACACTGCCTGCTGTGCTGCCCACCACTCGGAAGCGCGTCTTTTCGCCCTCGCTGTTCTCTCCCTTTCTCGCCCAGCGTTGGTCGCCATCCTGCCGCAGCTCCCAGTGCCAGCCAGTGCCGAGCACATACCGCCAGAGCCACCACCACACGAGTGCCCCTATCGCCGCTGAAAACGGCACACCGGCCTCAGTCTCTCTCGCCACCCTCCTCTCTCGCCAGCGACCAGCACCGCCGCCATGGCCGACAAGACCGCCGCGCCCGCGCGCGTGGCCTCTCCGCCGCCCACGGACGCCCCGCCCGCCATCCCCAGCACCGTCTACGACCTGATCCACACGCTCTTCGCGGTCGTCAAGGACGCCGTCGACCAGCCGCTCTCCTGGGAGGAGCTCAAGGCGCCCAGCGTCGCGTACACGGTTGTCAAGCCCTTGGTTACGCGCTTCACCCCCAAGCCCGTCAAGGACGATGTACCCGAGGACGCGTCGCACAGCTTTGGCGCCGTGCTCTACGCCATCATGGCGTGCCGGTGAGTAGTAGCGCGACCCGGCGCCGAGTCGCGGTCGCCCAGGCTTCACCATCCTCTGCAGCGCTTGGGCCGGCTGATCTGCGTCACCTCCATGCTGTCACCGTCTGTCCGACCCGCGCACACACTCCTGCCGTGCGCTTGGCTCCTCTCCGCACGCACTGACTTGCGCAGCGTCCAGTTCCTCCGCATCGCCAAGAAGGACCTGTCGACCGAGGCCGTCAACGTCACTCGCTCCGACTTTTGCGAGCTGCTCGCCAGTGAGTAGGCAGTAGGCGTGGGAGGGGGCGGTCGTCTGGCCAGACCCTGCTCGTGGGCGGCTGCGCACCACTGCGGCGCTTCCTCATCGCGACCCCCCCCTCCTCCGTGGGACCCCCCTTGGACACTGGCCTCACACCCCGCAGTCAAGATCCTCCGTTCGTGGCCCGACTCGAATGACGAGGTCGAGCTCACCGGGGAGCTCGTGCGCACTTGGGGCGCACTCGACGGAGCCCCCGACGACGTCCGCGACACCTTTGACGAGGACGAACTCGAGCGCGCGCGCGACAGCGCCATCGAGCTCACCATCGTCTCGGCCGCCAAGCGCTTCCTCGCCCAGCCGCTCATCCAGCACCTGATTGACGAGATCTACAGCGGGCACATTGTTTGGCACACGCAGACGACCAATTCGTTCATCGCCGACAACTATGTGTCGCCCAAGACCCGCCGCCGCCGCCGCCAGCAGCGCGACAGCTCGCGCGACGACTCGGCGCCGTCCGTCCCTGCGTCCGGGGCCGACGACGAGTACGACCCCGACGCCGCCGAGGTGTACACGTACAACCCGTTCCTCGCCGGGTGGCTCGACTACACCAGACTCCGCGTCCCCCGCTGGCGCAGCTGGATCGAGTTTGGCTCGTTTGCCCTTCTGCTCTCCCTCTTTGTCGCCACCCTTTCGAGTACGTGGCAGTCAGAGAGCTCTCACTAACCACCCGCAGCTCGTAACCTTCACGCCGTCTCCGGCATCGAGGTCATCTTCGTCATCTACTGCCTCGGCTTCGTCCTCGACGAGTTTGCCGCCGCCCGCGAGAACGGCTACCTCGGTGAGTGCGGAGCGCCGACACACAAAGCTCACCACTCCAGTCTACCTCGCCAACGCCTGGAACATGTTTGATCTTGCCTACGTGAGTCGCTACCGCCCACACCCGTGCTGACAGCCCCAGCTTGCTATTTTCTTCAGCTACCTCGCTCTGCGCTGCATTAGCCTGACCCACGGCTCGACCAAGACTGCCGACTATGCTTTTGACGTGCTCTCGCTCGGCGCGTGTATCCTCTTCCCCCGCATGGTCCTGTTCCTTATCAATTCGAACGTGGTCCTCATCGCGGTACGTCGAGTGTCATCTGTATGGCCTCATTGCTAACGGTGCAGCTCCGCGGCATGGTCGCTACCTACATCAACTTCATGCTCCTGACGGGTGGGTTGACAATCTCAGCTTGACCTAACCCACAGCCGTCGCATTCAGCGGTATCGCCTTCTGCCTCTGGGAGCTCGGCCACGACCACGGCAAGACCATGGGCCACACCGCCGTCCTGATGTTCAAGATCTGGGTGAGCTGCAACCATCGCAAGGGGAGGCTAACGGTCAGTTTGGCACTGGCAACATGAACGAGGCTGTCGAGTACCACCCCACATTCGGACCTCCCATCTTCTTCGTCTACAACGCCCTCTGCAAGACCTTCGTACGTCGCGCCGCATGCTCCCAGCCTCCAGGTGCTAACACCCCTGCAGCTCATCACCATGATGATGTCCATGATCTCGCAAAAGTACGCGCGTGTCTACACGAACGCCCAGCAGGAGTGGCTCTACCAGCGCGTCGTCAGCACTCTCGAGGGCGTCAAGTCCGACTCGGTCTTCTCCTACCTCCCCGGCTTCAACATCATCGCCCTCATCGTCCTCGTGCCCCTCAGCCACGTCGCGTCGCCCAAGGACCTCCACAGCGTCAACGTCTTCCTCATCCGCGCGTGCAACTTCCCCGTGCTTTTCGGCATCTCGGCGTACGAGCGCTGGGCCTACCGCACCACTCACCACCGCATCCGTCTCGTCGAGCGCGGTCAGATCTCCGACAAGCGTGGCGGTAACATCTTCGAGTACGTCCCGGAGCGAAGGGCGCCCAAAGCCCTCCTTGCTGACAAGCCCCAGCTCGTTCTTTGGCTCCAACGCGGATATCCTCATCCACGCTGCGTTTGAGGTCTCGCCGCCCGCGCCTGCCCCTGCCACCCCGCCTGCCGACCCCGAGGCCGCGGGCGCCGACCTCACCACTCTCGTGCCCGTCGCCAAGCCCAAGCCCACAAAGGAGAAGACGAGCGCGCTCGGCAAGCTCTTCAAGGGCCCGGCGGTCGGCCCCGTCGACGGCGGCGCGACCGTCACCGTCTCGGCCGAGGAGTGGGACAACCTCCGCGCGTCGCAGAAGCGCCTCGAGGAGCTGCTCGCCAAAGTCGCCGTTGTCACTGGCGCGGCTGAGAACTAACTACGGAGTGAACGTGGATGGCAGCAGAGCGTTTGCCAGTTTTGCTCTGCGTTGGAACCCCACCTCGCCGGATACATCTTTCGTCCGTTACAACTATTTCTTGTTACGTCTCTCGACATGACCCCTGTTACGACTCTTGAGCCTCCAATTTCTATTTATTAATAGTTCTTACATGGCTACCCTCGTATGGATCCTTCCTAGTTTGCTCTGGCGTAGCGTGTATGACACTGGTGATTTCTTTCTTGCAGCAGCAGGGATCTGGAAAGGGAGGCGGGAGGCGAGGGTGGTGGGGCACGGCCAGGCCCAACGGGCAGTGCGCAGCCCGCAGCCCGCAGCAGACGGGCATCGGCAGCTCGGGCTCGCTCTTGCACCCCGATCCTCGACGGCCTCATGGCCTCGAGTGCATGGTGCCGGCGGCCGCGACGAGTGCGGGGTGCAACGTCCCCTCTCTCGCCTCACCGCGTTCGTCAGGCGGTCATGGCCCAATCGCCATCCCCCTTGCCTCCTGCCCTCGCTCTACACTGGTGGGTTTATTCCTGATCAGTAGGCGTCATGAGCATGTCCGCAGTGTCCCCCACTCTGCCCGCGCGGCTCACCGTGATTTGAAACGTCAGAGACAGCCGTGACGAACAACGTCGACACGCCCCAGGCAGCTCTGCTTGCGTCGACGTCCGCAGCGTCGGCGCTAGTGCGCGTCCCTGCGGACCCAGTTGATCCGCCGCCGTTGGCGATTAGCCTCGCATGCCCGTGCGCGCCTGCAAAGGAGGGCCACCCTCGCAACCCACCCGTCTCATCTGGACCTTGGTCGCAGTGACATCCCCCCCACTCGGTCCACTCGGAGTGCCCTCGGACCGATGCCCTCGGACCGATACTGGCCTCGTGTGGTTGGTCGCCTCGGTGAGGTCACCGTGCACGACGCCCGCGGCGACGACGGGCGAGTCGGGTGGGCAGGCTAAGCAGCCGCCTCGCCAAGTGGGTCCACGAGCTGTGGGCTCCCGTTTCCGTCTGCGATCCGTCTGTCGTCCACCGACATTGACGACTCATTGACCGCACTGACAGCGCACCCCAAGATCTCCGAGAAACAAAAGATACAGAGATGCATAGGCCCCCCCGCCGCCCCAGGAGGTCGGAGGGCTGCCGCCGGTGGTCCGTCCCCGCGCAGCGGCGTTGCCGACTGACGCCATCTGCTTCCTGGTCGGTGTATTACCCGACGAATGGGAATGACGCACTGCTTGCCGATATCGACCTCAATCATAAACCTGGCGTTGGCCTTTGGCGCTTTCGTTTTCCCACATCTCTTCTTGTCACCAGCACGCACACCTCTCGCCCCCATGCTCGCTCGTGCACCTGTTGCCTCGTCCGCGCGGGTAGCGCACTCGCTGCGCTCCGCTGCCACCCCGTCCTCCCGCGCCGCCGGCCGGCGCTTCGCCACCACCGGCCGCCCGCGTCCTCCCCAGGACGCCCAGGCTGGCGCTGGCGCTGGCGCCGGCGGGCGGGCATGGTCCAGCGGATGGATGTCGGCGGCGGCCATCTTCGCCGCGTGCGGCCTCGGCTGGGCAACGTCGTCGATGCTCAACTCGCGCCCCGTGATCACGAACGCGCTGCAGCCGTCCGACATCTCGATCCAGCACCACAACAAGTTCCAGCCGACCTACGGCAGCCGCGAGGACTACCGCAAGGCCATTGACGAGATTGAGAAGCTGTGGAAGAGCCGTGGCAAGGCGGACCGCGTCTCGACCGACTCGTCCGATCTCGAGTCGCACGGCATCTCCGATTGGAGCTACCACAAGGCCCACCTGCCCACTGTTGTTGTCTGGGTCGACACGACCGAGGAGGTGCAGGATCTTGTCCGCATCTCCAACAAGTACCGCGTCCCCATCACCCCGTTCTCTGGCGGTACCTCTCTTGAGGGCCACTTTTCCTCGGTGAGTGTGGCTCTGGCCCCACAGTGGCGGCGAGGAGCGTTCACTCGCATTCGGGTTCGCATCACCCTGCGGTCCAGCATGTTATTGTGTGAATACCACCTCCGTCATGCACATCAGTACCTCCGTCATACACAGCGCTATGTGGACCGCACACGCGTCAAGACCAGAGCTCTGCGACCGCCGCAATCCCGCGATTTCCACTGACGCTCCAGCCCTTCGGCGGCATCTCCCTTGATGTCTCCCTGATGGACAAGATCATCTCCGTGTCCGAAGCGGACGCCGAGGCAGTCTGCGGTCCTGGTGTCAAGTGGGAGGACCTCAACGAGCACCTTGCCAAGAAGGGAATCCCTCTCTTCTTCCCGATTGACCCCGGACCCGGCGCCACCCTTGGCGGCATGGCGGGCACGGGCTGCTCGGGTACCAACGCCGTTCGGTACGGCACGGCCAAGGGCGAGTGGTTCCTTAACCTCGTGAGTGGCAATCAAGGAACACTGTATAAGGACGCTGGGTCGTCAGCTGACTCTTTAGACTGTCGTCCTTCCGACTGGCGAGGTGATCAAGACGCGCTCGTCGGCGCGCAAGTCGAGTGCGGGCTGGGATGCGACCAAGATGTTCCTCGGCGCCGAGGGCACGCTCGGCATCGTTACGCAGGTCACCGTCCGCCTCGCGCCGCTGCTCCCCACCAAGGTTGCTGTTGTCAACTTCCCCGGCGTCGAGGAGGCTGTGCGCGCGGCCACCGAGGTCACAAACACCGGCTACCCGGTGCAGTGCATCGAGTATTTGGACAGTCACACCATGAAGGTGGGTGGGAATCTATTGGGCAGTGGCTGACGCGTAGGCGATCAACCAGGGCGGCCTTACGGGTCGCACCTATCCCGAGAAGGACACCGTCTTCTTCAAGTTCCAGGGGTGCGTGTGTGCTTTTGCATTGTTGTCTCTGGCCCTATGGCTGACAGCCCAGCTCTGAGGCGATGATGAAGGAGGTTGCCAAGGGCGTCAAGGACCTCGCGGCCAAGTACGGCGGCAAGGACTTTGAGTTTTCTAAAAGCGAGAAGGAGGCTGAGGACCTCTGGGCTGGCCGCAAAGCTGCCCTCTGGAGCGTGCTTGCCTTGAGGGACAACGCCAGGGTGTGGACCACCGATGTCTGGTGAGTGGCCACGACTAGGATTGTGCGGGAACCGCACTAACACCCCAGTGTCCCCATCTCCAAGCTCCCGCACCTGGTACAGGAGACGCGCGATGACTTTGACAAACGCGGCCTGCAGGCGTGCCACTTTGGCCACGTCGGCGACGGCAACGTGCACACGCTCGTGTTGTTTGACAATGAGGAGGAGCTCGCGCGCGTGCGCGTCGCGGTGCACGAGATGGTTGAGCGCGCGATCCGCCTCAATGGAACATGCTCAGGCGAGCACGGTGTCGGCATCGGCAAGATCGAGTACCTCACCGAGGAGCTTGGCCAGGGCACCGTCAACTTTATGGAGACTTGCAAAGTGGGTGTCGACGCGACAGGCGAGAGAGAACGCGAGCTGACAGGCCGCAGCGCACGATCGACCCGTACGACCTGATGAACCCGGGCAAGATCTACCCCAACATCAAGCCCAAGGGCGCCGACATTGTCCTCCAGAAGAAGGTCGAGGACTATCCTAAGAAGCCCCATGCGCACTAAGCGTGCGGTGGGCGGCGTGGGCGGCGTGGGCGGCGTGGGCGGCGCGATCTCCCGCGCCCGACTGCGCCGAGATTGCGGTGGTGGCTCTGGATGGCCAGGGTGGCTGCAGGCCGCCTGCACATCTAGGGTTTTCCGCCCGCTAAGCGGACCAAGTTGCACGTAGCAGACGAGATAGAGACGGAGCACGTTCAGACGCAGGCCATGTATCTTGTGTGGAGTCGCGATTAGATGCACTGCCCCGCGGTAATCTCGGCGAATTAAGGCTGTGCCTCGTGCATACGTAATTCCACGTGGCTCCGCTCCCGCCGCGTCGCGCCGGTTCCTTGGCCCCGTCGGGGTCAAGTCGTGTCCGACAGGTCGTCTCGACGTTAGCCTTGGCAGCTCGGTCTCGGGCATCTCTCATCCTCGCCATCGCTCTGCACACCAGAGCGATCTCACGGGGGCCCAGCCGCACGTCCTCCCCGCTACAGCCCTTCCGCTCCTCCGACCCTGCCAGTCTCGGCACCGCTACCGCTCCGTCACCGGCACCGGGCTGGCATTCTTGTCCCGCCGGCGACGACCAGCCTGACACAGACCCGCCGGCGCCTGCAGCCTCTGCTGCTGCTACTGCCGCCTACGCGCGCACTCTCCAGTCGCTAGCGCCGCGAGCTTGTGCGTGGCCCTCCGTCCGCGCTCTGCCCCGCAGCACTCGCTCCGCGCCAAAGCCGCAGACGAAGCCGTTCACAAGGCCACTCCCCCCCCCTTCCCCTTTCACACATACCCTTCCCCTCTGGCCTGCCCCGACCCCTCCAGTCCCCGCTCCCGACGGCGCTCAGACCATGAACGCCCCCACGCAGTTCAGCACCGTTATGCCCACGCCGACGACCGGCTCCGGCGCCGGATACCGCCCCGCACCTGTTGCGGTGCAGGGCACTCCGCGCCAAGGCTACGCTCCGGGTCCAGGGCCAGGATACCAGCCCGCGCACCTGCAGAACCAGCCGGCCATGTACCAGCAACAGCAGCAGCAGCCTCAGCCCCAGCAGCGATATCCGCAGGGGTACGTGCAGCAGCAGCCGCACCCGGGCATGCCGGTGCCGATGCAGATGGTGCCCCAGCAGGGGTACGCGCAAGCCCAGCAACAGCAGCAGCAGGCGTACTACGCCCAGCAGCAAGCCGCGGCCGCGCACCACCAGCAGCGCCGGCAGCACCAACAGCACAAGGGAACGATCCCGCCCGGCCAGATGGTGCGCGTCGGGAGCCACACGGTGCGCGTCGAGCGCTACCTCTCCGAGGGCGGGTACGCGCACGTCTACCTCACGACCTCGGAGGCGCCAATCTATCCACCCAAGCACGGCGCGAGCACCAGCGGAAAGGCGCGCTGGGGCGAACGCGGGTACACGGAACACTGCCTGAAGCGCATTGCATTCGAGGACGAAAAGGTCTGGGCCGACGTGAGCAAGGAGATCGAGGTCATGGTGAGTGGCTGGCTGCTGCCAGGGTGTACGCGTATGCGCACAGGACAAGGTGTCAACGCACGGGGCGACCGCCGACTCACCACACACAGAAATCGCTGCCGCCGTCGCCGCATCTCATCCAGTATCTCGACTCGTCGCACCACAGACTGCCCAACGGCACCCACGAGGTGTTCATCTTGATGGAGTATTGTTCCGGTGCGTCATCGCTGTCGTAGACGCCTTCCTAACCTTTCCAGGAGGGGGCATCATCGATCTGCTGAACAAGCGTCTGCGCGATCGCTTGAAAGAAATCGAGATTTTGAACATCTTCACTGATGTCTGCGAGGTGCGTTGTTGCCCCTTCGCAACCCGGGTTACTAACGCATCAGGCCGTTGCCGCGATGCACGCGCTGCCGCGCCCCCTGCTCCACCGCGACCTAAAGATTGAGAATGTGCTTTCCCATCCCAATGGCCGTTCACCGATGCCCGGCCGCCCGACCCCACTCATCTTCAAGTTGTGTGACTTTGGCTCGACGACGTTTCCCGCCTTGCAGCCGCCGCAGACCAAGGCCGAGGCGGACGCGCTCGCCATGGACCTTAACAAGCACACCACGCTGCAGTACCGCTCGCCCGAGATGGTCGAGCCGATGCTCGGCTGGCCGGTTGGTCTTCCCAGCGACGTCTGGGCGCTCGGCGTGCTGCTGTACAAGCTGTGCTACTACACCACGCCGTTCGAGGAGCACGGGACACTGGCGATTGTCAACGCAAAGTACATCTTCCCCGCATATCCTGTTTACTCGCCGCGACTACAGCACCTAATTGCGTCCATGCTTGTGGAGCATCCTTCGCGCCGTCCAGCCGTGTTTGATGTACTGCGGACCGCCCACGACATGAGCGGTACCAAGCCCTTGGTGGACTACGTGAGTCTGCATCCTATGGCAAGACCTGACACGCAGCCGTCGCCTAGCCGCGGGCTGCCTGCTACCATCCCCACGTCCCCCGTCAAGCAGCATCGCACCCAGCCGCCCAAGACGAACGTTCTCGACTTTACCACCGGCTCGCCGCCGCCACCCAGCCTCCCCGAACCCTCCCTCGCATCGACAGTTACACCACAGCGCCGCGGGCGGCCCACCAAGCTGCAGCCACCCCCGCCGCAGCTTCCCACTCAGACCGTCGCCACCACGACTCCCGCGCCAATCCCAATCAAACCTGGGCGCCATGAGCCCTTCCGGCACTCCCACGTCCCCTCTTCATCCCTTCCTCTGGCAGGTGCAAGACCGAACCGCCTCCAGGTCACTGGTGACTCACCCACACCGCCCGCTCCTCAGCACGCCGCCACGCACCCAACCACAGCACCCCCAAAGCCACAGCCCGCCAGCAAGCCAAGCTACGGCAAGCTCTCGACGGGTGCTGTCGCCGCCGCTGCACAAAAGTTTGGCTCCACCAGCCGCCAGAGCAGCCTCGACGCCTTTGGCGCACCCAAGAGCGGCGGCGGCGTCACCTCCCCTGGCGGGTTTCAGGACTCGTTTGGCACTGCCCCGTCGCCGAAGAGCGACGGCAACGGCCAGTCCCCGGGCGGGTTCGGCGACTCGTTTTCAGGAGCGAGCGGCGCGACTCCCAGCGTCACCTCGCCGGGAGTCACCTCATCGAGCGAGACCAGCAGCGTGCGCGATGCGTTTGGCGTCAGCCTCAAGCCGACGTCAACGCGCAGCCCCATGCCAGCCGGGTTTGACAACTCGTTCACGGGCAGCTCGAAGTTTGCGCACGCTCCTCCGCCGTCGTTGCCCAGCGGGTTCAGCGACTCGTTCAGCGGCAAGGTGCTGGGGGCCACTCGGCCCACGTCCATGGCCGCGTCCGCGTCGACATCCCGGCCGTCGTCTAAGCAGACGAGCCCAACGTCGCCGCGCGAGACGAAGCGCATATCTCCTGTGCCCACCGTGTCGACAACTGATGGGCTGAGATCGCCCGGCGCCACGTCGTCCATGGCCACTATTCCTACTGGGGAGCTGACTTTCGAACAACGCTTCCCGTCGCTGGAAGAGCTACAGGACGAGCCTTCGTCCACCACGACAAAGGAGAAGCACGAGCGTGAGCAGTCGGCGCCGCCGCCATCGGTGCCACCCAAGGCTGTAGTCTCCACTGCTACCAAACACATTCGCCGCCCGTCTCTCGTGATACCCAACCGCACCGGTGGCGACCTCGCTCCAAGCATACGCTCCCCACGCGTGTCCCTCCAGCACCTCCCGCCCCAGCCCCGCTCGACGCACGTCACCGGCACGGCTTTCAAGAGCACGAACCCGACGCTCAATGTGCAAGAGGGACGTGAGTCATCATCGGCATCTGCGTCAGCGACTGCCGACTACCTGTCGCTCCTCGATGGCGAGGTCGCAGAGTCGCAGCCGGTCCCGGAGGCGGTCGTAGACCTCATGGGTGATGAGGAGTCCGAGTCGATCAGGGTCGCCCTCGCTCCCCTACGCCCCGTGTTGTCCAAGTCGCCGGCGCCGGGCTCGCGCTTCGGCGTCCAGCCCGAGCCCAAGCCTCAGCCGAAAGGGCAGCCGCAAATGCATAAGCCGTCAGTCGCGCCCAAGCCCGAAATCTTCAGTCTCAAACCGGATACCACCCCCGGTAAGCCGCAGGGGGCGGCGCAGCGCGCGACGCTCCCGCCTATCTCGGCGGAGCGCCCCGCGACCAACATGAACTCCGCGCAGTGGTCGCCCCTTGAGCGTATGCGCACTGCTTCCTTCTCCAGCGGGGGCAAGAAGTCGCCCGATTCCCCGACCCACGGTGCCAAGCGCCTCTTGCACGTCGACACGGACTCGAGCGACGACGAAGCCGGGCCAGAGGCGGCGAACGGCTCGAACCGCCGGCCCAGTTCCCCCGTACGCCGCGCGCCGCCGTCGCCGGACATTGCGCGGCGCATGTCGTGGTTTGAGCCGGGAACGCCGCGCTCTACTTCGCCGCAGCACGCCGCGAACGCGGGCTCACCTGACCCGGTCCCCGCCCCCGGCCGCGGCTCGCGCCCGCAGAGCATGTTCGTCTCCGGCTCCAACTCGCCCCTCAGCCCACCAGCCACAGGCACGCGCTCGCCGATGGAGGAGGGCGCCGGGCACAGCCGCCGCGGTAGCATCAACGACATTGTGTCGCGCTATGAGGCACTTTCGACGCGCCGCCCCGTGCATGCGCCCAAGCCTTCGGGACTTACGGGCAACCATACGGGAGGCGCCTCCGCGGGTGCGGGCGCTCACAAGGCGCCTCCGCCTAGCGTGCCGTCCAAGCCGCAAACGCTGCGCAGGCCGAGCGGGGGGAGACCTATGCCAACCACGAGCGCAAGCAGCGGAGGGGCAGGAATGGGTGCGTCTCCCGGTGCCGGAGCCACTGATGCCAGTGGGCTGCGCCGCGCGTCGACGATGGGCGCGCGCCCCGCGCCGCAACCCAAGCCGGCCGCACTGCAGGTGCGCCGCGAGCCGGACACACACGTACATCCGCCTCCGGATCCCGTGGTCCCCGGCCTGCCTGCGCCTGCGCATGTAGCTACGCCCGCGCCACTGTCGACCGTCCCACCGCGAGGTGCATCGCTTGCCGCCATCAAGCAGCCGCAGCCGCAGGGCCAGCCGCCCGTGTCGCAGCGCCCGAAGCTGGCGCACCGCCAAAGCGCGACATCGGCGTCAAGCCGCGCCAGCAGCCCCGAGAAGCAACAGCCGGTCAACCTGCTCATAGCGCGATGGAACAAGGGCCAAGTGTGACCGCCGTAGGTGGCCATAAATGAACGGGACGGACGACCGACAGGTTTCACGAAACGAAGAAAAACGCCCAAGACATATAGATTTTGAGACGGAAAAACAAGAATGTTGTAGCAGTACTGCCACTGCGACGGTGCAACGAATGCAACGTGCGGGATGCGGTGGAGTCATCCTTGCCCTTGCTTGATTGCCATACTGCTCTGCCCATCTAGAGTCCTATTGAATGTTGCCATGCTGCCCTCTAACGGCCCCCTACGCCAGACACTCAAAAGTTGCCCGCTGTCAATGCGCTTGTGACTTTACTCCTCGCACGCAACCTTGCGCCGTACACGAAAATCAGAGTCGGCGCCGCAGCGAGCACCAGTGCGATGCCCGCCACTAGCGAAGACGCCTGGGGGTACCCCAGCCCTGTGAAGAGCGCCTGCGCAAAGAGCGGGAACGTGGCGGCGCCGACGCTGCGGAGGAAGCCGTGCGCGGCTTGCGCGCTCGACGCATACACCTCGTACGCGTCTGCGAGGTAGTTTTGTACCCCCGAGTACATGGTGCTGACGCCCGCCCACGCAATGCTGAGGAACAGCGCGGGGACCGGCCACGGGACGCGCGGCACGCCCGTCCACGCATAGCCAAACGTGGCGAGCGGGAAAACGAACGCGCCGACGACCGCCCACGGCAGGCGAGCTTCCGGCGGCGCATGGCCCGTGGGACTGCGGCGGGACGCGCGCGCGTACAGCCGCTCCTGGTGGAAGCTAGTCGCGAGACCCAAGAGGCCGCCGAGCATGAAGGTCGTGTTGATGCTGCCGAGCTCGCCGGCGTTCCAGCCGTACTGCGAGAACACGAGCGGCGCGGACGAGGCGGACAGGTAGATTGTGCTCCAGCCGAAGGCGATCCACGTGCAGAGTGCGGTCACAATCGGCTCGGTGAGGAGGAACTGGAGGGGGCGCCAACAGGACAGCTTGATGAGTTCGGGCACCGTCCTGGTCTTGACGTCGCTGTCGCCGGCGTACATGTGGCGCACGCCGGTGGCGGCGGTGCGAGCGCGCGCGCGCCGCGCGAGCAACACATCCCGCCGCGTCTCGTGCAAGAACGCGCACCCGAGCACGGCGACAGACAGCAGCAAGCCCTGGAACGCGTAGCACCACTGGATGCCGAAGCGCATGCCGATCCACCCCATGGGCACGCCGGCGAGCGTCTGCCCGACGAAGTTGGAGAGTGTGAAGAGGTTGACGACGACGCCGCGGTCGCGCGCGGCGAAGAGCTCGGCGATGCTCCCCCCGATGAGCGCGTTGCCGGCTGAGGCGACGGCGCCTTGCTGCGCGTAGTCAGTGGGGAGGCCGGGATGCACACGCAAGGGGCTGGGGCTGGTGGTGCGGGTGCGCGTGGGACGTAAGGGCTGCGAACGTACAAAGATGCGGACGACATTGAGCACGACGATACTGTGCGTCCAGATCTGGGGCAGGAAGAGGAGCGCGCTTCTGGCCAGTCAGCCCGCTAGCCCGCCTCTGCACGCGAGCTCACATCAACGTCGAGACTTGGTAGATGCGCAGGCGGCCAAACAATTCGCTGAGCGGCGCGCTGACGAGCGAGCAAAACGCAAAGCTCAGCAGGTACGCGGTGCCGTTGGTGAGGAAGCCGGTGCGCGAGGTGTGGAACCACTCGGGCCCCCAGTTGGCCATAATGCCCGGGCTGACCGAGTTGATGGCGGTCAGCATGGTAATGTAGACGGGCACGAGAACGTTGAGCCACTTGCGCGGCTGGGACCAGTTGAACGGGTTCTGCGGGGGATATGAGTGGGGGCTAAGGGGGAGGCGGAGAGGGGAGGACAGCGGGCGGGGCTCGCCGCTCGGGGCGAGGCATCGCGCCGTCCGTCATCCGTGGATACCCACCTCGGGATCATCGGGCTCAAAGTCTTGGATAACCACTACGGGCTCGTTGGCGTCCCCGTCGACGACGAGGGCCGCAATGCGGGGCCCTCCGATGTGGCCTTTCTCCACATACTCGTCCTTGGTATCGCTGCGGCAGGTGCCCACCGAGGCCGTAATGGATGCCGAGCGGGGCAAGGTCGTTGCTACTGCAGTCGGCGGCTCGGCTGCAGGATTGTGCGATGTCGCCGTCTCGTGTAACGGGAGTGGGGACGGGGATAGAGACGGCATGATGATGGTCGTATCATCGTCTCTCGCGGGGGTCTGGGGATAAGTCGGTTGCGTGCGGCGAGGCGACGGGGTCATGAGAGTTGCGGCGGCGCCGTCAGTCGCAGACGCCCGTCGCGGGCGGGACGCGAGTCAGGCAGGTTTCGCAGCCAGCCGATACGCCAGCCGACACGCCAGCCGATACGGATGCACTTGCTGACGACCCGGGGTGCCTGCAGAACCGCCGGCTGGCCTGTCCAGCCCACATGTGCAGGCTGGCGTGCGTCGCGGATGAGCGGTGCGCGGGCGAGTATCTCGGCAACTCATCTCGGCGACCTTTTTGCCCACCCCTGCCAGCGATGGTCACACGACCCGAGATGGATATTGTGACGTACATGGCCATCAAATTCAACGGCGCGGGATGGGTTCTGCCAGTGCGCGTGGTGCTCGGCGCCGTCCCCCTGTGGCCTCCTGCATGGCACAGTGTGGGTGTCCAGCGCAGCATGGGTGTCAGGCGTCTGTTGGGTCGTCGCAGCAGATGTTCCTGCAGTCGGTACTGTCAAGTGTACACAAGACAGATGGACATGGAGATGCAAGGCTGGATGATCGGGTCTGTTACCCGACAGGATATCTCCTGGGGGGTTCTAGTCGACGATTGGTCGACGTATTACGTTATCTCGACCTGAGGCAGCAGTGTGAGGTCCCGAGGACGACGTTCAGTTTGCTCGAGGTGATCTGATTGGGACATGTTCACCGGGTCAAAGAACAACGGCAGTTGGGCCGACAAGCAGAAGGAGTATCGGTCGGAGCTGGTGCGACGCAGCGGCCGCAGAAGCAGAGTTGTGGTGCTCGTCATTTAGAGTGGGGATCTAGGTGGGTCGTGGGCCGTGGCTGGTGGGGTGTGGCCAGTGGGCCGCCAACGAGCCACTGGCGGCATGTTGACGCGCAGCAGGCAACCGGGCGATGGGCGAAACAGGTTCGGATCGGGCCTTTATCGAGGGACGCCGAGTGCTGCCAGTCCCAGCAGACGACGCAGGGGACATTGATAATGTTGCCGCTTTCCCGTGGGGACATGTGGGGTGGGCAGCACACACGCGCGACTGCCGTGTCCATCGCGCACAGGCAGTGCATCAAAGCAACCCTGGTGCGGGAAACTGGAGGTGCCATTGTTGACAAGTGGTCGTGTGTGGCTTACATGTTCGTTGTTGTTGAACTTGCCGTTCGCACGCAGTGGATACGTGAACAGGTTGACGTAAACATCAATGAGGCGCGAGGTTGCGCTTGTCTTTGGGGCGTTTGGTTGTGAACCTTCGCCGCCAGCCTGAGGCGCCAACACGACACGGGTCGAGGCGGGAAGAACGGCGGCGCCCAGTTGTCGGCAAGCGCTCTCCGATGTCGAGTGGACGCCAGCTCACCGGTGGGCGTTGCTTGTCTAGATCCAGGTCACAAGATGCCCTCGGCAACGAGCCAGAGAGTCTGCTGCTGCCAGCGAGCACCGACGTGATACTCGGACAGTCGTGCCACGATACGGCCACGTGCGAGGACGGTGGCGCGGAACACGGCTGCCAAGTCATCGGTTTAACCCTACTCATCGGATCTCGATCGGATCGTGTTGACGGATTTAACGAGACGCCCGAGGCGGCCGATGCACATTGCCACTCCCGCCTGAAACTCTGGCAAGAGTGGGTCCCACCTCGGGCCCTCGCATATCGATCTATGGTTAACCCACCGCAGGGCGGAATGCGATGGTGCAAGCGTTCGCTGCCCTGCGCAGCCAACTCCCGCCGCCGCCAGCCCTGAGGGACCCCCCTTGCGCTGTAACAGCAGCGGGTTTCTCGAGATGGACCGCCCGTCAAGAGAGGCTCTCCGTGTGGAACAGCAGCCGCTCCGCACGCTCGCCCAGAAGGCTGCCCCCGGAGCGGCATGGTTGGTCTTGCGGGGCCACAGCTTGAGATGGAACCTTTTGCGTCGCTGCTGGAGCGGACAACCCTTTGTCACGTCATCTACGACCTCTTTGTCACGTCAGTGAACAACCGACCTGTGGTCAAGTCGGGAGCAACCTTCTGTCCGAGTCGTCCATTGTCGGCCGCCGGAAGAACGCGATCGCGGCCCTGCTGGAATGGAAACGAAGGATCCATCCAGTGACGCGGAGATGAGGGGTTGGAGGCCGCGGATGAACGGAGACGACCTCTCCCCATGACGTCAGTCACGTGATGCGCCACAGGGTACCCGCCCTGCGCGAGCTCCACGTGCCGCCCTGGCAGCGGCGCCGCCCCGCTTCGTCGTCGCCAGTGATGACGAATCGCCGTGCGGCTCGGTACCCCGTGCGCGGCACCAGTTTGTCGGCAACCCAGCAGCACGCCCGAAGGCCGAGGCCGACCCCCGCCGCCAGCGGCCGAGCCCAGCAGGTGCTTGTTGGGAGGAGGGCCGGCAGGGCACCGGGAGGGAGGGGGGGAGGGGGGGGAGCGGGGGCGGACTTTCCGGCTATAGCCATCCGTGGCCCGGAAAGCCCGGGCCAACCCGGCAATGGACTCACAGTAAGCAGCCGTCGCCGACGGCCACTGACACATCCCAGTCCTCCCGGCGGCGTCGACGACGCAGTATCTCACCACAAGGTCGCAAGACCTGCTCGAGGTGGTCCATCCCGACGGACGCGGTCTCCGCGCCCCGGACATGTGACGGACGCAGAGCTGGCCGAAGGTCATGGAATGGCACCAGACAGCAACGATGCCACCAGGCTGCCGATCTCGGCAGCGATAAGGGCCTTATGGACCCTGGGCTCGTGCTCGTCGCGCCTGGCCGAGGTGATGCTCAGCCGAGTGTCGGGGCTGCCCCCAGCGGCGCTCGCGCTGCGCTGCGCGGACTGACTGCACGGCCAGTTCTTGAGGTTTTTTTTGTTGGGGGGCAGGATGGGGGGGAACAGGAGGGGTACAGGTGGCCGCTGCCGAGTGGTGTAGGCCAGTGCTCGCCGCGGACGCGCTGTTCGCCACGGGATGGCCACCAGCGCCACGTCGGAAGGCTGCAGGAAACCGGAGAGGAAAAAAAAGCATCGACGAGGGTTAAAGCGTAGGGAGTCGGTCGTTTGAGAGCATGTCGTTTGGTCATCCATCGTCGTCTCTCATCCTCACGAGATTGTGCCGCCGCCGCTGCCGCCGCCACCACAACCACCGCAGCAAGACTGTCAGACCTGCTCCCCTCTCACTGTCCTCCGCTGGATACCTCCAGTGAGGCCTTGTGCGCTGTGGCTGTTCGCTCGCCAGGTTGACGCGTCTTGTCCACCGTGTCAGCGCGATTACAAACAGGCCATAGACGAAAAAACTCGCGCACCACATTTGGAACAATAAGTCTGTACCATTCCTCAGCTTGCCGTCGACGTCGACACCATCTCCCGTCCTTCCATCCGCTCTTATCGCCACTCTCCACTCGCTCGGTCGCCATCCATCGACTCGGCACGACCACCACCACCACAACCAAGCCCCGAGCCCATCTCTTGTGCACAGCCTCCTCTCGGGACCCTGCGGGGATCATCGTTTCAGAGACGGCCGCTGTTATTCCTGTCCATTCGTCCCTGATCCGCCCCCCTCCTCCCATTCCTCTTCGCGTCTCGGATATGACAACATCCACCACGCCAGAGTCGGACGCCGCGTCGTCCCATGTCCTCGCACGCCTCGGCAACACCAGCGGCCCAGGGACCAGCAACGCGCCGTACCGCCGCAACGTCTCGAACAGCCACTCCAACCTTGGCAGCAGCATGAACGGCGGACGCTCGCCGGAAGGCGCGGGCACCTCGTCAGGTCGAACGCCCACATCCGCCGACCTCGCCGCCGAAGCCGAGGCCAAGCGGAGAAAGGTCCAGCGCGCGTGTGATGTGTGTCGAAGGTGAGTAGGTCCATGCGCCATGGTGTGGGAACCCTGTGGAGCGCCCAAGTCCGAGGCAGGTACGCTTGTTTGCTTGTCGTCGCAGCACCACCGGCTCGCCTTCGTGTCGCCGAGGCAAGCAATCCTGGCAGCAGTCCACTCATGTCTCACTCGCCTCTCCACCCGTTGCTCACACATCCCAGGAAGAAGATTCGCTGCGAGGGACCGATGAACAGCAACTCTACGTCCAGTGCGTCGTCTCAATCTCCATTGTCGCGCTCTGAAGCTAACGCACCCCGCAGAATGCGCAAACTGCGCAGAGTACGGCCTGGACTGCACATATGTGGAAGCCGCCAAGCGTCGTGGACCGCCAAAGGGTTATATCGAAGCTATCGAGCAGCGCTGTGGACGGCTCGAGCGCCTCCTCAACCAGCTCGTCCCCAGTCTCGACGTAACCGGAACAGTGGGGCCCATGCCTGACCGCGACGACTTTGAGCTAGCCTCTCACCAAGAACAGCTCCGGGCTCTTAGTATCCCGCCATACCCGGCGTTGAAGCCAGTGTCAGCGATCATTGAAACGCCCGGCACGACACCGCCGACGCAGGGCGCTCCGTCGCCTCGCGTCCTTGGTCCGGCCCCGTGGCATACGTTTGAGAAGGACCCGAACCGACCACCAGACGACGAGGAGGATGTCCGCGACCAGGCGCGTATCGCACATGCGTTGACGCGCCTCAATATCAACGACCACGACGCTTTCCGCTTCCACGGAAAGGCCTCTGGCGCCCACCTCGTCCGCATCGTCAACGAGCTCAAGCACTCTGATACAGACCTTGCCTTCTTCGACCGCCTCAACACTGTCAAGCGCCCAGAGTACTGGATGGTGCCCGAATGGGAAAAGGCCATTGCCACAGAGACAGTCAACCCCGTTGACTACAACGCGTGGCCTGACGATCAGCTCGCTGCACGTCTCATCGACTCGTACTTTGACATGACCAACGTTCATATGCCTCTTCTCAACCGCAAGATCTTCCAACGCCAGTATCAGTCCGGCCTGTGGCGTACAAACGCCGATTTCGCAAAGGTGTGCCTCATGGTCTTTGCTAATGGTGCCCGTTACGTGGACGATGACCGTGTGTACTGGCCTGTCAACGCGGCGACGACCCCCGAGGGCCGTGACCGTCTCCGCCACGACAAGGACGGCACTCGCAAGTACTCGGCCGGCTGGAACTTCTTCCGCGCCGTTGTCAAGGTCGGCAAGAGCTGGCTCCAGGGACCTAACCTCCTCGATTTGCAGGCAAACGTTCTTGTCTGTCTGTTCCTTAACGGAAGCGCTGTCCCGCATCTCGCATGGATAGTCGCTGGCGCCGGCCTTCGCATGGCTCAGGAGATTGGCATCCATGTCCGCTCGACCATGATGTTCTGTAACCCCATCGATCGCGCCCTGTACAACCGGGCCTTCTGGTGTCTGTACCACTTTGATCGACTCAGTTGCTCGGCTATTGGCCGATCGGTTGCCATCCAAGACTCGGACTTTGACGCCGACTACCCCATGCTCGTGGACGATGAGTACTGGGACACTGGGGACCCCGAGCGCGACTTTAAACAGCCTCCCAACATGCCGCCCGATCCGGCCGTGGTAGCCTTTACCCATATACTCAAGCTTGACCACGTTCTCGGCGCCGCCCTGCGGACCATCTACGCGGTCAACCCCTTGCCTGAGCATGGCCCGGACCAGCGCGCCATTGTGGTCGAGCTCGACTCTGCACTCAACTCGTGGGCCGACACGGTCCCCGACTCGCTTCGCTGGGATCCCACGCGCTCCGACCCTCAACTATTTGAGCACTCGGCGATTCTCTATGCCCACTACTACTATGTCCAGATCCTCATCCATCGCCCGTTCATTCCGACGCGCAAGCATCCCGAGTCGGTGGGCTTCCCGTCTCTGGCCATCTGCTCTAACGCCGCGCGCTCCATTTCCAACATTCTCGATGCGGTGCTCCGTCGCGGACGCACGTTGGGCCGCATGCCTGGCCACGCCATCTCCATCGCGTATGCGCTGCCCGCGTCAACCGCCGCCATTGTGCTGTTGATGAACGTCTATGCCGTTCGCCAACGCCCCGCTGAGCGCGAGCGATGCATCAACGACGTCCGCCGCATCGTCGCCGCCCTCAAGGAGATGGAGCTTACGTACCGCCAGGCCGGTAAGATGACCGACCTCCTCTCAGAGATTGCGCGTGAGAGCACGGGCGAGGACATTCCCATGCCGCTCCTCACCACGTCCGCCAAGCGCCCGTACGACCAAGGTGAGGACGAGACCGCAGAAAACTCCCACCCTGCCACACCCGGCGCGCCGACCCTGCCGCCGATGCACTCCATGACCATGTCGCAAACGCAATCCCTCAGCGGCTACAACACCCCCAGCGGTGGGCCGTACTTTTCGTCCGAGGACATATCCGTGGCAGCCGCCGCCAACGCTGTCGGCGCGCCCCCGCTGTCCACTACGCAGCTGCCCGTGGACCCACCGCCCCCGCCAGTGCGCTCCGTTACCCCGCCGTACGGCTTCTTCCCCGTGTCATGGGGCACGGGCATGACGCCGACGGGCGAGGCCACGCTCGTCCCCGACCTCTTGGAGCCTAGTGACCTCCAGACACTCAACTATGCCGTCACAAACTTTGACTTCCTCGGCGAGAACCAGGCAGAGTTTTGGTCGCAGATGCTGCAGCCCGGCGGCGGCCCGATGAGCACGTTTGGAGGGCCGCCAACACCGGGATACCAGGCGAGGTGAGTCGCGCATGCGCGCGCAAGGCGACGAGGACACTGCTGACGTGATGCAGCGGGCAACCCGCGTGGAACTTTGCGTCGTGGCCACCGCCAGAGGGCGCCCAGGCCGGCACCGGGCCGAACTAGGCAATGAGGTGAGGGGGCGAGGGAGCGAGGGGACGAGGAGGCGAGGAGCCAGGCCTCAAAACGTTGGAGCGGAGTAGTTGGAAGGCGGACTCCCGTATTAGTAGCTTAGAATAACAGACTAGTGACCTCGGCAGTTCCTTGTATTTTCACCTTGAGTCCTCGCATGTTGATACTCTCACAGTTCATGTCGGCTGATCGCGCATAGGCTGCATGTGGGGGGAGGATGCAAAGGCCGAGGGCAATGGAGAGGGCGATGGAGGGGGCGATGGAGGGGCGGGGCCTGTCGTTCTGAGCCAAGCGCATAGAATGTCTTATCATTCTGCTCGCGGTTCCTCACAGCACTGCAGAGCAACCAGCGGTATGTCAGACCCGTGGTGGGGCATGACTTGACTGCAGAATCGGCTGCGACGTGTCATCCAGACGCCCCTGACATGACAAGGCGTCCGAGCTGCACAACTGCAGACTCTGGTGCTATCGGTATACATCAGCGGGGGCGCCTACAGCACCCCGCTACGACAGTCTGGTATTGCAGATTTCTCGTTCCTTGCTGCTCGACGGCGGCAGGCCGGCGCGAACCTCGGCGCAGCGCACCCGACCACCACGGCAGACAGCTATGACACGATAGTACTCCGCTCTTTTCCTTCTGGGCCCATTGCTTCCGCTCGCACCCTTTACTTGGCCTGCACTGGGCGTTCCTCTGCGATCTTGGCCGTGAGGGCGGTCAGCGCGGCGCCGACGCCCGAGCCATCCTTGGCCAGCCCGATCGTGATCTTCTTGTCCCCCTCCTCGCCGAGCACGATGCGCAGCGCCTGATGCACGCGCTCGGTAAAGCGCGGGAGGAACTCGGCAACGCTCCCATCCACGCCGACGTCAATCTTATCGTCCTGGCCGTTGGCCTTGCGGTTCGGCTCCGTGTGCAGCACAATGGCGGCAATGGCCGTCGCGGCAAGGTACGACGCGCGCTCGGCGACAATGTTGCACGCCCAGCGCACGTAGGCAATGTCGTCGGCGGTCACCTGGCTGTCCTCGACGCCGAGGTCCTTGACGATGGCCTTGCGCACATCGTCGTCGGCCGTGGCGCCCTCGACGTGGGAGACGAACGCTGTGTCGAACCCGTAGTGCGTGTTGAGCACCTTGGAGCTGTTGCCGTTAAAGAGCAAGCCAGAGTCGATGAGGTGCAGCAGGATGTTGCGCGTCAGCTCGCCGAGGTACATGCCCGACACCATCTTCTCAAACGCCTGCTTGCGGCTGTGCACGCTGTCAGCTGGAGCTCTCTGGGATGCGCATTCGGCGGGACGCACGGGTTGATCGACTGCCGGTCCAGCTTGTTGTCAAAGAGGGACACGGGCAGGCACCGCCTCCTGTTGTCGAAGGCTCCCCACTCGGTGTTAATGACCATGTACTCGCCGGCCGTCGCGCCCTGGCTCTCGAGCTGATCAATCTTGGCCTTGCCGAGCTTCTTGATTGTCGAAGTGCGGTCGAGGTACGCGCCGTTCGTGCCCGTGCCGAAGATGGCGCCGATGAGAGCCGGGCCGTTCTGGTATGACCGCGAGAGGAGCGTACCGACAGTCTGTGCGGGTTAACTACCGTTGCAGCACGTGCACGGTCTGTGACTCACGTCGTTGACGAGCGCGCTGCACCGTACGTGAATGTGCTTCCGGTCAAAGGCGTCCTGGAGGAGCTTGACGACGTCCTTGCCCTTGGCGTTCCGGGCGGAAAAGCCCTTGGTCCACGTCAGGAGCTTGCCGGCGTCGAGGGCCGTCTGCTCGACGGGGAAGCTGGGTAGTCAGTATCGTGTGGAGAGTATCGGCCGGGGGTAGGCAGGCCGCAGGTGGTGACGGCGGGCTGCTACCGCCGGCAACGCCGAGCCCCACCGCGCTTGCGCCTGGCAGCCTCTCGTTCCCTTCCGACCACCAACCCCCCAACCCGGACCAGCGATCTACCGATGGTAGGCACCACCTGCACCACCTGTTTGCACGAGAGCGCAAGGTGAGCACTCCGGGGCCACTCAGTCGCTGGCGCCTTGGCGTACTCGCACTCATGAGGTTGCTCGGTTCCGCATCCCCTGCATCCTCCACGCCCCGCGCCTGCTCCTCTGCCCAACTCACCTGAATGTAAAGCCGAGATGCAGCGGCCCCGAGTCCGAGCCCTCGGACTCGATGTCCGTGAGGAAGGCGTCGACCGAATCGGCAATGTAGTCTTTGGGATTAGTAAGGAGAACCCAGGTGCGTCATCGGAGGACCCGAGGAGGGCGGAGAGCCAATTGCGGCGAGCGGAGGTAGCAAGCACCGCTTGATGCCCGGTGCCCAGACGGCGGACAACGTCATGGAGGACGCATGACGCGGCGACCATCGCACCGCAGCATGCATGGGCCGTCGACCGCTCTACCACTCATGGCCTCCGTTCACGTGTCTCTCGCGGTCGTCATCATGTTTTCCTAGGCGCCACATGACGCGGAAACGCGTCCCGCGGCCTGCGGCTGCACTCACCAAAGAGCACCCTTGCCTCGCCGTTCTTGAGCTCGTCCGAGACCTTGTACTTTTGCTGCTTGATCTCAAACTTGTGGTTGCCCGCGAGCCTGACCTCGCAGACGCGGAGGTTGGTCCCGCCGAGGTCGAGCGCGAGGAAGGTGCTGGCATGTCAGTGATATGGGATGATGGATGCGTCGGCCGGAGGGGGGGGTGTTGGGTTTCGGCGTGCACGCAGAGTGGGAACGCGGCGGGCGTGCCAGCGGCTGCAGCGGCTGCAGCTGGTGCAGCCGCCTCGTTTCCCACCACCGTCGCACTCTGCCAGCGGGTCCCGCAAGCCCCCCCCCCCCCCCCCGCCCGCTCGCCGGCGACACTCACCCAGTCTCTGTCCCGTTCGGCACGCCCGGCACAAAGCTCGGCACCATGGCCACGTCGTGGCCGTACTCGGCGAGCCCCTCGTCGAGCTCTTCCCGGAAGTAGCGCACAATCTCGCGCAGCCGGTCGTCGCTGAGGAGGAAAAAGGGCTCTACGCGGGCCTTGATCTCGGCAAAGCGCGCGGCGGCGCTGCCGGACGCGTCTGGGGCGGTGCCGCCCGGGGCCGAGTTGGTGGTGGGGGCCATTGTGGGAGAGGGGGCGGGGGCCGAGGAGGGGTAGGATGCAGGGGGAGAGAGGTGGTGCACAGGCGAGATATGAGAATCAAAGGGAGCCGGCGGCAATGGGGGGGCTCGAGCGGGGGACGTGGAGAGGGGGGAGAGCAGGGAGAGAGCGCTGTGCGCAGCCGGTGAGATGCAGTTGGGTGGTGATGGTGGTTGCGGTGGTTGCGGTGGTTGCGGCGGTTGCGGCGGTTGTGGGGGTGCCCGGGAGACGAGGCTCGGCAGATGATGATCAACGAGTCCCGACCGCGCGGCCTGATCTGTCATCCCGCCCAGCCAGGGGGTCTCTCTCGCTCCCTCTCTCCCTCTCTCTCCCTCTCTCCCTCTCTCCCTCTCTCTCTCGGCCAGGGGCGCGGTGCGTCGCCGCAGCCCACCTGCAAGGCACCTGCGCGCACCCGTGCCCCCGCTGACCAACGTCACATGGCAGCATCCTCGGTCGTGTGCTGGGGTGCCCGATGCTCTCCGCTCAGGACGCCGGCGCGCTCGCTACGCCCAGGCGGCAGCTGCGGCGGCAGTGGCCCCCGCCCGGCCAATCACCGCTCGCCGGCACCCGCCCCATGTTGTCACCACTGCCAGTTCACAGGCTAGCATCATACAAAGAACACATGTACACTGCGCGACAGCTGCGCTCGCCGACATCATTGTCCGGGCCCTGGACAGGCTATTCGTACTGGAGAGGGGAAAAAGGAAAAAAAAAAAAAATAGAAAACAGAAAATGATTGTCAGCAACTGTCGTCCACTAACCCCCCCCCCCCCCCACGGCGCAGCAGCGCGCCCCCGCAAACACCCACCTTGGAGAGATCCAGCGTCAGCGTCTGCGACGAATTGGCCTCTTGTTCACGATACACCCCCACCAAGCCATCGGCACGTTCGTACCTGAAGGGTAGCGTCAGTGGTCGGTCCTTTTTTCCGCCCCCCTCTGCCGCTGCCGCCGCTGCCCTGCCGCCGCTGCCCTGCCGTCGCTCCGCAGCCCCCCAGCCCCCAGCCCCAGCCCCCAGCCAACCGGGCTGAATCTCGGATGATTACGCCGCGGCCAGCCGGAAAAACACTAGCAACTCACAAGGTGCTCTTGAGCGAAATGATCAAAAACTGGACGTTCTGGCGCGCCTGCTCGCTCACATACCGCGCGAGCTTGGACACGTTGGTCGGGTCCAGCGCCGCATCCACCTCGTCGAGCACAAAGAACGGCGCCGGGTGGTAGCTATCCGTCAGCAGCAGCTCCAGCACACTTGCGCCCACCTGTGGATCGAGAACAGCAGCGCAAGCGCCGCCATTGTCTTCTCGCCGCCGGAAAGCTGGTCAATCTCCACAAAGCGTTTGCCCGGCGGCATTGTATTGTACTTGACGCCCCCGAGGTACGGCTCCTCGGCGTCCTCCAGCGACAGGAACGCCATGCCGCCAGTGGGCACGAACGCGTTCTTTGTGAGCTCCTTGTAAATCTTGTCAATGCAGCCCGACATGTGCGTGAACGCCTTGTTGAACAGGTCGCAGCGCCGCCGCTTCAGGTCGAAGAACTCGTCGCGCGCCTTTTTGCTCGCCTTGCGTGCCTCGTCGGCCTCCTCCTCGGCGGCGCTCAGCTCCTCCTGCACTTCCTTGAGACGGTCGACCGCCTTCATATTCGGGATGACGCGCTCAATGTCGGCTTTCATCTTTGCAATCTGTGCCTCAAACTCCAGTCCAACCTCGTCGTCGCCGTTCTGAGGTCAGCACAAGACAGCGACATCCCTGTGGACCCACCTCCTTATCCTCGTCTTCCAGTAGGTCAAAGTCGAGTTCGATACCAAAGTCCTCTGTGCGCGCAGGCCGTAATGTGTCCTGGTCCACGTCCATGAGATTCTCGACCTCCTCAGCAGTCTGCAGTCAGAATACACCCCACGTACTATCCCACACCCCACTCACATCCTCAATGGGCACGTTCGTCAGCGACCCAGAGATGAGCGGAAGGTCAATGTCCTCGAGGCGACACTTGCGGTACACGTTGTGGCGTTCCGACGACAACCGCTCGATATTATCGTTCCACCCCGAAATCTCCTTCAGCGCCTTTGTAAATGCCCGGTCGGCGTCCCGCGCCGCGTCGCGTGCCTCCTCGACCTTGGCCTGCGAGACTTCGGCCGCCTGGTTTGCCTTCTCGAGCTTGGTGCGCAGCTTGGTCGTCTGGCTCTGGATCGCCTCAAGCTCCTCTTGAACCTGCTGCTTGTCGCCTAGAAGCTTGTCCACGTGTCGCTTCTCCCTCTCTACAGTCGACTGCAGGAGGGCCAGACGCTCCTCGGTGCTCTTGAGCTGTGCACGCTCAAACTCGACCCTGGACCGTGAGCGTAATGTCCGCATTCGTGTACTTACTGGTGAGAAATACGCGCGCTCTGTGCAATGAACGATTCCATTGCTTCGTTCTCCTCCTGCGCGACCTTGAGCTGCACATCCTCGTATTCGCGAATGTCGGCCACACCGATACGGTTGCAGAACGAAGAAAACACCGCATCGTCCGCAGCATTGACGATAGCAGAGAGCGCTTGCGTGCTGTTCTCGCTTTCGTATAGCGCCTTGGCGCGCTTCTGCTTCTCGGGGCCCATCTTCTGAATGTCCTTCTCCACGCCACTAAGCTCCTTGCGGAGGCCGTTGAGGCGCAGACGGGTAGCAGACTGATGCGCGTTAGGAGCCGTTTCGCATTCCTCAACTCACAAGGTCATCCGTCGCAGTCGTCAGCTCAGCCTCGAGCCGTGCAAGCTGTTGTCGCATACCCTCGTCGTCCATGTCCTTGGTCCTGGATTTGTGGAGCTCCTGGAGCTGCTGAAGATACTTTTCCTTCTGCTGCCGCAGGCCGTCGACGTCGCGGTCGCTAAACTTGCGGCCGCTCTGGCCTCGACCACCCGTGATGAGACCGCTCTTATGGATCACAGTCCCGTCAAGCGTTACAGCTGCAAGTCAGCAGACTATACGTGGTCGCCGCACTCACCCTTGACCTCCTGGCGCTTCTCGTAGCAAATGTACTTTGCAACCTCGGTCGTGTCGCAGATCATAGCACTGCCACATGCGTGCTGCAGGGCGCGCTCAATATCTGTGTCATACTCGAGGCAGTCAATCGCAAGACGGGCTCCTTTGGCAAAGTTGCGGAGCCTCTCGGGAATGGGCTTGACCTGGATCGTCTCCAGAGGGATAAACGTCGCCTGGCCAGCACGCTGCGCTTTCATGTACTCGATGCAGTCGATCGCCGTCTTCTCCTGGTCGACTACCACCGAGTCGATGTTGCGACCGAGAATAGTCATCACAGCGAGCTCATACTTTGTAGCAGTCGGCTTGCAGAGGTCAACGACACGACCGTGGACACCGGGGAAGATGCGGCGGAGGTTGGATAGCGTGTCCTTGAGACGCGCCTCCCGCTCCGACTCGCGCCTGTCGACACCAGCCTGAAGAAGGCGGTTCAGAGTGTCCTGCAGGCGATCGTTGATCTCGGTCTCCCGGGCGCTGGACATGTCAGCGTCGATACCATGGTCACACTTACGCAATGGTCTCCCGCTCGACCCGAGCCTGGTCAATCTGCGCCTTGACGCGTTTCCTCTCGTCCTCGAGTCCTTCAACCTTGGAAGCGACCTGGCAAGTCAGCTGCGAACTGCCTATCACACTCACCGTCTCCTCGCGGTCCCCAAGAGTCTCCACCTCGCTGGCAAGCTTTGCACGCTTATGCTCAGCCTGCTGAAGCCTGTCGTCAATGGACGCGAGAGCGTCCCGCAGTCCCTTCTGTTCACGACGGAGGGTTTCGAGCTGCTGACGCTCGGCAATAGCATTGAGGTTTGCGTCGGAGCGACTAAGGTGTTAGTTAGGCTAAGCATTCCCCCCACTCACAGCTTGCGGTACTCGGCGAGATCGGCATCCGAAAGGGCCTTACCAGCTGCGCGGCTCTTCTGGCGCTGCTTTTCCCTCGCCTCCTCCATGCGCGCCTTGATGTCCTTGCCACCATCTTCGAGAGCCTTCAAGTTGTCGGCCTGGCGCTTCTGGTCCTTCTGGACGCGCTCGAACAACGCCTCGCTGTTTTTGGCCTTCTTCTCCGAGTGGGCAATCTGGGTCTCGATAGCCACGAGGTCTGGGTGCTTGTCTTCTGCAGCCCTTTCCGACTTCTTCAACGCAAGTTCGCGCTTCTTGACCGCGCCAAGCACCTCGGCATGATCCCTGCGGGCTTGCTTCAATTCGCCCTCGGTCTCGGTCTAGTGCGTGTCAGGCTTTACTCCATAGTCAGACACTTACAACTGCGTTGCGGAGCCCGTGAAGCTCCTCGGTAGCCTCCTCGACCTGGCGTGTGGAATCGTTGATCTCCCGTGTAATGTGCCATAGCTTCCAAAGCAGGAAACGCTGGATCATCGTGTCCTGGGGTGTGAGGACTGAGCGGCGACGCTGAAACCCACCTTGCTATCACGCAGCTTCTCCCACTGTTTTACCTCGGCCGTCTGCTCCTTGAAGTGCTTTGCCTCGGTGAGCATGCTGCGCTTCTTCGCGTGGTTAGCGTTGGCATATTCGGCGGCCTTCTCTTGCGCAAGCTTTGCTGCCTCGTACTCAGGCGCGAGCTCAAGGGAACTGTCGGTCAGCTACGTGTATTACAGTCCAACTCACCCGCTGATACGATCAATAAGCTTGGAGAGAGCCTTGCTGTCCTGGCTCGCGACTCCCTCGACGTCGCCCTGGAACACGAGAAAGTTCTTGGCCTTGACCAGAATATTGAACTTTTCCAGCTGCGCATTGTAGACGTTCCAGGTGACGGCCTTGGCGTCGAGGTAGTATGTCGACGTGCCACTCATCGCAATGGTGCGCTTGAAGCGCCACTCCTTGCCCTCCGAATCCTCGTACACGGCTGCCACGGACGCGGTGCGCGCGTCCGGGTCCTCCTGCGTCTGCGTCTCGGGGATCTCGACGTCGAGGCCGAGTTCGCTGGCGCCCTCTGCCGCCTTGCGTCCGCGATAGACGAGGTCCTTGAGCTGGGTGCTACGCAGCTGGGCCGACTTTACGCCGAGGACGAACGAGATTGCGTCCATGAGATTCGACTTGCCCGAGCCATTTGGGCCAATGATACATGTGAACGGCGAGTCGCCAAACTCGATGACCTGTGTGCCTCGATAGGACTTGAAGTTGACAAGCTCTAGACGCCTGAGCGGCATCTTGAGGGGATGTGGGTGATGGTGATGAGGGCGTGAGTGATGGCGGAGGTGGATGGACGGACGGCAAGCTACAGGGAGGGAGGGAAGACACGAATGACGATTTGTTGTTGTTCATGTCCCAGTACGCGTCCACCAGACGGGGCGACCAGGGGTTACGCGACTGTGAAGCACGCCTATCGTGGGGAATCCGGTTCAAGCCGCTCGCAGGCCTATTTCCTCTCTTACATAAGGCTCCCGGGGTACCGGACCGGGATCCGAATGGTTTGCGGCCTACGACGGGACCGCGGTGTTCATGTGCAGCCGTTGACATTGTCATCATCCCGCAGAGCGGCATTGTTGCGCTCGCTCGCGGTTTCTTCGTGTCTCTCTGTCTCTCGTACTCCGTCTACCCCAGGCCGCTGCAGCGTCCCCACGATATCCACCCCACGATTCAGGTTCGATCAGCTCCTGACGCCCGAGAAAGATCGACCGCCGCTTGCTCCGGATCAACGGCTGTGATTGTTTTCAACACTCGTCCCCTGCCCACCACCACTCGTCCACATCCTCATTTCCCACTCGCCAACGAAATCCTCCCAGTGTTCTCTCTAAGCCCCTTTGGAACCGCAGGCGCTCGTATCCCATCCATGTCTAGTTGACCCTTTACGACATTCGGATTCACGACACACGGCAGCATCCATCCACGACCTACCCACTCCGACTCCTTTTTTGCTTTACTCCGACCTCACGCTCCGAGGAGAAATGCAGTCCTACCCACTGCTAAAGGGCTCCTTTGCTCCGGCCGACGACAAAAGCAACGATGGTGGAAGCAACTCGTCGCCAGGGCCATCGGGCAAGGGTGGTGGTGATGAGAAGAAGGGCGAGAAGGCGGGGGATGGTGGCGGGGACAGGCAGGGCGAGCGCAAGGGAGCCATCAACAGAGTAAACCGTACGTACGATACGTGGCGTGGGAGCCTGCAGTGCCGCACTACGATGCTCTTGGGCTCGCACGTCTCTCTGGAGGATTGGTTGCTGACATGGAATGTCTTATTCGCCCCATCGTTCTCACATCGTCTCGTCTCACTTGGTCTTCTTATTAATCGGCTCATCTCCTCATCTTCCGGTCTCTCTTTCTCTGACCATGCTACCTAAAGGCGCTTGTGTGAGTATACTCACTTCTCCACTTGCAGAGGGAAACCTCGTCCTGACGCTCAGAACAACTGTCGCCGCATGAAAATGCGGTGCGTGGGTGCCGAGGACCCGCCGTGTAAGCGTTGCCGCAACGGAGGTCTCGAGTGTATCCTGGAGAAGCCGGGAAAGACGGCCACCGACGGTGTAGGGGAGGAGTAGGTGTTACCTTGGGCCAAATCCAGCGCTGACTCGTCTGCAGCCGCATCCGCTCGCTCGAGTCGCAAGTCACCAGCATCCAGAACACGCTCAGCGACCTCGTCCAAACGTTACGCGCAGGCATACCTGCCGCTCCCTTGCCGTCGACCGCCGCCTCGAATACCTCTGGCCGCACGCCCATGAATACTTCCTCTACCCCCGATCCGGTCGCTGGTTCAGCTCTTACTCAGCTCTATTCCTCCTCCACATCTCCGCCCAACTCCCAACCATACTCAACCCTCGCCCCACAGCAACCCTTTTCCCCTCCCCAAGTATCGTATAGCCCAGGTGTCCTAGGAAGACCAACTCCCACCGCATCATTCAACGCTTACGCCGCCTCCTCGATAAACCTGGGCATGTCCAAGTCGCAACCCGACAGTTCCCTCACCACCCCTCCTCTTGGGAGTAGCGCCTCAGATAACCAACGCTCAGGCCCATACGTTGATCCTAGTCGTTTCCGTCGCCCCCTCGCGCCAGGCTCCACTCCAGGTAGTGGCGCCGCCACTGGATCCCCATGGCAGGCGTTTGCTGCACCCGGCGCAAACCCACAGTCCAAGGACCAACACATGTCGCTGCCGCCGTCTCGCGTCGGCTCGGAAGCACCCGAGGACATACTCGCACCAGAAGAAATTGTCAACCCCCTGGGCGCCATGTCCAACATGGCTGGGCTTGTCGAAGCAGCTGTCGAGCGTGCACGAGAGGAACGCGGAGCATCCACCAGTCCCCATCTGGCCAAGCGTCAAAGCATCGAGGACCAGTCTGCAGACGAGCGTCTTCCCAAGCGACAGCGTGTCAATTCTGGGGCACCGGCAGTCGTTGAGGCCCAAGGCCTTCCCCAGACTCTTGGGCCGCCCAAACCGAGGTCCAAGGTCAAACGGACTCACGTTCATGCTTACCCCGACTGCGTTGACACGGGCATCGTGTCCGAAGAGGAAGCCCGAGAGCTCATGGAAATGTGGGTGGCGTTGGGGGAGACGGCACTGATAGTCAGCTACTACGCCGGTTCCAGCAACTTTGTTCCATGCTACGACCCGGGCTTTGATACTTACGAGTCGTGGGTTTGGACATGTGAAGGATTGGAGTGCTGACAGCCAGTCTCAAGATCCGATCCCCGTTCACCCTCACCTGTATCGTCATGGTGGGAGCACGAGTTCGCGACGGTGGCGGCCCTGTAAGCGATGTGCAGCGCAAGTGCCGCGAGCACGCCCAGAAAATCGGTGAGTACCAGCTTGCCTCCCCGACAGCAGCTGACAACGAGCCATGGGCACAATGTTCAACCCCGTCGCGCGCGTCGAGGCGGTGCAAGCGATGAACATCCTAGCCGCCTTCAGCGACAACGGCTGGCTTGTAGGCGGGCACGCCGTACGCATGGCCATCGACATGGGTATCAACAAATCGTTTACCAAGCTGCTCCGTACTGGTATGGGTCAGAGTAAGACGCCTGAGGAGCTCGAGGCGGAGCGCCCTCTCGTGGTACACTCCCGCGTCTGGTTCTGTGTGAGTCTCGCAAGGAGCTCATGGCAGCTGACATTCAGCTGTACCTTATGGAGCACCAGATGGCGTACGGCATGGGTCGTCCAGCGATTTTGCGCGAGGACGAGTCGATCCACCAGTGTCGACGCCTGCTCGAGCACCCTTTGTCGATCACCTCTGATGCTCGTCTCATCTCCACCGTGGAGCTGACCGCCTTGCGAGGTAAGTGCGGGGCGCCGAACCAAGCTAACAGCAGCTCCCCTCCATATCGACCTGACGGCTGCGCCCGACGTGCCTATTGACCATCACAATTTGGCGCGTCTCAAGCAGGCAAATCAGGAGTTTGACTCGTGGGAGCGATACTGGGACCGGGTTCTTTGTGGGTTCATCTCATTTGTGTAAATTGTTGACCACAGCCGACCGCTTTGGCAAGGGCAAGGGCGACTTTTTCCGCGAGTCGCGTAAGTGCAACCGCACATGGCCGCATCAATGTGAGAGATCGCGCTGACCAACCCCTAGTTGCTATCCAGCGACAGTACGCTGAGTTGTTCGTCAACTCACAACTACTCCGCGGCATTCGCGAGCCCTCAGACGTGACTGGCATGCCACACGAGAAGCGCACCCTTGCGTTACGGGCCATGAAGAATGCGCAGAACTGCATCGACATCTGCCTGCGCGGCGAAAACTACCGTAACGGCCTGCGCTACGCAGTGCACTACACGCGTAAGTCCTTACTAAAGCACACACGAACACGCTGACCTGCAGACGTCTGCGCAGCATTCGCCGCATCGTTCCTCATCCGCATCGCCCGCCTGTTCCCTCAGGAGCTCAACCTGACTAAGACGGCCAAGGACGTCGAGGAGCTCGCGCGCGTCCTCTCAGAAGGTGGGCAGAGATACCAGGGCAAAGCTGACCCAACCTCAGTCCCAGCTGGCAGATATGCCCGCTCGCTCCGGTTGATTCTCCGGCGTGCGCGCAAGGCGAAGGTCATACCCGCAGCGTCTGGCGCGACGTCGCCTGCGGGTAAGAACGCCCCGCTGCCCATGACTGCCAAGCCTGTGGCCCACCCTGGCGGCGTGCCCGGTGCACACACCGGCCGCAGCCCTGGCGCCGACGTAGCGAGCAACAACAGTCCCGTCGCCTTCTTCTCTCCGTCTGCCCCGGTCTTCCTCCCAACCGCCACCGGCGCGACGCCTGGACACCCCCACCCGGTCGCATCGCCGGGCAACCTCCTCTTCAATGCCACGGCGCAGATCTTCGAGGACTCGCCCTCATCGGCGCAGGAGATCTCCGAGTTCGACTTTTTGTTTGCACAGGAGAACCTCGAGCGGACGGGGCTGCATCTCAGCGAAGGCGACCCCTTGCCTTTGTGAGTGTAACAACATTCCCACACATGAAAAAAAAAAAAAAAAAAAAAAAAAAAAAAAAAAAAAAAAAAAAACGCTAACCACCCACAGGTACCTCGACGGCCAGTCGCTCGGCGGCTTCCCCACGACCGACATGGCCGGCATGCCCGGCTTTGTTGGCCTCGAGCAGTTCTTCCTCCCCGCCGATCTCGACCACCGGTTACTCCCCACGGGCGCGGCGACGGGCGAGACGCCGCGCATGGGTACCGACATCCTGTGGTAGGAGGAACTCCGAGCCCACGGGCATGCTGTTTGGTGGCGCGTGATGCTAATGAGAGGCTCGCTGGTCTGGTCGGGAGTGTGAGATAGCCACTGCGGAATCTGCATCAGGCGCGCAGCGCTCACAAAATCAAGAGCCGCGGGCCCCGAGTCGCAAGAGCCACAAAAGTAACAGGAGTAAATCCTGCATACCCGCAGCAGAGCGCAGAGTATAACAGCTCCCACGATATCCACGGGCACAAAGTCTATGTCATATTGCATTCTGTTTATATACCTAGATGTCCCTCTCGAAGATGTCCCTGTCGTAAACATGTCCGTAAGATCCATTGGACGCCGACGCCGACGCTACCGTCGCCGCTCCAACCTGTATTATTATAGCACATATGCACACCTACCCCCTCGTCGTCGCGCCCGCGAAAGCCCATATGCCAGATCACAAGCCCTCACCACCCGCGCTTTCCAGCAGCTCGTCCCATCGCTCAAGCGCGCTCGTGAGCAGTGCAATCTCGTTGATCACGACCGTCATAGCCATGGCTTGCAATCTCGCATCGGGCGGGAGCGCCTGAATAGTCAGCACGAGAAGCGCAGCGATACTGGCTGCGGACAGCCCACGAGCTGGCCGGACCCGGCTACTGGGGCGTACGCGACACCAGCGCTGCTGGCCTTCGCCCCAGCATCCCGGCGTCACGCCTCCCCGGACTCACCTCACGCAAGTCATACACTACGCCCAGCCCCCTCCCGCCCGCCAGGCCTGCGAGCCGCGCCGCCAGCAGCGCACGCACGCCCACAGCGGCCGCACGCAGCGCCCCCTGCAGCGGTGGGACAGGCTCGCCCTCCTGCTCGGCAGCCCACGTCGCCTCAAGGTGGTTGATGTCGGCCAGAAGGTCAGCCACGAGCTCGGACGAGTCGCAGTCGGTCGCGGCGGGCAGAGCTACGTCGAGCTCGGCCACAGCCGCATCGTTCCCGTCACTGCCGTGGGCGTCTGGCTCGGGTCCATGCTCTGGGCCCAGCTCGTGGTCCCCTTCCAGCAGCGCGTGGTGCCCGATCTTGGCGCGCACTGCGGCAGCGAGCCACAGGGCACCAAACACCCGCACGCTGACCTGTCCCGCATGGTTGAGGTGATATGTCCCGCGCAGACTCGGCGCGCAGAGCAATGACGCCTCCTCGTCGTCCTGTTCTTGGTGGAGTTCCGGGGGATACAGCGACAGGGCTACCGCGTCGCCCTCGTCCATTGCGCGCCAGACGGCGACCAGGACGGGGGGCAGCAGCTGCTCGACATCCCACGTCAGTCCGTCCCCGACAAAGCCGTCGTCCTCATCCTCATCGTCCTCCGACTCTGTCTCATCCGACTCCGTGCTTTCGCCTGGCGGCGACGGCCGCGCGGGCCGCGAGCCAGGAACAAACGCCCACTCGACCAGCAGCCGCGCCTCGCCGATCCCGTCGCCGTACGAGTTCATCACCTCGCGTCCCGCCCGTACCGGTAGCTCGACATACATGTCTACCGTGTCTTCGTCGTTGGAGATGCGCGCGCGCTCCACAGGCGTCAGGTGCTCGAGGCGCGCCGGCTCGTCTTCACCGGGCCGGCATATATCATGTGCGCAGGGTGCGAGGCTGCCACAGCGGTGGCACACGAAGTCGTCGCTGGCGAGGGACGTGTGGGAGACGGCCGCGTGGTTGAGCAGGTCGGCGAACGGGCAGAGCGCGATGGTGTGGTACAGGTCGATGACGAACGCGCGTGTGCTGACCAGCGAGCACGCATAGGCAAAGGCGGCAAAGGGGGAGGGGTCTGGGTGCGCAGAGGTCGGCGGGAGGTGAGCCGCCGCCGCGGCGTAGAACTCGCGCGCCTGCTCCTGTGCGGGTCAACATACGCCTCCCTGCTCGCGGCCCGCCCCTGCTTCCACCATTTCCGCATCGCCGACTCTCAGCAACTCACCAGACCAACGCCTTCTGCCTCACGCCTTAACAAGTCTCGCTCCGCCTCTGTACCCACCAGCCAGCCCCCTGCCAGCTGCGCATCGCTCCCTTCCCGCGCCAATGGCCAGAGCGCCGGGATAGGCACTGCCGCACGCGGCAGCGCCTGGAGGTACCCGTAGAATGCGCTTTCGGCGCCGAGACGCAGCTCATGCAGCAACGCGAGCGCGAGGCCAAGGACCGTTTGCGAGGGCGTGTGGTGCGTGTGGGCAACACCAGGCGAGGGGGCCGGCACCGGGGGCAGGGGAGCAAGCGTGCTGGTGCGTAGCGACAGGAGCGCCTGTTTGGGAATCCGGCAGACTAGGGTTAGCGTACAGTAAACTGGGTACGGACGTGACGACCGCAAAACCGCCCTCCGCACACCCTCGTCCTCGGGCCCTCGACCCAGCTCGGCCCCGCCTCACGCTGCATGCGACTCACTCGTCTCGCCAACCTCGAGGTCCCGAGTCGCGAGCACGCGCAGCCCGCTCCCGTCCGCCATGTTCGCAATCCGTACACCTTCGGAGCGCTTCACGCCATGCGCATCAAGCCAGGCCTCGAGCGCCGGCACAGAGGGCGCCGGGGCGTCGGGAAGGATGCCGTGTTGAAGCTGGAGGGCGTCCATCTCGCGTATCGAGTCCGGCTGGGGCTGGGGCTCGGTGGGGGTGTGCGTGTGCGTGTAGTGGGGCTGCGGTTGGGGTTGGGGCCAGGGTCGTGTGGTTGTAGGCGGTACCGCTGGTCGTGGGCTGTTGTTGTTGCTGTCGCTGCGCGATGTCAGGTCACCCTAGCGGAAGGTCGTGGGAGCACGCTGCGGGTGTCGTCCCGAAATGGGTCTAGCAAAAACTGCGCGCACCACGCACTGGTTCCAGGCGCAAGCCGAGCGAGAGATGCGAGAGCACGCAAGCGGAGGAAGAGTAATGCAAGAGGGTGAGGGGAGCGCAAACGAGAGAAATGCAAGAAAAGAGACACCACCGCGCAGCTTGGACTCGCGATGATGCACGGGTCATCTGGGCGCGAGCGCGCGGCGTCTATCTGCCGCGGCGCCTCCACTTTGTCAACAACCTCCACCACAACCGACGCGCCCTCTCCTGGGGGACCGCCGACAGGATCATGGCACAGAGCTGCTCGCAACATGCTGCAACATGCGCTGCGCAGGCTTACAGCAGCACATATAATACACGCTGCATGTTGACAACTACCCAATACACTCAGCCTAACAACACTAGTCCTATCCCCACGGCCCGTAGACCTCATGTGCAGCCATGTCACGCTCTGCTCAATCTCCCGACTACAATATTCACATTTCCACTCGCCCCTATGCCGACACGTTCACTCGTCGGCGTACCGGTCGTGTTTGTTGTACGCCCATCCCCAACGCTCCCCACAGCGTGGCCCGTGGTAATACGACCTGGTGTGAGCTACGGCCATGCCTAGAAAGAAAGAAATAAAGAAAGAAAAAAAAAAGAAAAAAAAAAAAAAAAAAAAAAAAAAAAAAAAAAAAAAAAAAAAAAAAAAAAAAAAAAAAAAAAAAAAAAAAAAAAAAAAAAAAAAAAAAAAAACACACACACACACACTCACGAAGTGTCGCGCTGGCGGGAAATGCCCAGCACATCCGCCATGTTGAGGCTAGGGACGTTGTTAGTTTAGGATAGGTGGGACGAGTGTACAACGACTCACTAGCCGTTGGAAGTTGTTACCACCTCTGCGTTGGCATTAGGCTTGTTCGCCATGGCCCAGACGCAGCGACAGTATACGCAGGTGACCTCATTTCCGCGCGAACGCTACGGTCAGCTATGCAACCAATAAAGCGAAAACTCACAGCACTGCTCGCCCAGGTCTGGAAGCAAACAGCATGAATCGCTGGGATGTTAGGATCTGCTTGCACTTTCCAAACCCACGCTTTCCGCAGCCGGAAGCGTTGAGGTCAAACGTCAGCACGCCACCGTCATGTTCCGCCTGCGTCATCTCTTCGCAGCACCTGGGGATATGAGCCCAGTACCCGTACCAGAACACTCGTTAGGACCTACACAGGACAGTCGTCTCCGATCGCGTCGAGCTTCATGCCCTCGTTGTCCTCCTGCTCCCTGGCCTTTGGGTCGACCCCCGGCACCTCCTCCTCGCCAACACCAGTCGCTTTGAGGACCGCCCTACGGGCAGAAGTGGGGATTACCAGGCCTGACGGCGGCTGGGGCGCGTTCTCGAACACTTCCGCCAGCTCGGAGCTCTTGACAAGGTCAACGCCATGTCATATTTGTGACTAACCAGGAGCGCCTTCTGGTACCAGAGGTCAGAGCGGGTCGACACCTTGAGCACTTTCAGGCTACGCAGTCAGCAGAACCTCTACTATCCCCCCCACAAAATGAAAATAATGTGCTTGCACGGCGCGTTGCCCTTTGCAAAGTCGGGACAGTCGCAGTCGATAATGGGGCCGATGGAGATGCTCTGCGTGGTCAGCCCGCAATCACCCGCACGACGAACATAAATATTCCCTGTCGATCCAGCAACACGGAACATGGAAAGGTGCTCCCCTGGGATCAGGTCGGTGCGATCGACGAGAAACTGATGTGTCAACCAAGGACCTCGAGTGCAAGAGCTATATTGTGAAATACCAGAGGACCGGGCTCTCACCATGCGCTGCGACATGACGCGCTCCACTGGTGCTGTCAGTGATAAGTCAGTCCAGAACCATGCTATGCACTCCGCTGTAAGATAGCGACGGGGCACCTGGCAGGTCAGCGGTGGCATCCAGCAGTACGGGCGCGCACTTCTTTCGGAACCGCGCGGTACGCTTTTCCTCGAGTGGCGGGGCAACGTCAAGCGCATCCTGCGCCTGATCTGTGAGTGCCCTCTTGCGCTTGCGCGCTGTGCTTGAGGCGTTTATGGGTGGCATGCTGGTGTGTTGTGAGAGAGTAATGAGGACCAAGTCGCGCGTCTGGTCCAGACACAGTCATGTCGCCGCATCTGGCCGACCATCGTCAATGACGAAATGACGGATACACGGACATTCCACCAATCTCCGTGTTTGCCACCCAGGCCCGTCATCGTGTCAGGTCTGCAGCTACCAAGCCTCTTGCACGCCGCAGGGCCTACCTTGCCTGCGGTGGCGTGTTGCCATGCATCAAGCAACGGCGTCGCTCCTCTCGGCGTGGCACGCCGTTGCAGCGCAGAGCGCAGCGCGCAGACAAGTACGACTCGGCGTCGGGGCCGCCGGTAGACGGTACGGCCGCTGCCCCGCCTTTTCGGTGACGAGTGCTCATTTGCCACATTTTGCTGCCCAGCTCGTGGACACTGGCTTTCACACTTGCTCACTTCCCTCTACGCAACAAAACGTCCCCCTCGTCATGGAAACAACTACGCTACCATTCCCCCTGCCATCGGCAACAGAAGAATGGGTCGACAGCGCGCTCGACACGGCCACAGCCGCCCTGACCGCCGCAATCACCGCGACCTTCACAACGACCGCGGCGCCAACAGCGACGAGTGGTGCGGCCATGCCGACTCCCGCTGTCGAGGAGCCGTATAACGACGGAAACTACGTTGTGGTGAGTACTAGTGTCCGGGGGACGAGTGGAACGCGGCGCGAGCATGTGCGCCGGATAGGACTGCGCCGAGCATAGAAACGTTGGATGTAGCCGCGGAGGGCTGGCCGAGCCTCGAACCTTGTCGACCCCGCTGGGGGAGGGGGGAGGGGGAAGGGGGCGGACCTTCCGTCTCTCTCATCGTTGCCTTGCGCGACGGGCACGGCGTGCTCAGTGCGTCACCGATGTGTTCGCGAGTTCGCTACCACGTCGAGTCATCGCGCGCCGCGAGGTCCGCGTCTGAAGCATCGAGCGCCACCCCCAGCACCGGCCGCCGACTCCTCAGCGCCAGCCTGGCCCCGTGCGATCCAATGCCAGTGTCCGCGCAGTGCGCAGCAGATGGGCGCTACGCCCTGTTAGCCCGTCGCGATCGAGATATTCAGGCGCATGGACAGGGGGCTCCAGCACAGCGCTCATTTGAACGCAACAAGTACCCATTGTCGACGGCCGTCCACCGCTCCTCTTGGCGCTCCCTCGCTGGGACCCCCATTCTGACGGCAGAACACGATTATCGGCTTGCTCATCGTCCTTGGTGCCAGCGTGTTCAACGCGCTGGGCCTCAACCTCACCAAACTCGATCACCAACAGCAGCAGGCGATCCCGAAGCAGTCGAGAAGGAAGGAGCACCTCCGGCCTCTGTGGCTTGGCGGCATGGGCATTTACATGTGAGCAGCTAGAAGCGGCCTTCTACGGATTGTTTGCTGACATACAGCGCTTCGCAGTTGTGTATGTGGTGCAGTCTATGGCAGTGCTCGGTCTAACCTATCCAGTTGGATCCCCGCTGGCTCTGCGGTATCTCCGCCCCGACTGGGTCGCGCCCCTCGGCGCGTCGGCCCTGGTGTTCAACTTCATATTTGCCCGCTTGCTGGTCGGAACTCGTACGTTAGGGAGTGTCTCTACTGTGCTGACACCTCAGCCGTAACCAAGTCTGACATCCGTGGCACGGCTCTCATCGTTCTTGGTGTCATTCTTATTGTGGTCTTCTCTTCAATCAACCACGGCCTGAGGCAGGACCTGCCGGTGGACGAGTGAGTACAACTCTTTTACCTTTACCTGACCACAGACTCAACCGGCTGTGGTCTCGCGGCGCATGGCTCTCTTACTTCTTCATCCTCCTCGCCGCGACGTTCGGTAACTATGTCATTGCCGACCTGCTCGACAAGGTCCTCCGCTCGCGCGCCTCCTTCTCTCCTCTCCCGTCCCCGACAATAGGCCTCCCTACCTCGCGACGCGCGCCCGCCGAGTCGCGCTTCGCGGCCTGCAAGCGCCCTTTTGTGTTCGTCAATGTCAAGTGGAAGACAGCCGAAACACTCGTGCTCACCCGTCTCGAGCGCATGTTTGCGCGGACCGACGACGCACGTATCCAGTGGCTCGAGGGTGTGGCGTGGGCCGTGGCCGGCGGCTCTCTCGCGGGTCTCTGTCTCGTCTTCACCAAGGGTGTCGTCAAGATCTTCTTCCTCCCAGGTCACCCAGTGAGTGCGTCACCAGAACACCCAGCTAATTACTCAGCTCTACCATTTCTCCCCGCTGGTCACCCTGCTCTTTACCATCGCGACAGCTGTGACTCAGATCATCTGCCTAAACAAGGCCCTGCGGTGTGCCGATACGGTTGTTGTCGTCCCCCTCTTCCAAGCAGGTTACTCGGCGTTTGGCTTTCTCAACTCGCTCATCTTCTTCGACCAGACAGGGGCATATGCCCGCTGGGTCCTCGCCGCTGTCTTCCTTTCCATCGGCGTCCTCATCGGCGGTGTTGTGAGTGGCGCGAGGCACACTGTCGCCTATGCTAACTCTCACAGGTGCTCCTCTCCACCAAGCGCGCAGAGACGATCGAAGGCGATGCAGCAGCCTCCAGCGCACCAGGCGCGCCTGACATGCGCATGGGCCCCACGGCTTGCACACGCTCGTCCTCTACCGGGGCGGGCTCTGAGGAGACGGCCATCGGTGATGCCGACGACACGTCAATCGTGCCCAAGGACGAGGTCTTATGGGAGGTCGGCGACGACAGCGACAGCGACAGCGACGACAACTCTGACGACGAGGACAAGGGCAAGGGCGTGGGTGGGACGAGCGAGAGCCGCGGCGAGCGCGGCGGGCTCTTGCTGGCGGCGCCTGATGACGAGGACGACGGGTATGCCGCGCGCAGCCCTCGCTCGCCGGTGCGCTCGCTGCGGAGGGTGTCGCTCCCCAGCGGGTCGCCGATGCGGTCCCGCAGCAACTCCAAGGCGCACCAGGAGTAGTTGCGCACTGCACTCTCCGTGCTTTGCGCACACCTTACGTCTGAAATGATCCCCACACGCAACGCACAACTGCACGACGAGTTATATCAGGTTAATGAGCGCCCTTATAATCACCGTAGATAACACATAGAGGGGTATGACAGTGCATTCCGGAATCCATGTTGTATGCAGGGGAAGTGGCGGCGAGGCTGGGAGGTCGCCGTCGGGCGGGCTCCTCCTACTTGTGTGGGTGGGGAGGGCGTCTAAGAGAGGGGGATGGGCTTGAAAACGGGGCACAAGCGCTTACGCCGTGGGCTGCGCCGGGGAGGACGCCGGGGCCGCAGCGTCGAGGTCAACATGGTGCACCTCAGGCTCGCCAATGAGATCAGTCTCAAACTGGGCCCCAAAGTCCTCGCCCTCAAACTCGTACACGAGCCCGTCGGCGCCAAGCGCATCCACCGCGCCCGCCTCGAGCACGATCCAGCGGTACTTGAGTACGTCGTACGTGAGCACCTCGTCGGCGGGGAGCACCTCAAGGCCGGGCACATTGCGCACCACGCGCCAGAGCTCCTCGACCCGCTCGGGCGCGGTTGTGGGCGAGTGGATGAACAGCACCGACAGGTTCTTCTTCGGGCCGAAGCGGAGCGTATAGGACGCGTCCGCGTCAGTCATCCCGTCCGCGAGGGCCTGGACGGCCTCGCGAGTGGAACCCCACCCGCCCTCATCGAGCGAAGACACGACGCGGAGCAGGCCAGAGGAGAGCTTGGAGCTGAGGGCCGTGTGCAGGCCCAGCTTGCGGACCTTGCGGGGCAGGTCCTGCGCCCAGTCGCGTGGTTGGAGGGCGAAGATGGGGGCACCACCGCGACCTGGGATGGGTCAGCTGCGTTCGAGGTGGCGGTCTCAAGGTTGCGTTGGTACGGCTTCGATGGGGAGCGGGAGCAAGCCACCAACGGAGCCCGCTCTCATCAGGTTCAAGTTGAGGTCCAAGTTCTCTCCACACTTCATTCAACCACACTGCCCCGTCTTTCCGTCTGAACAAGTTCTCTTCCAACTGTTCCTCCCCTCAGGTCAGTACTCACGGGTACCACTGCTCCGGTCGCCAACACGCGCCTTTCCGCTCCCCTTCTGCGGGCGGATCTTCTTGCCAGAGTATGCCACGGTTGAGCGGTTCTTGGTCGACTGGTTACCCGCACGCAGCGTCGACAGGTACCACACGACGTTGCGGTGGAGGATATCCTTGCGCAGCGGCTTGCCGAAGACATCCGGCGGGAGGAGGGCGGTGCCGGCAGCCGCACCGGTCGCGGGCGCCGTGGGGTTCACTGACGCGAGGGACGAGAGAGGGAGCTCGATCGGCGCCATGGGGTCCTCGGGGTTGATGTGCAGGCGCTCTGCGGTGTTAGCGTAAGAACGAGCGACAGGTTGACGCCAGCAAGGTCGGAGGGACCCGGATTGATGTTCACTCCGGTACCACTGGCCGCTGCCACCGCCACTTACCGCCGCGCTCAAGCAGCGCCTCGCCGACCTTGGCGCGCGCGCCCGACAGATCCTCAAACGTGACGTTGGGGGGGAGCGCGCCCTCCGTGCCGGAAGTCTCAGCCTCGGCGGCGGTAGCCATAAAGCGCGCGAGCGCGGGGCGTGACGGACCCGCGATGGGGCGGAAGGCCTGGGGATGTCAGTTGGTGTCTTGGAGCCGGAACTGAGGACGCAGTATGCGCGAGCGGCGGGGACGAGGAGCGGGGCGCGGCGGGACGTCAAGGGAAAGGCCTCGCGGGGACTGTGTGACCAAAGCCAGTTGTCACAGTCCTGAGTGTGGAGCGGGTGGGATAGCGACGTCAAACGGGCGTGTGTTGACTAAGTAGTCGGCCCGAACACCCGTCGACATGTCGGAAAAGCGCGATGCTGAGACGACAGACCCATGCGCGCAGCGCCCCGCGCATCCCGCCGCGCGCTCTGCGGGATACACACCTGACGGAAGGAGGGGACGAGCCTTGTTGCCGACTGCATCGTGGCGGTGGTGAGGGGCTAACTCTGGGTGCGGTGGAGAGGTGGAGAGGTGAGGATCAACGCAAGTCGCTGGTCGGAAAGACTCAACTTTCCAGTGAATCGCTCCAAGGACGGGAGTATTTTCCGAGAGGAAGTCTTGGTCACGTGATGATTGCTTCGCCAGGTGGGAGGGGAGCTCTGTCCTTGGGAATATGTCATTTTGTCATGCATACGACCTTGCGCACGATACAAGTATCTGCGCTACGGTACAGATGTCGAGGGTGGAACTTGTCTGGTCGTACTGATGCTCAGAACAGGAACTTTCGACAGTGGAAGGTCAAGATCGTGACCAAGGTTACTGCGGTGCTTCTGACTTTGCCTCACATGCCGTACTTCAGTTGCCAATGGCTGATCGCTGACAGTCCCGCTGCTCCCTGAGTCAGAGTGGGTACGGCGCTCCAGTCTCTCGCCGGAATGCTCCTCGTTGAACCGAGGACTGACACGACTTTGAGGGCTGTGGACCAGTGTCATGTGGTATATTGCGAATGCGAACAAACCCGAGCACAGGTTCATCACACGACCGGTCCTAGAAGGGCCATGACTGCAAGTCCGTGGTGCAGTCAGCGCCTTACTGACTTTCCAACGGCCCACCCAATTTGAGAGGCATCTCCTTCGCGTCTTCTCCTTGCTGCTGCCTGTGGCGGGTGTCGGCGGCGGGCGTCGGCGACGCCCAGGTCTGCACAGCACGTGGCTACAGTCAACAGCAAGGACGAACGACAGGACCGGGATGGACGTCATCCACAAACATAGATGGTCGCTGAATCTGTTGGCATGTGCGGAAACAGGACGAGTACACGGATGATAGCGAGACTGGACACGGACACGTTGGCAGTGGATGAAAGATAAGATATGATTGATGGGATGGACAGCGCACTTAGCACACATTATTGACATCGCCAACCGCAGGCGGATGGGAGCGTCCGGGGTGGAGGGCTGCCGCGGTATAATCGGTGATTGTGTTAACGCCGAAGGCATGCCACAGGGCTATGAGGGAACGGGATTATGACAATAACCCCGGCGTTTTCGACCCCGAGTTGGGTGATCGTTGTGAATTTTCCCTGGCTGAGCGAAAAGCGGAAGCAGACGGGCACACTGTGATGCTCCTGGCGCCAGGCTCGTGACAGCGGCAGCGAGGACCGCGCTGCTCGCTGGCCGAGGGCCAGCATTCGAGTGTCAAGCAAGTGCATCGTTTGGACTCTCCACAGCAAGATCGTGAGTCACAGGGCAGCGACCACCACCACCACAGCGCACCCGGCGCCGAGCACTAGCACCGACCACACCGGACAGCACAACGCGCGCGAGCACACGGACAGGCCCCGGTCGTGGACGCGCCATGGGAGGTGTGATTGTGGACGCTGCGTCGGAGATTATGGCGGCGGGCTGAAGGGGCCGGCGTGCTGTCTGGGATGTGCTGGTGGTAATTGCGCTGGTGTCGGTGTCGTCGCGATGGTGGTGGTCACCTGCGCGGATTCGAGAACATGGTGCTGACAGAGCCTTCTCCTCGGATGATTTGAACGGTTTTATCTGCGCGAAATTTGACTCTCGTGTGCCGACTGCACTTGCGCGTAATCCCTCCCCCTTCCGACTTTGCGTCTTTTCCTCCCCTCCCCGTCCCGTTCGAATCGTCCTCTCGTCTTCGATTCCGCCGCACTCGCAGAAAATGTCGGCCGTCCAGACCTTCGGCAAGAAGAAGACTGCCACCGCAGTGGCCCACGTCACTCCCGGCCGCGGCCTCGTCCGCCTCAACGGTTCGCCCATCTCGCTCGTCGAGCCGTGAGTGTCGAGCGGATGGCGGGATGGGAGGAAATGGACTGCAGGGGATCTGGAGTGATGGGCAAGTGCTGCCGGAGAAGATTGATGGCGCCAGCGGCGGCAGGGGACGGTGAAAGCGTCCTGGTCTTCCCGTGAAGATGGCCGCCGCTGCGCTTGTCTGTCCAAGATGGTTGCCGTCCTGTCCCAACCCGATCGACCTGCGAATTTTGACTAACGCCCCAGCGCGACCCTTCGCTACAAGGTTTACGAGCCCATCCTCGTTGTTGGCGCCGACAAGCTTGCCAACATCGACATCCGCCTCCGCGTCAAGGGTGGTGGCCACGTCTCGCAGCTCTACGCTCTCCGCCAGGCCATCGCCAAGGGTGTCGTCGCCTTCTACGCCAAGAACGAGGACGCCGCCTCGGCCCTCGAGCTCAAGAAGACGCTGATCGCCTACGACCGTACCCTCCTCGTCGCCGACCCCCGCCGCGCCGAGCCCAAGAAGTTCGGTGGTCGTGGTGCCCGCGCTCGTCGCCAGAAGTCGTACCGTTAAATACCTCGCCCCCCCATTCTATTTTCCAAAACTGCTTGTTGCCAGTGGCGGCACTCCTGCTCGCCCAGGTCGCGGCAGGGTGCGCATTGGCAAGGGCGACGGCGGGTGTTTTTCGTCGCAGCATTGGGGTATGTATATCATGACCTGCACTGGAGAGGGTGCATCTGGGAAAATCGAAACAACACTCTGTTGCGCTGCACTGGAAGAGATGGCGGGAGCTGGAGAAAGGAAGGGAGCAAGTCTTTGTCTAACGTGAAGCGATATGAGGTGGCATGGGCCTCGGCACGGGTTGAGGGATGTGGGATGTGCGGGGGTCAGCCTAGCTCGCGGATGACTTGGGGCGGGTGCACGGGTGTTGGCCCATCAGAAGGGGAGATTAACAGCGGGCGCGCGGGATGGTGAGATCCTAGCTGACTGCGAAGCTCACAAAGCCTCGGGGATTTGGGCGGTCGGCTTGCAACTGACAGTTGAGAAGCGCCGCACTGCGTGAGGGGCTTGGGAGCAAGGCACTGCAACGTCCGTGGTGCCGTCGCACTTGGTCGCGACCCTCCGATAGAGCGGTGCGTGTGGCGGCGGGGCGACGGCAGCTATGTCACAGTACTGAGACCGCGCCGTACAGAGCTGGAGGAAGCCTGCCCATGGAGAGCGGACCTGGAGGACTTGGAGAACGGTGTCCCGGTTCTGATGCGCTGCTGAGGCCAGAGTGGCCGCTGTGGTGGCCAGGCCGTGCCGCTGCCAGCGAGGTTAGGTCTGAACACGGTCAAGACGTCTGGTCGAGCGAGCGGAAGGGTGTCCCTCGCAGATGCAGGAATGCCGAGTCCCCAGCGCTGGACGGCAACGACGGCCAGCGTGACCGCAGGGCTTGCTGGTAGGGCGTTTCTGGGTGGTTGCGCGGTAAGACATTAGGTATAGACGCCTGCGCAGCTCGTGCCGCGCAGGGCAGAACCTCCACGCCCTCGCGGACGTGGCCAGACCGCCCGCTTGTATGTATCGCGGCGCCTCTGCGCCCATCCCGACCTCCGGCTCCGCGACCATACCTGGACCAAGCCAGCCAGTGGCCAAGATGGAGGACACGCTAGGTTGCGACGCCATCTCGGGCTCAGACTGGCGCGCTAGCTGCACCACGCGACCAGCCGGCCGCGGTCTCCCGGCCCTTTCGGCAGTGGAGGGTGGTCTGCGCGTTTCCGCTCAGGATTGATTCGGTTTCTGCCGGCGAGATGGATTGTCAGATCTGTCAGTGCAGCATAGCAACGAGACGCAGTCAGTTGGAAGGACGCGGTTATAATGTTTTAGTTGACCGACGTATATACATGGAGTCGCACGAGGGAAGACATGGGCGGTGGACGGGATCAAATGCGGCGCGAGATGGCTTGTCGCGTCGCGTCCGACCCCCGAGAACAATTCGCTTTTCAGGCGGTTGTTTGGTCCGTCACCATCCCCGTCCACCCCTCACCATCTCCGCCATCCACATCACCACCTCCGCCACCGCGCACGCCAACCCGGCGCACATCGCTCGACTCGGCGCGTCTCGTATCGGAAACCCCATCCCCCACCACCCCACGCGCGCTAGGTCCCCGCCGCCCACCCCGTCGCGCATCCTCTCCGCACGTCGCAACGGCAGCATCCCTGTCGCCAGTGTCAAGTGCTCAGACAGTCCTGTGCTCCACTCTACCCCGCCGTCTGCGATCCGCGAGCCGCACATCGCGTCACTGCCATCGGCGACTACATTTATCGCTCATCCATCCATCTCCTCTGTCGTCTCGCTGCGTCTCTCTCCGCCGTCTCTCTCCGTTTTCTCCGTCTCCTCCGTCTTCGCCGTCTTCTCTCTCCGCCTTGTCATTTCGACATCCACATCCGCCTCTCGCATCCACCCACCACCCCCGCTGCAAGTCCCCGCCATGGCCCCCCGCCACCGCCGGACAGGCAGCCAGGCAAGCGTCGGCTCCCAGCAGAACGGCTTCGCAAACTCGAGCGGCGAACAGTGAGTGCCGCGAGCGCACGGCGCCAACAGCTGCCCGTCATTGGAACATTACAGGCTGACACCCCCTTTCCTTTTGTTCCCTCGCACAGATCTCTGCGGGCCACCGACTCTTACGCTCACAACAACTCGAACACGACAGTAAAGTGCGTGTTTGTATGCGTTGCCGGCGTCGCCCCCGCTGGCGCTCGTTGCTGACAGCTTAGCGTCGCCGCCGCATTCTCCAGCGCCACGGCACAGCGGCAGCCGCTTCTCTCCACGCGGCGCCCATCGCGGTCGCCGCAGCCCCCCGCCAACCTTGCCCTCCCCTCCCTGGGCAACCGCTCACGCATGCTCTCGCCCGCCGCAGAAAAGTTGCAAAACTCAGCTCAGGCATCCGGCCCCGTCAGCTATTTTCTAACCTCCAACGAGGATGACGCGATCAACGGGACGCGCTCCGCACGCTCCTACCGCAGCGGCAGCGAAGTGTCAGAGGATGGCGACGAATCCTCGTACGGCGCCGAGGACGCGTTTGTGCGAAAACATCACAGCAACGCCGCAGCCGGGCCGTCGTCGGCGCGGGGCGGGAGTGTGAATCCGAGCCGCCGCAACTACAGCCGGTACGACGATGACGCGTGGCGGCCGTCCCGCACCGACTCGGACGGCGACTCGGGGGCGGGCGACTCCCCCATCCTCCCGCCCCGTCGTGAGATGCACCACCGCGATGCGCGCGGGAAGCGCAAGGACTCGGCGTACCTCGGGGGCGACGACGCCGCGACGCCGCGGCAACGCACGTCCAAGGCGCCAGACACCTCAACGCCGACCATGATCTCGATGACCCGCGGGGACGGGAATGCCACAGACATTATCCCTGTCATCCCCGAGGAGGACCCAGCGAGCCCCACGCCGCCGCTAAACCGGGGGCCGATGCCGGCACGGGCAATGGCGGCAGGCGTCAGTCGCAACGTCGCTGGGGTGCTGCTTGTCGACAACTGGAAGGACTGGTTCCACGCGCCGCGCCGCTGGTTTGTGCGCTTCCAAAAGGAGAATCGTAACTGGCAGCGACTGACTTGGGCGTTCGTTATGCTTGCGCTCGCAGGGTTATACCTGCTCTACTGTCTGGCTGCGCTCGTTGTGCCAAGTGGACCGCCAAAGTACCACCCACCGACCCAACTGCCGTCATCCATGGAAGGCCTCGCTCAGCGACTAATGACCATGGAGGGACACGTCCAGGACCTGACAACGCTGGTGAACAAGGACCGACACGACACGGTCACCGACCTCCGCGATCTGCGGGATACTATCGCCAACCTGAAGCTCGACCTGGGCAGCGTCGCGACCCTGCAGGACAGCCATGGCAGTGCGATTCGCACCCTCCAGAGCGACATGAAGGCCGTGCAGGCGCGCGTCGCCGTCGTGGAGCGCGACATCCGCGCTGCCGTTGACGACGGCCATATCAAGTCAGCCCTGAAACGCATCCTTCCCCGCCACCTCCCCGTCCGCTACGACAACAAGGGCAGCTTGTCGGTCGACCCGCACTTCTACGCCGAGCTCAAGAAGCTGTTTGTCGGCAGCGGTGAGGTTGAGCAGACGGTCCGCAAGATGATCTCGGGTGGTGTGCAGACGCCCCGCGACCAGTGGAGCGTGAGCAAGTACGAGCGCGAGCTCGAGGCGTGGGCCGACAGAATGTTCGATCGATGGACCGCAGACGCGAAATACGTCGAGCGGTCCGAGTTTGTCGAGCTGGTGCAGAAGGAGCTGCAGGCACTCAAGAAGGACATTAAGGTCTCACCTGGCGTCATGCATGGCTCGCCTATAACTGTCAAGACGGCTAAAGGCGAGGACGTGACCGTGGCGCTGCGGGCGCTCATCGACGCTGCACTTCTCAAGTACAGCAAGGACACAATCGCGCAGCCCGACTATGCGCTCTTCACAGCCGGGGCGCGCGTCATCCCCGGTGGCACTACGCCCGGTATTGTTCTCGACAAGCCGTCGCGGCTCGCAGGATGGCTGTGGGGCACGCGCGCGACGGAAGGCCGGCAGCCGGCGACGGCGCTGTGGCCCGACAACTCGGTCGGCAGCTGCTGGCCGTTTGAGGGCGACAAGGGCACGCTAAGCATCATGCTTGCCCGCCGCGTCAAGGTCACGGCCGTCACTGTTGAGCACGCCGCACACGAGCTCGCGTTTGACATGGGCAGCGCGCCGCGGCGCATGGAAGTGGTGGGTCCGAGACAGTCGAGAGGGCGAGACAGGGTGCTGACACCAACAGTGGATGTCGATCGATGGAGAGGAGAACCAGGCAAAGGCCGCCGCATACCTTGCTAAGCTCAATGCCGACGCAAGCTCCGGTTCGGACGCCGGCGGGACAATCTCGTAAGTGGTCCAACTCTAACGGCTGGCTGACGTTGTTTCCAGTTCCAGTAGAGACCTGAGCGTCGAGGAGACACCAGAGCGCTTGTTGTTGACGACGTTCGACTACGACGCGACGTCGGCGACGCCCATTCAAACCTTCCCCGTCCCCTCGGACCTGATCGAGCTGGGTATCGATGTCGGCATTGTCGTCTTCAAGGTACAGTCGAACTGGGGCGGCGCAAGGACATGCTTGTATCGCGTAAGTTGTGTTTGCTTGCCTGTTGTGCATGCGTTGGGTATTACCCAGGCGTTATTACCACATACCCCCGTTTCACAAGGCTTGGCTTCTCACTTCCTGGTACCTTGATTGACTGACGTTTCTCAGGTCCGTGTGCACGGCGAGCAGGTCCAGCAACAAGTTCCAGCGGAAGCAGAAGTTAGTGAACAACAGATCCAGGACGGGGACGGCGCGCAGGAATAGCAGTGCCTGGAAGTAGTACGGGTACTGGAGCAAGTAGGGAGGGGGAGGAAAGGGCTGAGTATGTGAGTGTGAGAGTTGTCGACATCCGCCGTGTGTCCCCAACCTCGCAACATCGTACTGATCGGGTGGGCGTCGACGCCCATTGAATGGCCGTCAGGCGACACCAACGGCCGTTACAGGCTCGATTCTTTTGTTAGACGTTGCCAAGGTATTTGTATCCTGTCTCCTTGGGGAGATCCTGGCGATGCCAGGTGACGAACCATGTGGCCTGAACGTTGCCAGAAGTGAATTCGCACGAGCAGACATGGATGCACCCTGCAGGCTCAAGCTCCAGTCGTGCTGTTCATTTGCGAAGCAATCACACGTGCTCGCTGCGTTGTCACTGCCCCTCGAAATAAGCAAAATGCACCCTACCTTACGGCAGCGTGCCAGCTCGTTTGTCGTACGTCTCTCGTAACCGGCCAGCAATCACAATCGTGGGCAGACTCTGGTGCCAACTCTCCGCGCCTCGGGGGCTCCGACTGGTGTCGCATGGAGTCGTGCTGTCGCAGACGCTTTGCTGCAAACAGCCCAGTGCGTTTCGCGAGTTGATGAAAGGAAATCTGAGGGTAGGTTCCAGGGGTCGGCCCGGTGGACTCGAGACGACGTGTGACACGACTGTGAGCCAGAGGAATGGCCCAGCACATTGTGTGCATGACTGCAAAGGGGAGCAGTGCGTCGCTTCTGCATCGTTTGTGCAGCTCTTGCGCATATCTGTGGAGGCCCCAAGCAACGTGACGGCCGCCGATGCCAGGTGCAAGTGACTTGCTCGCGAGCCACATCTCCATTCACGGCGGCCGCTGGCTGGCGGCGTCGCCCACCACGACCAGAGCGAGCCCAGATGCAAGGCCCACTGCTTGTTTTATTATTTTAATGAGGGATTTTAGAGTTGTGAGCTTGCCTTGGCCAAGACTTGTGTCGACATGGCACGCACATGGCCTCCTTGCTCATGCGCCGACCCACCCGGGGGCGAGCCAGGATCAAGCATGGCACCGGCGAAAGCAGCGGTCATCCGTCCCATTTCCGATAGAGATGCCGTTTGCAGATATGCAGATGGGAGATGCAGATACCGTTCCACGCGGCAGGTCCCCCAATCGCCTTGCCTCAACAATGCGAGGCGGTGTGCCCAGCCAGGGCGCCCTTAGCGTCATGTGCTGCGATCTCAGTTTGGGCTCGCATGGCCGCTCATCGGCCTTGGGCCACTGCACGCCAGAGCGCACAACGGTAGTAACGGTATACTGGGAGGAGGGGCAAGGGGTGGTGGTCGGGACGATGTCATATGGCGCGTGATGCGGCCGAACCACTGCCACACTTGGACCACCGCGCCGGCAGACCCGGCGCCGGGCGGCACTCCCCCAGATCCCCGCTGCATGCCATACTCGGCGCGGGGGAGGCTTGGGCCTCGGGCCTCGGGCCTCGGATCTCGGGCCACGGGTCCCCCGGGTGGCATGCCGAGAAGAGCACGAACGACAGAGGACCGGAGAGGCACGCTGGTGACTCGAGAAAAGATGCATGCTGCGCATGGGGGGCATATGGGACAGGATAGGAACCGACCGAGATGAGGGACAAGGGAGTTGTACCCCCCCCGTTACTCGCTCTCGGAGTCACCAGGGCGCTGGGTCTGATCTGCTCGGAGCATGACGGCACGCGGAAGAGAATGAAAGCTTAACAAGGACAACCAGCGCTAGCGAGCACTGCGCTGAATGGTTGGCGACGACGGGGGGGTCAGTCATGCATTCCGGCGGGTAGTGATCATGGCCACGTTCAGTACATGCAACACGCTCTGCACCGCTCTCCGTGTGGCCAGTCGCCAGGGGCGAGTGTCGAAGGGTGCTGCCGTATTCAAAGGGCTCTGATAGAGAGAGTGGTCCGGCGTCCAGGACCTGCGAGCGACCGATCACGAATCTCGTTTCCTTCTCGAGCTGTGCGCACTTCCGTTGGAAACACCAGTGGGGAGGAGGAGGAGGAGGTGGGGTCGGGGGCATTGGAGGGGGCTCGGGTCGGGAGCATTGAACAGAACGCGCGTTACTGTGAGCTTGAGAGGGGGTGCAACTCAGGAAACATCGGTCGAGGCAAGGGATCTCGACGTCTGCGCACCGAGTGGGTCCTCGTTCTCATCGCTTTGGTCCTGCCGCCGGCCACTTAGCGCCTCGACTCAGCGGCAAGAATAGCACATGCAACAGTCGAGGCGCTAACGCGGCTGCTTCTGCTGCTGCCGGCTTTGGTGCTCAGAATGCATGTGGGGATAAAGTACACATTGGCGGGGGAGGCTGGGGCTATGCTGCAGCCCGAATGGCCTATGCTATCAAGCGGAGAAAACGCCACAGTCCGTCAACGCAGTCGGAAACTCTTCGGGAGGACATCCAGCGGTATGCGAAACAATACAAGGGCCGACACGAGTAGCGATGGGGTATACGAACGAGATGAAAGAGAGGAGACGGAGAATGGGAAACGACGAGTCAATAAAGTGTTCATTGTTCGGGAGCGATGCTGGAGACGCAGCGTCCCTGTCGTACAGTGGCGCCGGCGTGATGGGTCCCGTCCGGTCAGACGTTGACATAGGCGGAGAGCTCGGCCTGTGCCTGCGCTTGCGTCTGGGTAGACGAGTAGCACGCGGCGGTACCGTTGCTTGGGGGCGTCATGGTGAGAGAGGGGGCAAAGTTGGTGGCCGGGGAGATGGGTGTGAAGGGGTACTCTGTGGACGAGCTGGTGGTCCGCCCGCTCTCCATCTCGGGCGTATACGTAAACATGGGCGACTGCTCGCCGGGGCCGCCGCCGGGCGTCGTGCTCGCCGTGGTCGGCATCGTCGGCGTCACCGGGTACATGATGACCCCACCGTCGCTGGCCGAGCCGGGGGCAGACGGGACGAGAAACCCGCCCGACGCCGAAGTCGGCAGGTTGGGCACGACGGTCGTCCAGCTGTGCTGGCCGAGGTACGGCACCTGCTCCTCGTTGACGGACGCGAGACGCGGCGCATCGGTGGAGAACGACTTGGGCGGGGGCGGGATGTAGGTGCCACCGACCGAGCCCTCGGGGAGCGAGTGGCGCCGCGGGCCGCCCTTTGGCGGCGACCCCGGGGTCGACGCCGCAGACGACGAGCCGCCGCCCGTGGGTGTGTCGCCGGACTTTGCGCGCAGCTTGGAAGTCGACGAGACGGCCGATGCCGGCGCAGAGTTCGGTCCAGCGCTGCCGTTGACGTTGGCGTTCACCTGCGGCTTGTTTGGGCCCCGCTGGCGGACGGCCGTCGAGAACTCGCACACGAAGCGTCGCTTAGTGCACCTGTTGCAAGGGTTGCCGCCAAAGCACTGCAGAGCGGGTCAGTCACATGTCCATTGCACGTTTGGCCCTGTGTATGGTTCGGTGGAACACGCCGCCGCCGCGGGACGACGAGCAAGACAGGACAAGGAGAAACAGGTAATGACATTTTTGTCTCGGGTAGCCGTGCGCATGGCGGCCACAGCCGGCGGGGCACAACTGTCGGGCAACGGTCACGACTCACTCTAGCCTTGCGGACCCGACACCTTTCGCAAGCCTGGGCAGAGCGCGAGCGCTTCTTGATCTCGGTGGTGGGCTGGCCGTCGGCGCCGAGGATGAGGTGGCCGTGCGGGCCCATGCCGGCGCCGGGGCCAAAGACGCTCCGGCCGTGTGGCGGGTAGACGCCCGGGTGGTGGAAACCGAGGGCATCGCCGGGTATGTGCGGGTCGTGGTGGCGGAGAGGCACGGTCGAGAAGACCTCGCCGGATGCGGACATGGGGTCCATGATCGGGGACGGCTGGCGGTAGCCATAGGACAAGGCAGGGTCGATCGGCGAGAGGGCGAGCGCATTGAGCGGTCCCCAGGGCTGGCTCGGCGTGCCGAGCGGCATGGGGGATCCGTACGGCCCAGACGCGATCATCGGTGAGCCGAACTGGGACGGCGTCGCGGTCGGCGGCGTGATTAGGCCAACGGAGTTGAGCTCGGGGACGGGGCTCCGGTACATCCCCGAGTGGGAGGCGGTAGGGGTGCTGTAGGGGAACTGGGAGTGGGCCGGGACGGGCGGGCTCGACTGGCTGTGGCTGCCGGCGACGGTGCGGTACATGTTGCGACTCTGTGTCGGTGACAGGTTGACAGGGTAGCCCACCGCGGCGGGGTACGGCTGGGCGGCCATCATGGCAGTAAGGGGAGGGAGTGGTGACAAGAGTGGGTGGGGAGTGATGAATGTTCGTGATCAATGTCAAGACCAGCAAGTCGGTTGTCGGAGACACCGCGAGAGCACCACTACAGGTCTGTCGGGCAACAAGAACAAGAAACACAACGCACGTCTCAGCTGAGTGGGGAAAAGGAACAACAAGTGGGGTGCTAACAGCCGTGCAGCGTCTATAAATCTCGCGCCTTGTGCAAACACGTCTGGGGGGAGCGGCAACGGGTCAAGGGGTGGTACGCAAGCACGCAAGCTGGGGTGTTGCGCGCGCCGTCCAGTGCGGTATGGACTAGGCGAACAAACCTATCCTTGCAGTGCTCTTTGATTGCAGAGCTGTGCTCTGCCCCCGCGCGCGCTCTCGTCCTGCTCATCTATGCTCAGCTGGGCATTCTTTGCAATCGCGCATATTACGGCCACTGGGTATACCCGTAGACAACCCCCAAAACACAAAGCTTGTACAACCTTGTTGGCTCCTGAGCAGGGCCCCTACTGGAGGAGTGTCTCATCCCCGTGGAAGCCTCGCTTCTCAGAGCTCGAGGAGAGCTCAGGTCTGGCTCTCTGATCCATGCACGACACACCCACACCTAATCTTAACCTGTGTCCCTCACCGGGGTCGGAGCTGAGCCCAGATGCTCCAAGCACTCTTGGCTTTTTTTTCTTTTTTTTTCTTTTTTTTTCTTTTTTTCTTTTTTTTTCTCTCTCTTTCCGGTTTCCTTGCGTCTTAGCTTTGTGCTGCACAGGCTTTATTGTTCCTGTGTTGTGATTATGAATTGTGAGAGCCTGTTTGGGTTCTCTGGGGTTGTGCCGCTCATCCGGTGCTCCAGGCTCCATCGACCTGCGTCCCAGAGTGCTCTTACCTTGGAGCAAGCTGCCCCCGCTGCTGGAAGCTGCTTGGCAACGATTGGGTGCATCTCGCGAGTCCCGGGGTCTGGGAAGTTTGTTCCCTTCGGTCCAGAGCGCAAGTGACCGAGAGGGATGCTCTGCTGCCAGTGAGACATGCCAGGAACTCGCGTTATCCATCCTAGCAAGCGATGTAAGGCAGTATCCCAAACCCACATTCGAGCACGGCCTCTGCAATCGGCTAATATGACAAACCTTCCTCGCCGTAGTGGATGGAAGCCTTAAGGTGTAAAGCACCAGCATTCAACACACGCTGTGCCTGCCCACCATCCAGAAGATGACAAGACGGAGACAATGGCCTTCCCGTCGCTCGTTTGGGTCACGTACGCGCGCCCCTCCCACGCCCGGATCATGAGGAGCAAAGCGTCCAGAGTCCCGCAATGTGGCTGAGCAGGTGAGCAACCTTCTGCCTCGTCTTCAAGCGTTCGCCCCACACTTCCCTGACCGAGTGGAGAGTGGTTTACGGTATGATGTGTACCAGTCAGCACGTCCTCTTTGGTTTTGGCGGGGCGACTTGGTCCTGGCCATTGGCCCAACCTAGCGTCATAAGAACGCCGCCACGAGCGAGAGTACGACACTGCCTGCCAGATAAGATCCCTTGTAACCCTCTGGTGACGGCAGGCGTCCGACACAACTACTTATTCTTGAACGCAGAGCCTAGAGCCCAGTACCCTTAGGGGCCAGCTAGGGTCGGCATCATCTTGATCACTTGTCCCACAATGACCTATCCGCCAACCACAACGACCATACAGACCTACGTACCCCGTCGTTTGCCTGAACCACCAGGTCAATGGGCATTGACACCGTCTGGACGACGGCCCCAATGCAGCCACTTACTCTCGCACAGATGGAGTCAACGGGAAGAAGGCGCTGGCGTCGTGCTCGCCATACCCGTCAGCAGTTTCAGCTTGAGACGATCACTGCATGTGGGCGACACACCACAACCAATCTCATGCTCCCCTCAGTGGCTCATGTGCCTCCTTCCCTGCGGCTCATGTGGCTGTTTGTAAGTGTGGAATATGTGTAAGAGACACCCCGCGATCCCTTTGGGGACCGAGGCCGTCGCTTCGTAGCGTCTGCACTAGTCTGGGAGCTGACCAGCTCCCCGAGGTTACAGATGGTTTATAGTTACTCGTTTCTTGCTGGTTTTATTTATTTCTGCTGCCTCAAGCGCTGTTGTGCTAGTTATGCATGTATGACGTGGCGAGCTTTTGTGACGGTACCGACAGAACTAAGGCGCTTTATTTGAGTTGCATGGCAACACCTTCACGGCCTGCGTGCTCGATATATCCTCCGCGATCGTGTCAGGCATCCCACACGCGATGGACGGCCCCATGTGGCAATGTCTGGATGTCTGCAAGCTGTGAGCCGACTGCCCATGCGCACCACACCGTGACACGGTGGCGCGAACGTCAACGTTAATGGTTCTGGATGAACCGTGTAAGTGAACGCCACGAGCACCAGGCTGCACAGTCTCGAGTCGCACATGGAGAGCTTAGCCCCAAGTAACGCACCGAGCTCGGTGGTTGGCTCGTAGGACGCCTCTTGTCGTCTGGCCGCCATTGTCCTCCCGTAACCCAACTCTCATTCCCAGATCGCACCTCCTCGATCACAAGAGAGGTGCCCACAGCCCTACACAGCACAGGCACATAGAGTGTAACTCACACCCCTGGCTGCCACTGTGGAAGATGTGTGCCTGCCAACGAGAAACTCGGTTTGTATGAGCCAGAGAGCACGACGTGCGATGCCGATGAGTATGCCGTAATCGTCAGCCCCCTCAGGCAAACCCTGTTCCCTCCTCTCCTCCCAAACGTCGTTAGCAGCAGCAGCTGGCGTTGCAGGGTGGGGTATGCTTACGCCTAAATGACCACTGCCACACCTACGTACCCCTCCCCATCCTCCGAATCGGAAAGTAGCCAAGCGAGAGCCCAGGCAGTTCGGTTACAGATCCTTGCGTGCCAGCCACAGTGCCACAGTAACGAGCGTCGTGCGCGCTCCATGTGCCCTTTTGTCGTGTGTTCACGCTGCGTCGTGCCCATGTGTGTGCCGGTAAACCGGAAGTCGGCCGGATCCATGGAGCAAGTGGTCTACCCCCGTTCCGTGGAACAGAAAGTCTACCCCCGTTCCATGGACAGAGAGGTCTACCCCCGTTCCATGGAACAGAGGTCTACTACATCCTCCCAACCCACCCCTCCACCCGCCCCCCACCCTCCACCCTCTTCCCCCATCCTACCCATTGCCTCCCATAACGTCAGCGCATGGAACTGTGACGACTGATTTGGAATCATTAGGTAATTCTTGTTTGGGACGGGGAGAGTTTGTTCAACGACTAGTGACATTGTCGGGAACACTTTGCAACTCCCTTGCTCCCTTTGTCCTCGCATTCTAGCTCACGTTCGGAGCTTGTTTTCTTTTTTCCCAAAGCTCTGCCTGATCTTGGTCTCTAGTTGGTATTGACGGGACAGAAGAAAAAGGATGTATCAAAGGGATACGTGGCGCAAAGCCATGTATAGCATGTATGGGCCGATCCAGGAGAATAGGTTACGTAATAAGGACCTAGCACAGGAGGGAGAGTGCTAGTCGTTGCCCAGCACCACCCTCTGCCAGGCTGTCACCAGTCCTGCAGCCCTGGGTCAGGTCTCAACAAGCATGTCTCAGCCGCAAAACCTTCAAAAGTGGCCGCCGTGTCGTCATTGCCAGAGGCAACATCTCACTCTGCCCGCAAGGGTTCCGACCTCAATGGAAACGCGGCCCTCGATTCTGAACTCTGTTGCCTTACGTTGACGGGCCCACTGGGCAATCGCATGTCCCACTCTGCCCACGGCAATGGCCGCTCGGAGAAGAGGATTCGCGGAGGCTTCTTATTCCTCCAAAGACTGCACAATTCTCAGGGAGGAGGAGCCTGGTGTATTCGTGTGGCATGTGGCATGCCTTGATGAAGACTTGGAGGAAAAACCCATCCATCACAGTTTCACACATGCTCTGCACGAAAGGCAGACCCCCAAACTGTCCGCACCCCAGAGGAAATTTTAAACCACTGTTTACGTACCGAGCCGCCCCGCAAACGGTTCCCCATTCAGCGGAGAGTGTGTCTCTCCCATGTCTGGATCCAAGGACTGGTCAGGGGCGGAGCCGTTGTTTTACAGTGTCAAAGTGTGGCTACGCCAACCTCTGCGGTTCTGAAGCGTGCGATCGGGAGCACAAAGGGTCGGCAGAAGAGAGTCGCTCGCTAAGACGGGAGCACGAACAGACAGGACCCGACCTTGATTCCGAGGTGTTCTGGTTCCGAGGCTCGTGCAGCGGGGGCTCCGTTCCCGAGCAAAGCTTCTTGTCGAGACGCTGCCGGTCCTCCGATACCTCGATCAAACCCGTTCCAGATAGTTTGAGGCACTGCCATGATTCTTGTGCTCTCGGTCTCTCTCTCTCTATCTCTCTCTGCAAGCAGCCATGCCTCAACCTATTGCCTACCCAAACCGGCTAACATTCTCCCGACCGTTTGGTTGATGCTGTGAAATGCTAGTTGACGAAGCACTGCATTGCTGAACTTGAACAGCGGCGAAGACGCCGGACTCTGTGCACGGCCCGACATTCGGTCACGAGCGCGAGCTGTCGATCATCTGTTGTGATCTGGTGATCAGGTGGGTCATCAGTAATCTGTAATCACCGAACCACCTGTGCATTCAACAACCGCACGTGGGGTCAGCCGACGCTACTGGTTGTCATTTGCCGTCCGTTACCGTGGCTCAGGGACACCCACCTCATTACACGTGACGTCATGCCGGCGTCATTACTGGTCTTCAGACCCGACGAGTCACCTGTCGATCGCACATTGTTGTTAAGCTCCGTCACTTTCTGTAAGGTGGATACCGAGGGCCTCGCGTCAAGGACGCAGTGCATTTCGGCCGTGAGCTCTCTCGTCCCGACTCTCGTCCCGCTCGACGCCAAGCACCCTTCTGATGCCGCGCGACGAGTTGACGTTCCCGTCACACCAGTCCCCGCCACCCCATATGCTAGCAACCGGATGGACCGCTTACAAACGCAGTCGATGTGGCCGATTGGTTTTTTTCTTGCTTTGGGTGTTCGTGCTTGCCAAACCTGATTAAACCTCGTTCAACGCTTGTCACTTCATTAATGGCGTCCATATCCACGATGACAGCCGGCGTGCTGTCGCCTGTGGCGAAAGTATGGCTATGCAGCAACTGACCCAGCGGGACGCACCCAGTACCAAGTCCCAAGACTGGGTGATGGGCAGGAACTCAGTAAACGCACCGTCCTGAACAGGGGCCCTCCATTGCCTCCGGACAGCGTGGCCAAGTCGGGGAAAAGTTAGCGCCCTGGATATTGATACGGGTTTACGGGGTCGTTCGAGTCTTGATCTCATCGGTAGTCTAATGAACGCGTTTGATGGGGATACTCGCCATTCACAGGGACCAGGTCACGCGTTGCGGCGTCCTCTGTATCCTGCAATGGGATGAGACTTTCGGGAAATTATGCAGTGTCCACGACGCGCAAAACGCGTTGACTACGGAGGATACTTGGCAGTCGATGACTGTCTTTACCACCAGAGCAGACATGACCGTGGCAACGTGGTCGACAGAGATCCTAGAAATGTCTTCGAGTCCCAGCTGCTTGATCAGCTTCCAGGGACAACCGTTGAGTTGACGAGGTCGAACGATGGCTTAATAATTCAGAACATGGACGACCTAGGGACGTTGCGCGCCGGGGCAAACTTCCTGGCAGCAGCAAAGGGTTCGACTCAGCCAGGTCAATTTCCATCGCCTCGTCACCGCCCAACATGAGCCTTGTCGGGCCGTTCAAAATGTCTTGTTGGTGACGAAGCGAAATTATCCCAACGATTCAATGGTTTTGCGGGTTAGCATGGAGATTTACTCGTGGTGAGCCACAATCGCGATCGTAGTTATGTGCTTCTATGACTCACGCGTAATCCGCCGACGGCCGAGGGCATTATTCTTTCAGGGTGGAACACGCTCACGTAGCGCTGACCTGCAGTCGACGCTACCGGCTCACGACGATTGGCACCGATGAGTACAAGAAGGAATGGATCGCAAGACCACGAGGACATATTCCAACGTGTCCACTCTTATATGGTTCCTGACATCCCTTTCTAGGCAGATACAAGCAGACTGGTCAGTTGCGTGTCAATTTGATCGGCCTCAGTATCAAGGCGGAAACGAATGCCGGAGCAGAATAAGGGGAGGAACATCTGCTTTACCGGAAAATATGCGTCGATGGTCTTGGCCCCTCTGATCGTCTTCTGCTCCCCGCAACCAGCATTTCCCAGTGCCAGCCCTAGTGTATGCGACACAGCATATATGACGTTGCCGAGTTCCAAGCTGTCATCACTACGCGGCCTTCGAGACTGAGTATACCAGAAAAGAGAAATGTATAATGCCTACGCGGCTTCAACGTCGCGAGTTGTTAATGCCGGCGACGGAGAATGATGGGAGCGCACAGGAACTGCTGCGCTAGATGTGGTCGTGGGCGACCGGGAGCGACGAGGATGTGCGGAGGTTGGGGAAGCTTCGTATTAAATCAGTTCCAGAGTTGGCTAAGCGGGCAGGTGCCGGTTGCAGAACTTGCTCTACCCCAACTGTGATGATGCCGGAGAAGGGGGAGAAGGAGTTCCACGTCGTGTGAGGCAAGCGGAGCTTGCTTGGTGATGATAATCTCTGACACACACTCTGAACACGGCCCCAGCAAAGGCTGCAAGGCCCTCTTATGGGTCTCTCGGCATAGGACCGATCAGGACAGGGAGTTTACACTCCTTACATCTAGATGAGTGAACGTGAGTGGATCAGACTTCGTAAGTGGCTCATAGTAATTTAACAGAGTAATTTATCTGGGGCACTGCAGGTGTAAGTGGGTTACTTGATTTACCCGGACGTGCCCCGCCAGGTTTGTTAATGCCAGACCTAGCGAAGGTGGCATGTTCCTCTGGGTGCGGATCATGCCGAGTCAGCATCCTGGGATCACGCCCGGGAACCGCCTGGGGAGGACCCGGCTATGCAGGTGGTACAGCGACGAGCTAGTGCTCATAGAGCCGTGCATCGGCTTTCACGGAGAAACGGTGAGAGGAACGCGGCATCTTCCTCTGTTCCCCTACGCAATGCCGACAGCTGGCTCCAGAGGGTAGTAGCCGTGTGGAAGATGCCCCTTGAGTTGTCTTGAGTTCTGTCCCACAACTCGGCGGCCCAGGCCCAGGTAGAGCTACCCTAGTTCGGGTCTGATCTGATAGCTGTTCACTTGTGGCCTATTTGCCGGGTGCAAGTGATTTTGACGGTGACGACAAACGACATCAGGTTGCACTTGCAGTCGGGAACTAGCAGTCATGAGTGTCGAGATGGAGCTGAAGCGACTGGCGACCGCGTTGAAAGCCGAATCCAACTTGCCGCACCGCGCCGTCACATATCTCCTTGTCTGGAGGGTATGTTGACCGGGATATCCCTTCACCCACGGCGCAAATCCGAGATATTGATTCTTTTAGTTCTCCAACAGCCGACATGCTTGTTACGCGAACAGCCTGATTGCGTCCGATTGGCTTGGCCATTCAGGATAGTATTCGTCTACCGCGGCCTGGCGGTGCCACAATGCTAGTGGCCGCTCGGCATGTGAGATGAATGCCGGTCGCTTAAGACCGAAAGGCCTCGGTTATACCCGCCAACCTCCGCCAAGTGGGCAGTGGGCAACACAGAAGGACGCGCCAGGCCACTCTGCTCGGCTGATCACGTCGGTCTGTCCCGCAAGCCGGTGGAGGACCGGAGTCGGCAGAGACGGACGACAGTGGCCTGCACCCGACCAGTTGATATAACCAAACCGAAATCTCTCTACTCTCTGTCTCTCTCTCTCCACTCTATCCATCCCGAAAACCCACAATGCTTGCTGGCGCTCTCGGCCTCCGCTCCCTCGCATCGGGCTCGCGCACACGTACGCGCTATGTCCTCACAACTAGCCGACGTTCGTACTCGGTCAACGTTGATGACCGCCCCCTGGCGGGCATCAAGGTTGTCGACCTCACCCGCGTGCTCGCTGGCCCAACCGCGACCATGATGCTTGTGAGTAGGGAGCTGCGGAGCGTGTTGGAATCCAAGTCGGATGTATATACTGACACCCACAGTCTGACCTTGGAGGTGCGTGCGTTGGTCGAGACGAGTGACTCACTGTGCAGCGGATGTCATTAAGATCGAGTCGCCGAAAAACGGTGACGACACGCGCTTGTGGACGCCGCCGTCAGCCAAGCTCAAGGAGGGCGACGACACGCCGCGCCGGGACCTGCCCCCCGAGTCGGCGTACTTCATGCAGGCCAACCGCAACAAGCGCTCGTGAGCGGAATAGTGGAGAGAGAGGGGGTTGTCACTGGCTAAACCGTCCGCAGGGTTACTTTGAATCTCAAGAGCAAGGAGGGCCAGGCGATTATCCACCGCATGATCAAGGATGCCGACGTGCTTGTCGAGAATTACGTCCCGGGCAAGCTCAACAAGTTTGGCCTGAGCTACGAGGACGTGTCCAAGATCAACCCCCGAATCATCTACTGCTCCGTCACAGGGTACGGCTCGACGGGTCCGTACGCCTCGGCTCCTGGGTATGACGTTGTTATTGAGGCCGAGGCTGGCCTCATGCACATCACCGGCGAGCGCGGCGGAACTCCCGTCAAGGTCGGTGTCGCCGTCACCGACATTCTCACGGGCCACTACGCGCACTCATCTGTCCTCGCCGCCCTGATCAAGCGCGGCAAGACCGGCAAGGGCTCGCGCATCGAATGCTCCCTCTTCGAGTCTCAGATCGCCTCGCTCGCTAACATCGGTGCCAACTACCTCATCGCCGGCCAGGAGGCGACGCGCTGGGGCACCTCGCACCCGTCCATCGTCCCGTACCAGGTCTTCCCCACCAAGGATTCGTACCTCATGCTGTCCGCTGGCAACGACGGGCAGTTTGCCCTCCTCTGCGCGTCCGACGTCCTCAACCGCCCCGAGTGGGTCAAGGACGAGCGGTTTGCGACCAACGCCCAGCGTGTCGCGCACCGCGACCTCATGATCGAGCTCATCAACGGCGTCCTCGCCGAGAAGACGACCGACGAGTGGGTCGCCAAGCTCACTGGCAAGGGTCTGCCGTTTGCGCCGATCAACAACATTGCGCAGACATTTGCGCACCCGCAAGCCAAGGCGCGCGGCGTCGTCGAGGAGGTCGACCACCCGCGTGCTGGACGGATCAAGCTTGCTGCCGCCGCTGTGACGTACGATGGAGTGAAGCCCAAGGCGTACCGCCCGCCTCCGTACCTCGGCGAGCACACGAACGAGGTGCTGAACGAGTTTGGCTACTCGTCTGAGGAGATTGAGGCGTTCCGGAAGAGCGGCGCCGTGTAGAATGTTGGGTTTGTGTTGGTCTCTCATGTTGGGTCTCGATTTACTACTACTGTTGCATGCACGACGCCCTGTACACCGAGACACTGATCGGCGCTGTTGACACCAGTCCAGTCACCCATCCGCTCACTATATATTCTGACTCTCGGGCTCGCTCCTGTCTCTTCTCCCCCATCATCCTGTCCGTCCTCGCTACCCGACACTGTCCTTGCTCGGCCACCTGTTCTTGCCCATCAAGGTCACACTACAAGTACCGCCGCACCCGGTCCAGCATTCACACCCAGAGCCTGTCCCCATGTCCGACTCGTCGACTCCCGCGCACCAGGAGAGGTGGCGTGAGGTAGGTCTCGCCAGAGGTCGTTAACTCGCGCGTCGTTAACGCCTCTCCCATCTCCCACTCCATGCCCCGCCTCCTCTACCTCATCTCGGCCTCGCCAACACCACCTGCTGCCACCCACCTCCACACGTCTGTGCTCTCTCATCCTCGCGCTGGTATATCCGTCCTTCCTTAACCTTTTATCGCAACCGCCGCTGCACCACCACCAACCTTCCTCGCGATCAGAACAACTCGTCGCCTTCCCCGGCGACGGGTCGCCGGGCCGAGGACGAACTTTCCTTGGCCGACTGTGACATGCAGGCCGATGCCGAGTCAATTGCTGACATCGAGCACAGCGCCAGTTGGCCACCTTCTGCGAGTGACCGTGCAGTACTGTGACACTGACTCACAGCCCTCCACCACGTCGTCGCACCTGTCAGGTGACGCAGTCCCATTCAACCCCAGGAAGGCCGTCTCCGAGGGCAACGACGAGCCCAAGGCCTCGGCGGCCACGCACCGCCCTGTCCCCTCGCACGGCGACCCAAAATGGCGCAGAGGTCCTTCTGCCGATGGCACGTTCTCGGTTCTTCAGGTCTCGGACCTCCACTGGGTATGGCATTCAGAGACCAACACTAACCCGGAGTACACCTCGGACGCCGACCTTGTGCGCGCTGCCGCCGAAATCAATGTCACCCTGCAGCTCAAGGACATCACCTTCCTCGAGCACAAGTGCAACGGCAGGAGCAAGGGGTGCGTTTGATGTCAGGCGCATGCTCACCGCAGCATTGCGTTTGTCAAGTGCCACACGGCTGAAGACATGATGCGCCTCGTCAAATGGCTCGAGACCCAGTGCGTTTCCCTCATTGGAATTGCAGTACTGATCGCAGCGAGTTCCAGGGCAAGAAAGTCACTGCCTCGGTGGCGCCCAACATCAATGGCCGCCCGCCCATCCCGCCTCCCACCCACGACAAGGAGAGGGCCGAGTACGCCTATGTCCCGCGTGGTGATGGCGGTGAGTGTCTTTTGTGGCTTTCCCGGCTAGCCGGGCTAAGCCCCCAGAGGAGACACACTCGCGCGCGCCCCTTCCTTTTCCTCCCACCAACGCGCACGGGGGCGTCAACTTCAACCGCGTGCCCCTACACCACCGCCAGCAGGTGCAGCGGATGCAGAATGCCGGGTTTCTAAACCACGCCAAGTCCAACACTTGGACCGCGGCTTCCCAGTACTCCAAGGTCTACGCCGAGGCGCGTCCTCGTCGCAACATCGAGGGTGGGTGGAAAGAAGGTCCCTTAATCTGACCACAGCCAACTCCGTTCCCTACACCAGTGAGTTGCCCTGCCCCAGAAGGAAGAAATGACGTACCCAGATGATCTTGCCATTGCTTTGCAGCATGACCTGGGTGGGTCTTTATGTTCGCTCGGCTGACCTTTGCAGGTTACAGCGGTCACATTCGCGTTCCTCATGGTGCTCGTGGCTAAGGATCAGTGGTGGCTGTGCACGCCGAACAATACTATTCAGCCTGTAGATCAGCGTTCTCGTCCTGCCACCGGGGACCATTCCATTCCGCGCACCTGTGACCCAGAAAACCTTCGACATACTGTGTCGACAAGGGAAGACCAACACCAAACCACTTTGCAGTTACTCGCTCCTCGTTTGTAGGCAGTTTACGTCCCAGGCAGCACCTTGTCGCGTTTCTGAATAATATGCGTGATGCATGCGCTGTGGCAGCCTCACTACAATGTCTGGGACGGCCAGTAGCAATAGAAGTGACAGAAGGGATGATAATGCGAGCGTAACAGAGAGTATAATGAGGGAATGCGAGGGGGAGATGAGTCTAAGCCTCGGTCACCGCATCGTTGCATGCGATGAACCTGAAGAAGTGGGTCTACATCTAGTCGTTGCGAGCCATCGTGGAGGGAGGGGAAGAGGGCGGGCTTAGAAGGCGATGGCGGCAATGACACCGGCGGCGACGGCGGCGGCACCGACACGGAGGGCACCGGCACCCGACGCGGGGGCGGCCGTCGAAGCGGCCGGGGCAGCGGCGCCAGAGGCGGCAGCCTTAGAGGGAGCCGAAGCAGCACCCGAGGCAGCACCCGAGGCGGCACCCGAGGCAGCGCTCGCGCCGGAGGTGGCGGCAGTAGAGGCCTGCCCAGAGGCAGCGGCGGGGGCGGCCGAGGCAGGAGCCGCGTCGCCACCGGCCGAAGGGGCAGCGGCAGCGGCAGCGCTACCCGCACCAGACGAGGGGTCCGCGTTCATGCACGAAGCATCGGCACCCTTCTGGACGGTGAGGACCGAGGCCCACTGCTGAGTGCCGGTACCGTCGGTGACCTGGAGGGAGCTGCGATGTTAGGACGATGCGCGGAGGGTCCGGGTTTTGGTCGTGGCGCGGTGTGGCGGGCCAGGAATTCGACATGGGGACCGTCCGACAGGCCGTGTGCCCGTCGGCAAGGGGCTCCATGGACCGAGCACCCTGGTAGGTACTGCCACGACGACTGCGCCCTTGCGTGTACTCGCGCGATCGATACTCACACAGCGGTGTTGGGCTCAAGGTTGACGACCCAGGTGAGGGACTCGTCGTTGGTGGTGGGGAAGGTGACGAGAGGAGTGGCACCGGGCTGCTGGCCAGGGAGGACAGCGACGTAGTAGGGCGGGGTGCCCGAGTTCCAGCTGAGCTTGACGGGCTGGCACTGGACGAGCGACGACTGAAGGAGTCAGCAGAGGACAGGGAGGAGCGTGGAGCTGGTGCCGAGGATACACACGGGGGTGACCATCTGGAGGGCGTTGGCCGAGGTGGCAACGAGGGCGGCGAGGACAGCGAGCTTGAACATTGTGGTAATAACGAGCGGGTTGGTAGTGAGCGTGGGGGTGCGCGAGGCGAAGATGGAATGTAGGTGACTAGAGCAGAAAAGAAGAGGAGTGGATGAGGAGGAAGAGAAAGAGAGATGGGGGGTCTGCCTTTATTCACAACCACCTCGCACCAGACACGATGGGATTGACGGGTTAGGGTTGCGACGGCGCCACTGGACGCTTAGACTCAGGAAGTGGAGGGTGAACGCCTGTCTGTGGGCAGGAGATGCATTGTGCCGTCCGCGCCTTTGTCTCGACCTATGTCCCAGAGTCTAGCAGCGTGTCCTGGCCGTGAGGGTCCGCTCGGGAGACGAGCGCGCCCGACACAGCAATATGTCAGGCCTTTGAGTCTTGAGTTGACGACAGTGCGCAGCATGGCCCCAAAGGAGCGGACAGTGTCCTCCTGTCCTCCAGATGATCCCATCAGTGCAAACAAAGGTTGACTGGCGAGGAAAAAGAAAAAAAAAAAAAAAAAGCGCCTGATCTGGGTCCAATGTGCCGCGCATGGCTCCTGGACCGTCCCGCGACATGGTGGTCTGCGTCGTGTCACAGCGTGGCCCGCTCGATTGGCTGGGCCCAGCGGCAGCGAAAGCGACCTGTCAGGAGTCAGGACGGTAACGCCTTGTTCGCTGCACACCAGTACAAGATCCCTGTGTCGAGATGGGCCGTCTGGGTATGTCTGGGCGTCGCTGTTCATTCAATGCGCCTTGAATTGTCGCCAGACGCCATCCCGTCATGCTAGTCGCTAGGGTCCTCGGCTGTGCTGGCCTGGCCACCATATCTGATGGGCTCGGAAGCGTCAGTCGACCGTGTTGTCAGTTGTGCAGTTGCGGCCCCGGACCGAAACGAGCAAGACGCCACAGCCGCCAGTTCGAGTTCTCGTTCCTCGTCGCAGCCCTACAACTGAGACGTCTTGCCTCCCCCCCACATGGCCGTGGCCCCAGCCAGGCGGGAGGCGGCCTCTGCGTGCCAGCGGCAGGATCCCGGGCTTGGCCGCTGCTGCGCAAGCGCGCACATCTGCCGGCCCAAATTTGCCTGCCCCGTCTCACGGTCGCCTGCTGAAACGCACCTCTCGGCCGTGATTGGTTTCGCGTCCTGAATCGGTCCTGCAAACTGGACCTGTCCTCGCGACAGCAGCACGTTGTGCTCACGCACTGTACCTGTCTGATCGCGACAGTGCCCGCGCGCGGCCGGCCTCGCCGCCGTCGAGGGAACAGCAGCGCGCGCGGCAGCATGATCCTTGGCCCACGCGCGGGGGCGGCGGCAGCGGCTTCCGTCCCTCACGATCGGGCCGCCTTAGACCGGGCCCCGCGGCTGCGCAGACGGCTGCGGCACGCAGTGTGGGGGACGTGCATCCCACCCAGCCAAGCTGGCCAGTACCATGCCATGCTATCAGCGCTGTGCTGCCCCACTGTCGTCATCAACACGCACGGGGCCGAGTGTGAGATCGAGCGCTGCGGATGAGCCGTCCAGGTGGGGAGGCCCAACGCCATCGCGGCTCGTCAAGGCTCTCGGGTCCGTCTGCATCTGCGGACCGGCAGGTCTGATCAGGCTGCAGCGTCCCTAGTGATCGGGGGGGGGGGGCGGGAGTGTGCAGCCGACGTGGCATGGCGTACGATGTGTTCCAGGTGGAATACTCTCCGACCGGAAAACTCTCGCCGGGGAGAAATTTCGATGCGGAGGCGCCTCCAGAGTTCCCTGGCGCGCCCTTCTATGGTCCCCCACTTATCCCATCCGTCTCTGTCTCCCTCCACTTGGTCAACAGGTCACGTGACATAGGGGAATGCAGCTTGCATGGCCTGTGTTGATGACATGGATGCATGTCAGTCCTGACACTCATGAGACATATCTCTGTCCTCGAGATAGCTTCAGTTTGGACAGGACCGAGAACGTAGTTCCCCGGGGTTCCTGCGACAGCCCAACAGCTGCCCTCACTGGCTGCATACCCTGAGGTGAATGAGCCGCGGCCAAGCTCGCCGCGCAATCATTTAGCACATTGGCGAGGCGACCGCCAAACAGCCTCCTACCGACTAGGCGGGATAGCTCTCCGTGGGCACAGGTCAGTACAGGGGCTTCGATAAGGTCGTGACGCGACATGCGCGCTGCGAACAATTCGAGCACTCTCGGCTCTCAAGAGCCAAAGCGATAAAAAAAGCTTCGGCTTCAGCGCGTATATGCGTATTTCCGACGACCAAGCTCCCCGCGGGACTCGAACCCGCAACCTTTCGATCGCGACAGAGTCGGTAAAAGTCGAATACTCTAGCCATTGAGTTAGGGGAGCCCGATGGAATGAGTGGCCGCCGGGAGCGGGGCTCCACGGTCTCTCTCTTCGCGGTGACTGTTACTGTTGTGATCAATATTCCTGCACTCGCCTTTGTCGTTGCAGACCGTAGAACGATTCTGCTGGCTCTGACGATAGCGATATGGTGTAGTATATATGTGTCTTGTTGTGAGCCGCTACGGAAGTTGAGGATCTGGTCATCGAGTAGGTCGTCACTTTAGACTGTAGGGTGTGGCGCAGTTGCCTTCTCTAGTCGGGTGATATTGGTGTTCTTGGACTCCTTGATGGCTCCTCTGATCTCTTCGTCGACTGCTTCGTCTTTAACTTCGCGGAATGGGACATTTTATGGACTAGTGCCGCGTCTTCCAACTTGCTCTCTCACATCCTCCGAAGTTTACCCAGCAATTGTTGTCCTTGGTCTGTGTGAACCGCTTCTTTAAGTCGTTTCCTCGCAGGCTAATTTGAACTTCGCCGCCCGTCCCCGGACTTGTTTGTCGTGGGAGAGCGGTGATGTTTCCAAGAAGCGTCAGACTGGGAAGTCATGGGCGAGGTGACCGTGGTTGATAGCAAGTGGGGGGATATTGCAGGAATAGGGACTAATACAATGCAGAGCGATGCGGGTGCCTGTAAAGTGGCGTGACTTGAGGTACTGAGGTCACTCGGTGCATCCTGTTTAGCTAGGTCGACTGGTGACTTGGAGATGTAATAAGTCTCATCGCCAAGCATGATCGTGTTCTTCCCCGACCACAGACGGTTCGTGGTTGAGAGTACCGCCCTCGTGACTCACGTACGCGGATAGGGTACCATCAAACTGCTGAATGCCGGACCGGTATTGTCGCCACATCGTCATGGTGACGGTCCATCTCTCTTTTTTTTTTTTTTTTTTTTTTTTTTTTTTTCTTTTTTTTTCTCTTTTTTTTTTTTTTTTTTCCTCCGGCCTGCGCACTATCTTTTATATAGTCTGCAACC